>CP092879.1:59253428-59313440 GCA_030710605.1 Cordylochernes scorpioides
TTTGAGCGGTACCTAATAAAGTGATTTTGGAACCGAAACCAAATCTCCCAAATCTTTTTCCATCTTCAGTCAAGAAATTATATAAATTCGTCTATGAATTGTTTTAAAATGATGAATCAAGAATAGTTTGTTCATCAAGACATAGGTGATATCAATTTTACAACCCACTTTGGTAATCACAGCCATAACCTACTTAATTCGTATAATTATAAAAGTAAGAGATTTCATATACAATACGTTTCTTTTTTTATTATTATTATCACATGGGTAAGATTACACCAGATCATGATGGTTGAAATCAATAATATGATGGTGGGTGCTGTTGGCTATAAAAGCTGGAGGTACTCACTGTAGTAGTTTACCTCTGAGAAAGACCGCTCCTGACATGGAGACTGATATCTTCATCTCTTCATTTGTCTTCTTCTTCTTTCTTATCTCCACTCAATCATATTAGGGTATCAAGTTGTGACCCTTGATGATGTCTGACAACCATCATGACTGGGTGAAGTAGAATGAGTCTGCCTTTGTCATTAAGACTGGGAGCACTACTCAGTGGCAGACCGACTTAGCTCCAAAATAAATGGCCGCCTCTGACATAAGGAACAGACGTCATGTGCAGCCGCTCCTAACATGGAGTACAAACGTTGCTCATCCTGTATCCCTGGATCAGGAGCCCTTACAGGGTACTATCAGCCGGGCCAGCTGAACCCAGGTTTTTTAGCGAGCTTGTTACTGCTTCTCCTCCTCCTTTTTCATTCGAGCTTGGGACCGGCAAAGGCGGAGTTCCTTTATTTGTTATACCCAATATCAAGTCGTCTCTTAATATAGAAGATAAAGGTTGCCTGGCCGATATTCATAGTTCTAAAAAATAAGATAACAATTTCGGTCAGAAAAAGTTGTATTTTATCGACGTTTCGACAAATTCGAGAGAATTCCATACTTTTATTAACTCTATATTAAGATTTCTTTGAAAAATGACACTTCGGCCAGCTCTAACTGTCATTTTTCAAAGAAATCTCAATATAGAGTTAATAAAAGTATGGAATTCTCTCTAATTTGTCGAAACATAGAGAAAATAAAACTTTTTCTGACCGAAATTGTTCTCTAATTTTTGATAACTATGAATATCGGCCAAGGCAACCTTTATCTACAAGATAAAGTGAAACTATACTTTCTCTTCTAGAGAAATCATTTATTTCAAGACAATGTTAAGGAAAATATAAGATTTCAATTAATAGTAATAGAGAATAGTAATGCAAAATAAGATTTTTTTTGTCCTTTTTGGTAAATTTTAAGGTCTTTTATAGTTCCTAAAAGAGTGGCCTAGCTAACGAAAAAAATTCCAGTTGTTAATATATATGAAAAAAACGCATTACAAGGTACAATCTTTCTCAATTGAAAGCATTTCCTGCAATTATTCAGTTTTCTAAGCAAGGCCATCAGTAACATATAAGGAAATTAAGAAAATGGCATCTCCTTATCGTGCAACTGAATATCTATCGGAATAAATATCAACTATTCTCGTTGATTATCAATTATTCCAGAATTGGCCAAATACCCATTCTTGATTAATCAAGAAATGATAACAACGAACGGTATTTGACCAATTCTGGAATAATTAAAAATCAACGAGAATAGTTGATATTTATTCCGATAGATGGCTTAAGCCATCAGCAACTTTCAGTTGCACAATAAGCAGATGCCTTTTTCTTAATTTATGCACCTTATCCCAGTACAATATAACATTAGTACTATATTTTCACAAATAAGGAAACATCACGATGGTATAAAAGAAACCGACATGGGTAAGTTTCCATTTCAAACGATACCTCCGCACATGGTTGCTGAACCATGAACTTCTGGGTATTGTAGTTTCTTCCGCTGGATTTTTGTTTTTTTGTTTGTGGATTCTTCTTTTTTACCAGGAAGTGGCGCTTCTTCCTTCTCTTTTCTTCCTCTTTCTTTCTCTTTGTTCAGTTAATTTTTGAACAGGATTCCTTCTCATTATAGTAACCTGTATCATTAGAATATCTCTTCTTTTCTCTACACTATTATTATTTTTGTTAAATTCTTCTATAATTTTATCATTATACTGAAACTTAACAAATTCGGTGGACGAGTAGGTAACACCCTCGATTCCCGACAGCCATGAACCGGGATTGAATCCCGCGTTAACATTTTGTTTAATATGTGAACTTCACATATTATTCACTGTTTCAATTATCATAAACTAGGTTGTTCTTGTTGAGCGGTACCTAATAAAGTGATTTTGAACCGAATACTGAAACTTTTCTTAGATCTCAACTCAATCTTCTTCTATCTATTCAAGTATCTACCTAGATTCTCATGACTCATTCTTTTTCTGTAAATCCTTGGATTCAATTCAGAATAATCAGTCAAGTTGGTGGTAGAGCAAGAATACCACACACTGTCGATTTGTGAAAAACATAACTTGGGATCGAATCCCACCTTGTGAACTTTTCTGCTTCAATGCTCCCCTAATTTTTTGTCTAACTAGAGAGGAATCTTTACAATTACAGAGGCTAAAATCTTCACTCTGCGATATTTGATATAGAAAATTTAAATAATAATAAATAATTTCTATTTTGGGTTTTACTTTAATCGCGTAGAAAATGCATATAATGTCACATGATTTAGTTCAAACAACATCGATAAATAAAGTTACCGTTCGAAATATTAGGATAATAAATATTGTGTTATCTCAATTCGATAAAATAATCCCTTGAATCTATACTAAAATAAGAACATTAAACATCCAGGAGAAAAGTTTCTTTAAATATATATATATACTAGACGAATGACCCGGGCAACGCCCGGGTTTACCCGATTAAATGTTTTATTCAAACACTATTCGTTACAATTATAAATTGGCGCCGTGGATGTCACTCTTGTGAAACGTCCTGCTCCAAACTTTACAGTCAGATTAGTTACGATATAAATCTTCAAATCGAGCGAGCGTCTATAAATATTTCGATTTAGATCAAGTATTCTAATTAGTAAGCGAACTATTATTAATAAAATTTTGAGAAGATTTCGATTTTAAACGTATTTATAACCTTGATAGAGGGCGCTGTTCGTGAGCTAAGTAGAATAGTTTGAATATATAGTTTTAATATTTAATTTATATATAATTTAAAATAGCCTATCGTTTTCCTCGTATTTTTTTTACCTATGTATGGAAATTTTGGTACCGTAAAAAAAACTTTGCTTCAATAATATTAAAAAAAAAAAAAAACACCCAGGCTAAATTTCGAACCAAGGTTGTGGAAATACGAAGCCGCACACCTAACCATTAAGCTACGCTTGGCATCATAAATATTCGCATGTAAAGCTATTTAAGGCCTTACATATTTCTAACGACCTTTTTGAAATAGGGTTTTGAAACATGGAAATTATAATACTCCAAATAAATAGAAATAGAGTGAACACAAATAAAACATACCAAATATTTCGAATTAGAGCACTTATTTTAAACGGCGAATTAGATCAGTTATATCTAAAAATGAAAATATATAAATAAATAAAACCTACCAAATATTTCAAATTAGAGCAGTTATTATATAAATATTTATATTATATGTGTTATTAAGCGAACTATTTTAAACGGCGAATTAGATCAGTTATATCTAAAAATGAAAATATATAAATAAATAAAACCTACCAAATATTTCAAATTAGAGCGGTTATTATATAAATATTTATATTATATGTGTTATTAAGCGAACAATTATTAATAAAATATTGAGAAGATTTAGATTTTAAACGTATTTATAACCTTTTAGTACTTGATAGAGGGCGCTGCTCGTGAGCTAAGTAGAATAATTTGAATATATAGTTTTAATAATTGATTTATATATTTTGTAAAATAGCCTATCGTCATCCCCGTTATTTTTTACCTATGTATGGAAATTTTGGTTTGAATTAGTGAACTACTGCGAATTTGTATACCGGGCATACAAACCAACAAACATACAAACATACAAACATTCATTTTTATATATGTAGTAAACCTGTATGATAATTAACTTCTTATTTAAAAACTTTTGTAAATATGTAAATCAAGTTTTAGATATAACTAAGAGTATGTAGAACAATAAAGTCTTGTGTTTCTGTTATATATGGCAGGTTGTGCCTTATAATTTCGATATAGCCTCTTTAATTCGGCTGATCTTAATTAAACATTTTAAAATATATTACAACATGGCGCAGCCGGCAGGATACAACCTTAGGAGTAAAGGAAAGAAGAGCTCCCAAGATACTGGTATAGTGGAACAAAAGAAGTCTGACGACGATGAACAAGTCAAGCTTGATCTTAGAAAAGAATTGTTAGGTAAAGTAGAGAAACCTACTCCAGGAGAAATTCCAGCGGATCCCAGCGGAGCTACTCTTCATAATATTCTGAATAATCAACAACGGATGATTAATAAGCTCTTAGAATTACAACTAGGCATGGGGCAGGAGAGGATTCCTGTGGCCCGAATGGACATTGAGAAGTTCAATGGAAGGAATATGGAACCTTCCATTTGGATTACAAATTTCGAAGTTCTCTGTGAAAATAATAATTGGAAGTCGTGCCGTACCAGAATTAATGGAATGCGTGCTCACCTGGAGGATACGGCACTGGCGTGGTACGACAGTCACGATAGAAGTGCATCCGATGAAGATTGGGAGGAGTGGAGGAAGGACTTTGTGGAAGCATTTCAGGAAGACCCCATTTCCAAGTATGATAAGGCTATTAATTGGCAATATCGCAACGGTTCCTATGTTGATTATTTCTATAAGAAGTTGAGGTTGCTACAGCTGGGACTACCTGGTGCTCCTGAAAAGGTCTTGATAACTGGCATCTTGCATGGCCTGCCTGTAGAGATGCAACAAAGGTTGGCGGTAACCCAATTCGCAACCCTGATGGAACTAAGAAAAGTCCTTGAAAGGCATAGGCCATGCGTTGGTCCATTGAATCAAAAGAACACCTTTTCAAAAAACTAGCAAGCCAGGGTTGGCCTATCCCGCTGTCAAAAATGGCATTGTATCTTTCTGTTTCCTCACCCGATTCCATGTTATTATTTAATGTTAATGGTGTGACAATAAAAGCATTTCTAGATCCGGGATCCTCTATTGATTTAATACGAAAAAGCGTTCTAGATAAATATCAATGGAAAAGTGTTCCAACAAAAACAAAATTGACTACCATAAATCAGAACGATGTTTTTTCGTCAGAGTGTATTGACCTCGAGTTAGAAATTGATAATCATAAGATCAAGGTCACTGCCATAGTCCTTGAAGATATGCCTTTTGAGATCTTGATTGGGAAGCCAACGATGAAAAAATTCAGAATTAAATGGGACTTTGGTACAGACGATATCAGGTGCTTTTCTTTGAGATCAAGAGAAGTTGTTGCTACCATCGATGACTTGAGGACTAAATTCCCCGAACTTTGCCATACTTCTAAAAAGAAATTCCCTAAATCTGAGGTAGACTTTCTGCTAAAGCCCAATAACAACATAGTGGCGTGCAAACCCTATCCTATGTCGGATCATAAGAGAAGGTGGACTGCTAGAAAAATTGAGGAGTTGTTGGCTAGGGGTATAATTACTCGTTCTAATTCGGAATATGCATCACCTTGTATTTTGGTTCCTAAGAAGGATTCTTCTTATCGACTCTGTATCGATTATCGACGATTAAATCAGGAGACCTTCTTGGACCCTTTTCCATTCCCCAGAATCGACACAATTATCAATCAATTTGGAGGATGTCAATACTTTACCAAAATTGATTTGAAAGACAGTTTTTGGCAAGTTGGCCTAACTAAAGCCACTAGAAGGTTCTCTGCTTTTGCTACTCCAGATGGGCTTTATGAATTTACTAGGTTACCATTTGGGGGTGGAAGAACTCGCCTCATAAATTTCAACGAGTAATAAGCGAGATACTAGATGATTTGCTGGAACGCAGAGTGGTCGTCTACCTTGATGATATCTGCTGTGGTGCCCCCACACTTGATGAGTGTGCTTCCCTCACCTACGACATTCTTCATAGGCTGAATAAGTTTAATATGACGGTAAACTTGGACAAATGCCATATTTGTGTCGCTGAGGTGGAACTTTTGGGTAGAATCATCAACGGCAATTCAAAACAAATGAAGGAAGAAGTGATAGAAAAGGCTAAACTTATGAAACGCCCTTACGATCTAAAGTCGCTCCAATGCTTCACCGGGTTCACTGGACATTTTAGAGCCTACATACCCAATTATTCCAAGATAGTCCGACCGTTGGATAATTTAAAGAAAAAATATTCAGTGTTCATGTGGTCTCTACTGAGTGTGAAGAGGCTTATTTAAAGCTGATAGACACCATAACCTCCAAACCAATCTTGGCAATTCCGGATGAGTCCTTGCCTTACGAACTATCTACCGACGCGTCTTATTATGGAACAGGGGCAGTTCTATACCAAAGAGATGTAAATAAGAAGAAGCCACATCAGCTCAGAGTAATTTGTTATTTTTCTTATACATTCTCTAGAGCTGAACAAAATTATTCCATCACGGAGAAAGAATGTCTGGCTGTTCTGAAGGCTGTCAAACATCTCAGATTCTACTTGGAAGGCAAGCCCTTCGTGGTCCACACAGATCATCGCGCCTTAACTCAGTTACTTTCCTGTGGTCATCTAAGGGATCGACTTGCGAGGTGGCAGCTCTTCCTTAGTTCTTTTGAAATGAAGGTCAATCACCGTTCTGGAAGAGAGCTTAGTGATGCTGACGCTTTGTCAAGATTGGCTATAGAAATACCTAATGACAATAGCCAAGCCGTGTTGTTCTTCAAACATCAAAGCATTCCATTAAAATTAGAAAACTATAACAAATATTTTGTCCCTGACGAACATCGGACTTCACTTTTATCCCTGTATCATGATGACCCCTTATCAGGAGGACACTCTGGATTTTGGCGAACCTATTATAAGATGAAACAACGCTTCTCTTGGCGGAGCATGAAGAACGATATAAGAAAATATGTGGCATCCTGCCCTACATGTCAAAACATCAAGTTCAAATATAGGTGCCGGCCTTCTAGAATGAGTTTGCCTTCTCAGTCCCGTGTACCTTATCATACAGTGCACATAGATTTTGCAGAGGCTCCTTCTGGCGTTAAGGATAAAAAATCTACATTTTTATTGGTTATTGATGAGGCCACCAGGTTGGTTCAAGCTAAAGCCATGAGACAACATGGTCGTGCACTGATAAAATATTTTGAAGGACACGATGATTTAAAGGCAGTACAGACCATTATATCGGATCAAGGAAGATCATTTGTATACGGCGAGTTTCCTAGATGGGCAGCCTCTAAGGGCATACGATTGATAACATCTTCGCCTTATCACCCCGCAGGAAATGGTTTAGCCGAAAGGGCAATACGAGATATAAAAACTTTTCTCTCTTGTTATCCCCATTTTAAAGGCGGATGGAAAAATGCTTTAGAAGCAGCAGTGAGATATCACAATAGGTCATACAATTCTTACCTGGGTTGCTCTCCTTTGTTTAAGTTTACCGGAACTTCTCCCGTCTTGCCTGCCGATAAAGAACTCGATCTCCAGTGTGACCTTCATGAAACCGGAAAAACCCCAACCGAGCAGAACCAATACCGACAAAGAACGAAGCTCTATTTCAATCGTCGTAATAAAACCACGCCACCCGAGCTAAAAATTGGCGATTTTATTCTAGTCAGACATCAAAGAGTTGGAAAAGAATGGCACCAGACAGGCCCTTATCGAATAACGGAGGTAACCTTCATGGATGGATACCCTAAATATGTTAAATACCAAACTAATGATAAGATTCCCAGAACGGCACACATCTCGAATATAAGACCTTTCACCATTAGACCAACCGTTGGAACGGGATCATCTCGGGAGCGATGATCGATTATCGGTGGCGGGTGTTGTAGTAAACCTGTATGATAATTAACTTCTTATTTAAAAACTTTTGTAAATTTGTAAATCAAGTTTTAGATATAACTAAGAGAGTATGTAGAACAATAAAGTCTTGTGTTTCTGTTCTATATGGCAGGTTGTGCCTTATAATTTCGATATAGCCTCTTTAATTCGGCTGATCTTAATTAAGCATTTTAAAATATATTACAATATATATAGATATATATATTATTTTTATTTTTCGGTATTTTTGCCCGAAAGCTTGAGAGATTTTTAAATAAAAAAAATATTTTAAAAATAAGCTTTTCCCTGGAGGCTTAATGTTCTTATTTTAATAATTGTGTTATCTCATTAAATGAGATCCGCCCGCCTGGATAAATAGGACCATTAGCCCAAAACCAAGGTGTCTAGGTGGACGCTTCTCAGTTTACCAAAGCTGGTGTTGTGTCTTTGTCAACGACCTGAGTCCACTAGTTTGTGGAGACGGTCAATAGATGGCGCTTATTTTTAGCGTCTATTATGACATGAGAAGTGCCCTTTATTTATATAAATAACATGTGTTAACGTTCTTTAGAATTGAAGCAGTTGAAAGACGATGTTTTGGAAAGGTGGTGATGTCTATATGGTTTTCTGATGAATAGAAAGTCTTTGTACTTATTCTTTCCTTGTACAATTCCTTTTGTTAGATGATAAAAAGTGAGAATGTCTAGTTTTTGTTGTTCTTTTGTGGATTCATCCATTTTTATTTTGTACCATTGGTGCATTTGAAATTGAAAGTAACATGACACATACTTTCTTTTGTGTGATTCACGTGATCTACGTATTCTTCGTAGATGGCGAAATATGTGGTGTCACTGGAGACCCACTGGTGATTCTCCACCAAACGCTGCAGAGGTGGTAGAGGCGCCATATTCATTGTACATAGTATGATACATATTGTTGCACCAGGTTGCTGCTTGGCAGGTTCTTCAAACTTGATTCTCTCCTGTGCCGGGTCTTGTATCTTACCAGAGCGTGTTTCAACCATCCTACAAATTTATATAAGGGAATAATGAGATAACTCTACTTTAAGTAGTCTCCAGAATCATTTCTTTATTTCTCACATCAAAGAGAGCAGTGAAGTCACTCAGTATAACAAAATACAAATGGTGATTTTATAATACATAAATCTGTTTATAATATATTTATTCTGTTTAATAAATAAATATATATAAATATAAAATATAAATTTAAAATATATTAAAAATAATATTTCAAATCAAAATAAAATAGTTGCATTAGCCATGTTGAAACAATATATTTATAATTATTTAATTAAAAAGGCATATATTCGGATCAAAAATCATATATTTTTACCAATAATTTAGTTGGCTGAACGCCAACCTTTATCAAGGTGTTATAACATATTTAATGTGTGTCAACAACAAACTCAGCGCCACATGACGTCAACAGAATTAAGTTTTAAAAATATTTTGTTATATTCAATGGGGAGAAAAAAAATAGTGCAGACTGTGCACCTTTGCATGTATTGACAAGATGTCAATTATTTTAATTGTCTTTTGTATAAGTATACTCGAAAATTTCCATCTTATCCACTAATAAAAAGACACGTTTCGCCCAACAACCGACTGTATTTATTTGAGAAATATGCAGGGTGTTTGTTCTTCACCCAGAAAAACTTCTAAATTGTAAGCAAAAATCAAACTGCGGTATTTATAATTCTAATTATATATTTCATTCTAATGCTTATATTTACACTACATTTATTTTAATGTAATTCTATTGTCCTATAAGCTTATGTCCTTAGTTTTCATGAAAACCATTTCTGAGATTCCATCCTTCAGTGCTGCATATACAGGGTGATCCAAAAGTCCCGCACTATTTTAAAAATTAATAACTCCGCGAATATTTGCGCTAGAGCAATGCGGTAAACACCATTGTATTCAGGATGCAATGGGATTTTTTATGGCAAATAATGAAAAATTCGAAATTGATTTTAGTTACAATTTTATTCGCCAGATGGCGCTCTACCAGAATCAGAGATTCGGCGGCCAAATTGTTTGATAAATTGAAAAATATAACTGATCGACACGTATTTTTCCTTTTTGAATACCAGGAAAGAACCCTAATAATATCAAATAACAAATTAATAAAACACCACTTCGCCAAAAGTATGAAGAATTGGTTAACGATTTTAAATACAATCAGAGATATGTAAAATAGGTAAATGCAAATTAAAACATGTAGCAAAATATTTATTTTTATATGAGGTTTTGTGAAATAGATTGGATGTTTGAAAAACACTGCTGATATCAATACACGAATTTTTGAAATGTTAATATAGTACCAAAAATTATGATGGCACTATTAATAGGATTTCTTGCTATAAGAAATGTGTAGTTTATTGACTGATTGGCGACCCTTGACTATTTAACTGGATATTTGTCATGATCCAACAAATGAAATATAGAGAGGAGTGACAAAATATATTTGTCGTACTTTATTCCAAATATCCTATGGGCTTGTCAAATGTTATCATTGTTTATTATACTGTACACAATTTTAAAAATGTGTCCCCTCAAATAAAAATAAATTTTAAATCGACCTTTTGCGTTGAAAAACGTGGTAGTAAAATCATTTTGTATTCTTTTTTTTTTTTCACAAAATTTCTAAAGTTATTGGTGTACAGAAAATATTCCTTATGCTACATGTATTTCTTATGTATGTATTTCTATGTTATCTATTATCTATTATCTATGTATTTCTTATAATGAGCGAAAAGCGAAAACTAAACATAAGGGGTAAAATTGTGTGTACCAGTGTTAATCGAGAAGTTATAACACTCTGGTTTGCACGACATAATATGTGAGCAAATGACAAACAAAATATTACTGTTCACAAAAAAAAAGAGTCAAGATGTGAGGACAGCATTTATTATCCCCATATCCCAACACAAAGAGCTGCAAAATATTGATAGATAATATAATACATGGCGGCTTATACAACACATGAGGTAACTGCCTTCTCTCTTGTATTAGGTCACAATCCTTGCTCAATGTGGCACCCTTCATTCTCAATCACCGCCTGCAGACGATAAATGACAGAATGGACAGCATTAAATAACATATCTGTTAAATTGATAAAGCGTGCCATCTGATAGAAGCCTTCAACATGGCCAATGTGGTAGGCCAGCATCGATAAACACACGATTTAATGTATCCCCATAAACAAAAATCGCAAGGCGTCAAGTCTGTTGATCTTGGAGGCCACTGGTATATAAAGTGGAGACCTATCACACGATTTTCACCGAACGTATCCTTCAGCAATTGTTTGGCACCTCGGGAGATATGAGGAGGTCCTCCATCTTTCATGAATGTTATTTCGCTTAGTGCTTTTACCCTGCAATATGGGAATACCCTTTTCTCATAACGTTCACCAGTTACAAAAACGGTTTTAAAAGTTCTTCCATTGATTTTTCAAAGAAAAATGACCCAATAATAAAAGAAGTGAACCCACACAAAACTGTAACTCTAGGCTGGTAAAGTGGCATTTCTGTGAAAATCCTAGGGTTTTCTGTTGCCCAAATACGGCTGTTTTGAATGTTAAATTCTCTGTTTAGAGAAAAGTGAGCATCATCTGTCCACAGAACATTCGACAGCCAGTTTTCATCAATATCAATTTGCCGGAAAACCCATGCAGCGAATTCTTGACGCATCTCAAAATCGCCAACTTTCAGCTCGTGAAAACTTTGCATTTTGTATGGGCACACACAATAGAGACATTAAGTGAAGCGTCTTCGGATATCACAATCATACTTCGGCGAATTTAACGCCAAAAGTTCAATTCGGGGATCACCTGTCCAGGATAACAAAAGTCAGTAGGTTGAGGACATGCTAACCGACCTCGACCTTACACCGTTAAATAACGGAGAGAACACCTATCTATCTAAGTCCACAGGCACAGAATCCGCAATAGACATAACAGCGATAAATTACAACATCGCACCCACAACACAATGGAAAATCCTGAGAGGTGCAATCAGTGACCACAGACCAATTTTAACAACCCTAAACTTCAAAATTGAGAATGTCCATTAGAATATAAGAACATGGAACTTTAGGAAAGCCGACTTGAAAAAAATTCACAGAAAAGCTTGAAGAACTGTGCAACGAAAAATTGAATTACAGAACGCTTGACAAAAGCTTGGAAAAATTCTCTTTGAACATTTAAAAAGCTGCAAAAGAGCATCGATAACTAGAGGTAGACGTAAAGACCTGTGGATACCTTACTGGAAGGACCACAACATCGAGGCAATGATTTCAGAGAGAGAGACAATATCAATGGACTTCTTAAAACAAAAAAAAACAGAAAGGAACTCATTGAAATTATTCACAAAATATAACAAGAAATTTGGACATTCAAACAAGAAAAATGGCAGAATTCTGCAAAAAAATGGATCCAAGAAAGGACAGCCAACACTGGAATATAATTAGAGTGTTAGAGAACAATCAAAACCAACACCAATCCTCCAATACTCTAACCGATATGAATAGAACAGCGAGAACGAGAACAAACAGATGGCTGACATAATTGCTGAATATCTTTCAAGCACTTCCATTCTCAACTATACGAATGAAGACAGGACTCTAAAAATAATATAAACCAGTTAGTTAAACAAGCAAGAAACTTCCATCAACAAGATATTTTCTTGAGAGACTTCACACTGAATGAGCTAAACTCATCAATAAAAAAATCCAAGAGGTCACCAAGAGATAATCTAATCTTTGGTCAAATGATTAAACACTTTGAAGTCAAAGCTAATAATCAACTCCTACGAATACTGAACATTTCATGGCAAACTGGTAAACTACCAAAGAATTGGAAGATATCAATTATAGTGCCAATACTGAAGCCAAACAAAGATGCCAAGGAATACAAGAACTATCGGCCAATTGCTCTCGCCAGCATACTTTGTAAAATACCAGAACGAATTATCCACTCTAGGCTCATAGTCTGGCTCACAAAAAATAATAAAATAAACCTCTACCAAACGGCCTATAGATCCCAGCACTGTACAACTGATCAACTGTTCTACTTCTGGCAATCAATAATAGATTCTTTCCAGGAAAAACCGCCAAAGAAGACCACGGCTATATTCCTTGATATGACCTCAGCTTTTGATCGAGTGTGGAGGGAGAAATTACGTGAAAAACTGCACAACATCGGAGTAAGAGGAAAAACCTTAATCTGGATTGCAGACTTCTTAAGGGGAAGAAGGTTAAAGGTTCGGGTCAATGGAGAATTTTCCAAGGAAGGAAGAACATGGGCTGGTGTACCTCAGGGATCTGTGCTCAGTCCTCTACTCTATCTGCTATATATTAACGACATACATACTTACCTCACTGAAGACACAAAGGTTGCCTGTTATGCAGATGATAAAGCCATATGGCACACAAGTAGCAGCATAGAAAAATCGTAAAAGATATTGAAGACATCAATGAGAGGACTGGAGAAGTGGGCAATGGAACTCCAAATGACCATAAACCCAATAAAACCAAACCTATGCGTCTTCTCCACTCCCAGGGAAAAAGGCATAAATATAACCACAAAATAAGCATAAACAAACAAATAATTGATAAAATTAGAAATCCATAATACCTAGGTGTGATACTGCAGTCCTGGATCTTTCCAGTTGGTCTCGAGGACCACGCCATCACCATCTCCTAAGCGGCGAAGTACGCGATCTACGTATTCATCGTAGATCGCAAAATGCGTGGTGTCGCTGGAGACCCACTGGCGATTCTCCACCAAACTCTGCAGCGCTGGCAGAGGCGCAATATTCATTGTACATAGTGTATATAATGCATATTATCTTTTTTTAATAGTGCAGACTGTGTATGTATTGACAAGATGTCAACAAAATTATTTTAATTATTATTTATGAGGAATTTTAATTTTCATAGCACATAATTAGCACCTCAAATAGAGCTATCAGAAAACTAAACATTCTGAGAAGGCTATGTGGAACAAATTGGGGAGCAAAACCCAGAATTCTCAGAACAACATATACCACCTTAATAAGACCGATAATGGAATATGCAACACCGGTCTGGGCTCCCTCAAGCTCATCACTAAAAGTAAGATTAGACAGTGTTCAAGCAAAAGCGGCCAAAATAATCACTGGTGCTGTTTCATCCACCAACAATGAGAAAATTCAGAGAGAATGTGTTCTAGACCTACTCGCTCGAAAGCAAAAGACAAAATAAAAACAACTTGGATCGGCACTTCGGAAACGAGGAACCAGAGGACGAGATCTCTCTGACCACTTGTGGTTTGGTGGATCCGCCCTTTTCTGAGAATGAGGTGAAACTGACGGCTTTCAAGTTCGGGAAAAGGAAATCTTCTGGTCCCGAAGGGATCGATAAAACGGTCGTGAAAACTCTGGTAAGGATGCACCCATCGCTTCTTTCCAGGTTATTCAATAAGTGCCTGGACACTGGTACATTTCCTGAGGCATGGAAGGTTGCCCGAGTAGTGCTTCTCGAAAAGTCTGGTAGAAAGGGTAATTCTCCTAATGATTATCGTCCGCTTTCTTTACTAGTGTGTCTAGGTAAGGTCCTGGATAGCCTACTAGCTCAGCAACTGAAGCACTGGCTAGAGATTAATGAGCTCCTTTCCTCTTTCCAACATGGTTTTAGGGAAGGGAAGTCCACAACCACAGCTCTGAACGAGGTGTTAGAGGGGGTTGAGATGGGCTTAAATAAGGGTGCTTGGGTTCTTTTCGTGGCCCTGGACATTGATGGCGCGTTCAACTCCATGAGCTGGAACAAGTTGATGAGAAATTTGATGGACATGGGTTGTCCTAATAATTTGTGCAGCTTGATTCGTGACTTCCTGAGGGATAGACGGATTAGCCTCAGTTTTGGTGGGCGGAAGTTGGAAAGAAACTGTGCTAGGGGTTGCCCCCAGGGCTCTTGCTTCGGACCTATTCTGTGGAATATCCTGGTAAACACCGTTTTCCAGAAGGAGCTCCATGAGGGAGACAGGCTGGTTCTCTATGCTGACGACCAGTCCCTCATCATTGAGACTGCTTCGAGAGCGAAGGCTGAGAAGTGTGTTGAAACTTCTCTCCAAATTTTCTCGATCTGGGCCCATGACTCTGGCCTTAAGTTCAATGTCTCCAAAACTAAAGCCCTCAGCTTTAAGCCTAGGGACATAAGAACTAAAAGGAAAGGGATCAAATGGGAACACAAGCCGGCTATCCGGATGGAAGGACGGAGGGTAGCGTTGGTCAATAGGATGACCATCCTGGGGGTGGTCATTGATGACAAGATGGGTTGGCAATACCAGGCGGAGGATATGGTGGCGAGAGGCAGGGAGGCGTTGTGCAGGCCTGTCCTGGTTGGCCCTCAACAGGAGGGGGGGAGAAGGAGGGTACTATTTTTAGGAACCTCTGCCTCTCCTGTGTCGAGCCAATCTTGCTATATGCTTTCGGGGCTTGGTAGCGCCGAAACAGAAGGTGGCAACAACTCTAGAGAGAGTGCAGATGACATCGGCACTCAGAATCACAGGGGGATATCGCACTACCAGCAGTGAGGCCTTATTGGTCCTCGCTGGGCTTATTCCCCTGGGATTGAAACTAGAGGAGGAGACCATCAGACAGAAGATCTGGGAGAAAAGGGAAGATGCCCTGGGACTTTAAGCGGGGGCCCTGGAATCGAAGAGGGACACAAGGAAGCCTCCGCAGTGGTTGCCAAAGTGGAATTGGAGTCCTAGAGGGCCGACAGGGATTGGCACGGAGGTTTTCACTGATGGTAGTAAGTCTGGAACCAATACTGGAGCTGGGGTAGTGATATACACTAATAGAGAGCTGATCTTCCAAGAAGGTTTAGCACTCAGAGTGGACGAATTGGTCTTTTCAGCCGAGCTGGTTGCGATCAGGGTAGCCCTCAGAGTGTGTGCCGAGAAGAACTTCAGCCCGGACCGCCTCTATTCAAATTGTATATCGGCCCTCGTCGTTATCAATCTGGAGAAAGGGCAACTCGCGCATCAAATAATCCAGGAGCTGGAGATGATGACGCGGGCTCCGGAGCTCCCTTGGTTTAGGAGTCACAGCCTCATCGAAGGTAATGAGTTCGCAGACAGGATCGCTAAGGCAGGATGCTTTAGAGGTAGATCACTGAGGACCCCAGTGACCAAGAAAGAAGTTTATAGGAGGATCAGGGGTCACGTTCAGGACTTATGGTTGGACAGATGGAGGAACAGTGTGAAGGGGAGAGAGGTATTCAATGGGGTAACAACACCCAAGTACCTCTGTAAGGTAATGTCCCACAAACTCATTAGGGTAGTTCGGGACATGGGCTCTTCCCCAAGTCTCCACAGATTTAAAATCAAGAGAAACCCTGATTGCGTCTATGGAGAAAGGGATGTGAATGCACGCCACTACGTCTTGGATTGTCCAAGGGTAGTGGGTGTGCAAGAAGAGAGAAGGAGGGCGAGGGGCGCGATCGAGAGTAAGCTGCTGAGAAATCACAGCAAGCTTCTTGAGAAAGCCCACGACGTGGCAGCTGAGCTTTTCTTCAGCTGTTAGTGAACAGAGTCTACCGGGGGCTGCCTCCTATTTTGCTGTGATTAAAGGCCACCGGTATAGAAATCCTTCCAGACACGTTGTCTGGGAGGTGGTGTTTCCAGGTACAATGTCCAAGCACTAGCTTGGATACCGTTACCTGGCGTATGAGTTGAACAGAATAGCAGCGAAGGGCATGCTTCCCATGCCGGCTTGTGGACTGAAAGGTCTGGGTGGCCATCTGCTTCTAGGGTGTACTAACTGTGCTTAAGTGGGATCCTCCAGTTCTTGTTTATTTTAGCTACTGTTTCTATATCTTTAAAAGTAAGTTTATTTTTCTGTAGCAAGGGTTCTTTTGTGCCTTTTTTCGCTAGCGCATCAGCAGCTTCATTGCCTTCAATGCTAACATGTAAGGGTATCCATTGAAGGTGAATTTTTGAGGTATTGAGGGTTTTTGGAGATAACCAATTATGTCCCTGCTTACTTTGTCTCTAAGTTCCCCTGTGTGACTCAAGTGTTGTATGGCACTTCTACTATCAGTAAGAATCCATATATCGTGATTTTTAGTGTTTCTGATGGATTTTAAGACTTCATAGATGGCTATAAGTTCTGATCTGAAGACTGAGCAAAATTCTGGGTTTCTTCTGTTTATTTTCTCATTGCCATTTGTGGTTTTAATGAGAGAGCCACTGCCAGTGTGTCCCAACTCGTCTCTGCTACCATCGGTATAGATAGTTATTGCATTTTTTTAGGAATTTTATTTATTATTTCTAATGATAATTGTTTTAAGTATTCTGGATTTTGGTATTGTTTGTTGGTGGGTTCATTTAAAGTGGCATTAAAAATAACATTTTGTTAGTGGTTCGCATGGAGATATTTTTTCAGCTAAATAATATTTTTCCACTTTATATTTTAAAAATCCATTTCTTTTGGCCAGGTGGAGAGGGCCTTCTTTTTTGAGTCTTATATTGGGTTCCCAATTAAGTATGTAATTGAAAAATCTGTGTTTGTTTTCATAACTCTTGATTTTGTTTATATATCTTGGCAGATTGTAGCTTATTCTATCCTTTAAGGGCATAATGTCTGCCTCGTAAAGTACAATATTATCAGGGCAGGTATTTCGAAGACCTGTAATATTTCTAGTTGCATTTAGTTGTATCCTTTCCAGTGTTTTTAGGTTTGTTTCAGATGCTGTACCATAGATTTGATATCCATATTCCAAGATAGGTCTCATTAGAGATGTGTAAGTTAATTTTAGTGTTGTTGCTTCAGCTCCCCACTCTTCCTGAAATATATTTCAAGATTTTTAGTCGGTCTCTTCCTTTTCTAACAACTCCTTCAATATGTTTACTGGAGTTAATTTATGGATCCAGGGTGTAGCCGAGATATTTAGGATGTTTATTATATTGCAATTGTTGTTCTTTCATAATAATATTTGGTCTTATTTTGTATAGTTTCTTATCGGTAGTAAAAAGACAGGTTTCAGATTTTTGGGGGTTAAATTCTAATTTATGTTTATTAGCAATTTTTTCTAGGTGGAGAAGTGTCTTGTTCAAATCTCTTTCAGCTTTTTTCCAGTTAGTGTTGCTGCTCCATAGAATAATGTCATCAGCGAAAAGTCCAATATTGGTTTTATGTGAACAATTTTCTTCTATGCCTGCAATAAATAGGGTGAAGAGAGTTGGGCTAAGGACTGATCCTTGTGGTAATCCTTGGTACAATTTGAAGGTTTTAGATAGAGTGCCATTATATTTGACCCTGATGTATATATTTTAAGGGAATCATTTATCCAAGTTATATCTTTTCCATCAATTTTGAAATGTTTGTATAATTTTGTAATTAACTTGTTTTTCCATACCTTATCAAAAGCTTGTGTAAGGTCTAAAAAGCAGCTATGGTGTGGTTAGTTGGTTTTTTTGTTTTGTGCATCTTTTACCTTTTGTGTGAAAAATAAAAGTTGGTCTATTGTCCCATGTCCTTTCCTAAATCCATATTGTTCTTCTGGTAAGAGATTTCTTGTGTCGGGGTGGTAGGTGAGTCGTCTGAGTATAATTTTTTCCATTAATTTGCAGCAAATATCTGTGAGGGAGATAGGTCGGTAATTTTTGGGGTCATCAGCAGATTTGTCAAGTTTTTAATGGGAATTATTGTTGCATTTAAACAGTCTTGAGGCAATTTTCCAGTTTTCCAGGAGTTATTTAAAATATTAAGAAGTCTTTCTTTGCCAATTTTGCCCAAGTTTGATATCATTCGGCCATGGATTCCATCTGGCCCAGGAGTCTTGTTTAGGTCAGTGTTTTCTAATGCATAAGCTAGCTCTTTCATATTGATTTTTTCATGGAAAATATTATGAGTGCTGGTGACATTTTTACAGTCATGAATAATCTTTCGGGCCTTTTTTTCAACCTTGATTTTACTACTTATTTGATATGAATTACCTAAAGGATTGGCAGCAATTTTGTCATTAGTTGCTGGTGTACCATCTGTATTCTTAATCATATTTGCGTTTTCAGTTTGTGGCTGGACTCTGTCAATTTGTTTTGCCAAATTCCAAAGTTTTGTATTTGGGTTTCTTGGGTTCAGGTTTTCACAGGTTTGTTTCCATTTTTCCCTTTTCACATTTACGTATAATCTTTTTATTTTTGCAATCACAATGTTCAGTTCAGTTCTACAATTTGTTTGGTTTTGGGTGCACTTTTTTGTATTTCATTTCTTTTAGTTATAAGTATTTGAATATTTTTTGCCTTGTGTGTATAATTTGGAATCCATTTCTTAATATTACCTCTTGGTATTGAAACTTTGACTGCTTTAATAATGGTGTTTTCGAAAGATATCATATTAGCCTTTTTGAAGTTCCAGAATTTTTCTTAATTGAGCTAGTTTTGGTCTTGGTGCTAATTTCTATCAAATTAGGCAAATGATCACTTCCAAAACTTTTCAATATTTGCTATTTGCATTTTTGGAAAATGTCAGGATAGTAAAAACTTATATCAAGGGCTTGTGCATTATAGCTTGTAGGAATGATGGGTAGGATTCCCATCATTTAAGCACATGAAGGCATTGTCGTCAAATATGTTTGATAGTATTTTGCCTCTTGGGTTTGACGTGGAACATCCCCATAGTTGATGTTTGACATTAAGGTCACCTACAATAATAGTGTTGTCTGTAAGAAATTGAGCCATTGTTCCATCGTCAATAAGTGTATTGTTTGGAGGGTGATACATATTGTATATGTTGATGGCTTTGTTTTGATTGAGGTATACTTTGATACCTTGGGCTTCGAGGTCTGATGTTTTTGGAATATTAACGGCTATATATTCATAGTACAAATTCTTGATTGAAAATGCTAGGCCACGCCCTTTAACAGCATATACAAATGGATCTTCAGACCTTACCCTGAGTAATAGAGGGGCCGGAATTAACATAATACTGCAAGATGGAACAAACATCAAAATCAAAGAAGGAGCAGGACAGATTTCGTCAAACTTCACTTGTGAACTGACAGCTATCTGGAAAGCCCTTGATGTATGCCTTAACCAACCATCCCTGCATCAAGCAGAAGGAATTTTAATATACAGCGACTCCATATCCGCTCTAGAAGCAATTCAGAAGGGCAATACTAAAATCACACAGAAAATACACTCGTTACTTACCCAACTGGAACCATTGGAGAATAACTGCAATCTACATTGGATCCCTGCCCATGCTGGGATCGGGGGTAATGAAATGGCATTTGAATTGGCAAAGGAAGCCAGAAAGTTGAGCCAAAGGAAAGAACAAATGTCATTATTTGACGCTGATTCTTTGTCAAAATACAAAATAATTAAACAAAAAATAAGAAAAGATCAAAATGCGAAATAAACTCTGAGAGAAAAATGACAAAAAACTATAACAAGACTTAGAACAAAACACTATAAAGGAATGACAATACATCCAGATGGCACAAGAACCTATAGGGCATGCAACAATTGTCCTGGTTTGGAACTTACACCTACCCACATATTCTCATAGCCAGCAATGGCCGCAGGCTTGCAGAAAATTGACATAGACCCAGAGCAGCAGCTTTACACACCCAAGATAGTGGACATTGCTGCTGCTGTGATGGAGATGCATGGATACATCTAAGGCTCTTTATTGGACACGACAACAACAACGGCATTCCAGAGTAAAATAAATTATCAGAGATAGATACATATTTTTCAAATGAAATAAAATAAATATAATCGATACTGAGGGAGAGTTGAATTAAAAATATTAGAAATTTATTATCTTCGGAAACAAACCGTATCTAAAATATCAATTTTCTTTTTGCTACATGTTTTAATTTGCATTTACCTATTTTACATATCTCTGATTGTATTTGAAAATCGTTAACCAATTCTTCATACTTTTGGCGAAGTGGTGTTTTATTAATTTGTTATTTGATATTATTAGGGTTCTTTCCTGGTATTCAAAAAGGAAAAATACGTGTCGATCAGTTATATTTTTCAATTTATCAAACAATTTGGCCGCTGAATCTCTGATTCTGGTAGAGCGCCATCTGGCGAATAAAATTGTAACTAAAATCAATTTCGAATTTTACATTATTTGCCATAAAAAATCCCATTGCATCCTGAACACAATGGTGTTTACCGCATTGCTCTAGCGCGAATATTCGCGGAGTTATTAATTTTTAAAGTTGTGCGGGACTTTTGGATCACCCTGTATAAGCAGAATCGTCCAATACAGTATTAGAGCTCTGAGAAGCGGTCTGGTGGAATTAAATTGGCGAAACCGCTGGGAGGGTTCACCACTGATGAGCCAAGAGCCCTCCCAATATATTTTTTCATCGCAGTAAGGGCAGTAGAAGTTTGTATTATGTATAAAAGAAATATTCGTGCTTTTAAATCTTTCCATTTTATATGTATAGATGGCGCGTTATTGCTTTGTGTTAAACTACATTTTATTTAGATGTACAGAGAGAGCTCTTCCTTTAGAAACTTACTAGAATATACCCCAAAATTCATCGCAGTAAGGATAGTAGAAGTTTGATTTATTTTTGAAAAGAAACATTCGCCTCTCAATGTTTTCATTTGTCTTATATAGATGGCGCTTTATTGATTTGTATTAATACTCCAAAATTATTCCAAAAAAATCAAAATATATATGTGGTCAAAATTATTTAACCACATATGGTCACTCTTCCATATTTTTGTATAGAAAACAAAATATATATGTCCCTACAGTCAAAAATAAAGTTTTCTTTCTCTACCTTTAACACCCGGAAGGTCCTTTACAACATTGCAACTACATGTTCTAATATTTTATGAGCCCTGGTAAATCCTTATTCCATTTTGTTATAGAATCCTTTTATAAATAAATTCGCATTTTGTTTATAGTTCCCTCGAATATATTGATTGACCTGTGTCTGTATCCCAAATTCGTTCTTCTAAATAATCTTCCTAATTACATATTTTCTTCTTCAAAATGAACATTTTCGGAAAATTGTAGCTGACAGTTTTTAGAGAGAGTTAGATACATATTTTATAATTTATCAATATATTTATAACAGGTAAGAAGTTTCTTTTATTTTTAAATTTGCAAGCTTTCAAGCAAATATACTGCTCTTCAACGGGCTGATATTTTATGTACAATCTCTAAATATAATTTATACAAAATACACCTATCCCCCGATTTACACGGTACTTGTTTTACACGTTTTCGCTTTTACACGGTTTTCCAAATAAGTTTATATTTTGTTTTTATCGCACTATACTAAATGCTACTGTGATTGAACACATGCGCTGTGTACACATATCACGAAGAATCCCGAGCTTATGTGCTGACTACATATTTTAACCTGTCAATGCATTTTATTTTTATTTCTGTGTACACCTATCCCCCGATTTACACGTTTTTCTCAGGAACGTATCTACCGTGTAAATCGAAGGATAGGTGTAATTGAAAACTTTTGTTTATTATTTAGAGATTATATATAGAGTATTAACCCGTTGAAGAACAGTATATTTGCTCGAAAGCTTGCAAATTCAAAATTAAAAGAAACTTTTTACCTGATATTGATTTTGACTTTTTCAAATAGTTTCTGGGTAACTATTGCTCATATACGTATATATAACAATTAATATTTCAGCAATGTGTTTCTTTTTTTACATATATCATCATATATATTATCTCTAAAGACCTCTCACTGAAATGAGAAAGATCATTGAATGAGAGGGCTTCGTTCAGGATTTTCCCATTGTAGTGAGGTCTGTAGAATAATATATTATTAAATATATGTAAAAAAAGGACACACATTGCCAAAAAACTCATTGTTACATATTTTAAAGCTAGATTACTAATTAAATATATAAATATACTCAAATCTCTAAAGACCTCTCACTGCAATGAAAGAGGTTATAGAATTAGAGGGCTTGGTTCAGGCTTTTCCCATTGCAGTGAGGTCTGTAGAGATAATATATGATTAAATATTAAAAATAAAGAAAGCATATCCTGACCAGGAGCACATGTGCTTTACAGAAGGCAGAGCGCCATCTGGTGGAACAGAAATCAACTAAACATTGATTTAGCTTTTGTACAACGAATCACAAGTTTTACGAAGGAGCTTCTTTATTTATACTTGAGCTAGCTTTCGAACCTTTCACACACCCTCATTTTAAACAAATTACAGTCCTTTCTCAAGTCAGCAGGTATTCAAGATCAAACAATAACCCTGATAACACAGCTAACGTCCTTATGTCTTTCCATTAGTACCTTTACATTTAACCACCAGCATTATAAGCAGATCAGAGGCACCCCAATGGGCAGCCCTCTTTCATCCATAGTGGCTGAAGTCGTGATGGGGTCCTTGGACCGGTGGATCAATCAGACGCATTCTTCCGACATCTATTATTGGAGGAGGTATGTGGACGACATCTTCTGTATACTCAAACCGAATAAACTCCAACCCATTCTTGACACTCTACATTCCTTTCACGCAGATATCAAATTTACATATGAAACAGAAACAAACCTAATATTACCTTTTCTGGACATTCTCATTATTCGCACTCCACACAGATTACACACAGCAGTTTATCACAAAAAGAATATCCCGCCCCTATACACCCATTTCTCCTCCAATAGCCCGGTAGCCTATAAAATAAATACAGTCAGGACCTTAACCAAAAGAATACATACGCATTGCTCATTACCTATATTCAAAGCCATAGAAAAAAACAGAATTACCACCCTTCTAACCACTGCAGGATACCCGAAAAAATTCATAGATAAACACACGTTTGATCCCACTGCTCCGAGGACCTCCGCGACTTATAGAGCCGTATGCTATCTTCCATATTCCTCGTTCTCTGTTACCATTTCCAGAATCCTTCGCCCATATGGCATCCAAGTTTACTTTAACAGCCCCCCCAATCTTGCTGCCCTTCTCAGGAATCCTATCACCAAATCAGACATACCCAGCAATCCCATCCACTCCACCGGAGCAGTATACGCGGTTTCTTGCCAGGATTGCCCGGCCTCCTATGTGGGGGAGACTGGCAGAACCGCGTATATCAGAATCACCGAACACAAAAGAAACATTAACAATAGAGACCCGAAGTCACTTATATACCAACACATTTCAAACACTGTCCATAGCTTTAACTTAGATCATCCTAAAGTACTATACCAACACATAAACAATAAGCAGCACAGATTGGTACTGGAGTCCATCATATCATCACAAACAAACAGCATCAATAGGAAAATAGATCTACCGGAAATATATTATCTCAATAGTTATCCCCTAATATGCTCTGGAGAGTGGTCGGGTTGGAGTGGACCCTCTCTTGGCTTTTCTGTGTTGAGGTGTTTCAAATATTACTAGTTTTAAACTTTACAAATTTTAAAGTGTCACACTACTTGTATTACAGTGAATATCATAATTTTACTTAACTTTTAGCGTATATTTTCCAAAAAAAAAAAAAAAAATTATCTAAATTTTAAATCTTTAAATTCATTTGCATAGTTTTATTTTATATTTCATAGTCATAATTCTTATTTCTATTTTAATTTATTATATTTGAAATATCACTTCGCATGTAAATATATATGTTGTATATAATGGCTCAAGCGCGCTTATACCCTGTTAGTATAGTCATACTAGCCACGCCTGTCGAAGAACCGAAAGGTTCGAAAGCTAGCTCAAGTATAAATAAAGAAGCTCCTTCGTAAAACTTGTGATTCGTTGTACAATTGTATCAATTATACGGAGTAATTGGGTCCCAAACCAAAGATTAAAACGCCCCACTCCTCTCAACATGGCTCACAACTCTAATCTTTTAGACATCCCAATTAATCCCAAACACAGAACTTCCTATCCCCCACACAAAACTCGCAACAAACTCATCTGTTTCCCTCATCTACCAGACAATCCCCACAAACATGAAACTCAGCCAGAATTACTTAAAGCTCTTGGCCTCCAAATCATTGAGGAAAACAGCTCCCTCTTCGACATCACAATTTACACTGACGGTAGCCAACTTGAAACTGGACTGTCTGGCAGTGGAATTGCTATCTACAAAGATAAGATCCTGGAAAAAATCTCCCTCTCCCACCCTAGACATCTTTCAGTTTATAAATCAGAACTCTCTGCTATAGATACGGCTCTAAAAGACATCAACATCAACTCGCCAAGCAAAATAATAATCTACTCCGACTCAAGAGCAGCCATTTATACCCTTCAAAGCTGCTTCTCCAGTCAAGAAACCCCTCCTCAAGAGCATTGCTAAGTCTGTAAACCGACTCCCAGCCAACAGCTCAGTCACAGTGCAATGGCTTCCAGCTCACGTTGGAATTCCTGGTAATGAGCTGGCAGACTCTCTGGCAAAGGCTGGTGCTCTTGGCCTACCTGAAGCAAGAGAATCCACCACCCAACTAGACGAAAGAGACCTCCTCCGTACCATCAAAACCCAATGCCTGCAGGAATGGAAATCTGATGCTGCACATGACTGGTACAGAGCAGGAGGGACAAGCACCGGTTCTGTCCTCCCAAGAGAACAACAGTCTTTGATTTCCAGACTTAAGTCTGGTCATCTACGGACAATGACTTTCCAGAATGGTTGCAAGGTTTTCCCACTATGTACCAAGTGCAATTCTCAGCCTGCAACCCCAAGACATATTATTGACTGTATTGACTCATCCATTGATGAGCTCTACTCTTCCCCGGCAGACACCATCAAAAATCTCAAGCTTTACAGGCTTGATACCTTAGTGTGATTGGGTGGAGATAAGAAAGAAGAAGAAGAAGAATTATACGGAGTTTACCTGTAAAAATTGATTTAGCTTGTTCACTGATATTTGGCCAACCCAATTTCTTGATAAATCAAGAAAAGCCATCCACGAACGCGATTCAAGAAATCGGGTTGGCCAAATATCAGGGAACAGGCTAAATCAATGTTTAGTTGATTTCTGTTCCACCAGATGGCGCTCTGCCTTCTGTAAAGCACATGTGCTCCTGGTCAGGATATGCTTGCTTTATTTTTAATATCAACACCTGACCCACTTATTTATTTTTTTCTATTGTTTTTTTTAATGAAAATATATGTAAAAAAAGGACACACATTGCCAAAAAGTTTATTGTTACATATTTTAAAGCTAGATTTCCAATTAAATTTATCAATATACTCAAATCTCTAAAGACCTCTCACTGCAATGAAAGAGATTATGGAATAAGAGGGCTTGGCTCAGGCTTTTCCCATTGCAGTGAGGTCTGTAGAGATAATATATGATTAAATATATGTAAAAAAAACACACATCATCAAATAAATAATTGTACAAATTTTAAAGATAGGTTGCCAATAAACTGTATCAATTTATCAATATACTCAAATTAATTATTATAAATAATATAATCAATTTATAAAATAAAGGATTTAAAAGCACGAATGTTTCTTTTATACATAATACAAACTTCTACTGTCCTTACTGCGATGAAAAGCGGTCTGGTGGATTAAATTGGCAAAACCGCTGGGAGGGTTCACCACTGATGAGCCAAGCCCTTCCAATATATTTTTTTCATCGCAGTAAGGACAGTAGAAGTTTGTATTATGTATAAAAGAAACATTAGTTCTTTTAAATCCTTTCATTTTATATGTATAGATGGCGCGTTATTGCTTTGTGTTAAAATTCAAATTATAAAGAGAACGTAAAAAAAATGATAAAGAGTACAAATAATAAAGATAAAAGAAGAGAAACTTGATAACCGCGCTGAGTAAAGCGAAACTAACACTAGGAGACCTTGAACTGTTGCCATGGGTGGTGTAAGAAAGGAAACTAAGTTTTGTGCCGCTACGGCGTGTAGTAACGGCTTTTATCTGATGATAGAGCATGTATAAATTTACAAAATGTTTTCTTACTTTGAGTTTCTTTTTATTTTAAAACGCTAGCTTTCAAGCGATGATCGCTCTTCAACGGACTTAATAAAAAACATCGACTATATCTTACACGAAATATTTACAAATATAAAATGTCAGTGGACGAGTGGGTAACACCCTCGATTCCCGACAGCCATGAACCGGGATTGAATCCCACGTTAAAATTTTGTTTAATATGTGAATAACCTTCACATATTATTCACTGTTTCAATTATCATGAACTAGGTTGCTCTTGTTGAGCGATACCTATTAATGTGATTTTGAATATTTACGAATACATACGCGCGCAGTTAAATTTCTTGAAAGATATAGTCGATGTTTTTATTAAGATCGTTGAAGAGCGATTATCACTTGAAAGCTAGCATTTTGAAATAAAAAAGAAACTCATTGTGAGAACATATTTTGTAATTTTAAACGTTTTTTCACAATTTTATCATGAATAGTGATATAACATGTGCTAGGTTAAGATAGATACTAGTGTTGTTTCAAATATAAATTTATATTTTGAAATGGATAATCGTATGTTGTCTCACATTCAACGCGATTGATGGGGATTTAAAGGCTGGCTCAAGTACATGGATTAGGTACGAGTTCATTTGGTTTATCTCTACACAAAAGGTATTCGCTTAAGACCGAATTCGCTTAACGCAAGTCATGTACAGTCTTGTATTAGAATCCATAGCCTAAAAGCATGACTAAATTCCATATCTCCTGGAGATGGTCTCTTATCATGCCATTCCAAGTCATGAGGATTCTTTCAACTCTGAAACAGAGTCTCTGATAATATCTTCAAGAGACACCGGGTTTAATAATGTTTTTAGGCTATGGTTGTTGGATGTTATTGTCAAATATTATTCTATGATTGTAATAATCTGTGACTTAAAATCTGTGTTGTCAGGAGTGTATATATATTATCTATATTAATAAAATGCAAATTTCATAAGTGTTGTTCACTAAAAACTTTCGTTACAATGCATCAATTTCGACCAAATTTTCAACATTTATGTAAAACGAGATGGAGCAGGTTTTGCTTAACATCAAAATATTTTTCCCTAACATTAACATGCGTAACTTCGCTGTTATCGATTAAATACAAAAAAATCAACAGAGTTAATTTTATTTATATATAAATACAAAATTAAATTTCAACATAGTTAATTTTTTTACATACTAGCTAATAATCTCAATCTAAAAAATATTCAAAACAATCAATTTTAAGATAACACCATATGTAAAACAGTCGGCCAAGAAAACAAATAACGTGTAATATATATATAATAAATATAATATATATAATATAACTGTATAATAACGGTATAAAGAAATAATGAGCCTATCGTTCAAATTTATAATTGTAACGAATAGTATTTTAATTAAAACATTTTAAAAACACACAGTTTGGAACGGGACGTTTCACAAGAGTGACATCCATGGCGCCAATTTATAATTGTAACGAATAGTATTTGAATTAAAACGTTTTTAAAATATATACGCACTCGGGTAAAACCCGGGCGTTGCCCGGGCCATTCGTATTATATAAATATATAATAAAAAATATAATGTAATGAATATTATTATCATTATTATCATAACTAGACGAATGGCCCGGGCATCGCCCGGGTTTTACCCGAGTGCGTATATATTTTTAAAATGTTTTAATTAAAATACTATTCGTTACAATTATAAATTGGCGCCGTGGATGTCTCTCATGTGAAACGTCCCGCCCCAAACTGTGTGTGTCTTGAAAATATAAAAATAAAAATGTGAACGGAAAAATATGTCCAGGGTAGCCTAGTGGTCATGGCATCTGCCCGGTAAGCGGAAGGTCGTGGGTTCGATTCCCATCCCTTGACACTTTTTTTATTTTATCCATTCTGACCAAAATCTATCCGTGAACTTCACACAGTGAACTTCACACAGAGAGAATAAGGCAATTATATAAGTAGATAATCCAAATTGTGCCTTATCACACACTATTTTTTATTTGGCCTTATTACCTTGTCTTTATAATCTATGACGTAATGCCGGCGGCGCGCGCCCGTTGGCTGCCGGCGAGCACGTGACCTCCCTGTGCGCGCGCATCCGTGACAGAACCGGCCGGCCAGCCCGCCCATGACGGTCGTGACTATATATAGGGATAATAATAATAATATAATAATAATAATAATTATTATTATTATTATTATTATTATTATTATCATTAGATAATGATAATGATCATAATGATGATGCGCGCGCATCCGTGACAGGACCGGCCGGCCAGCCCGCCCATGACGGTCGTGACTATATATGTTGATAGTCTATGTTCCGGAAAATTATTTTCAATAATATTCGTTAGGCAAACTTTCACTCAGATAAAACCCGGGCGAAGCCGGGTACACATCCGCTAGTATAATCTAAAATACAAATATTTTATTTTTTTAAAAAACATATTTCATTTTCATTCATTGACTGTTTTATATATATTTTTTGACCATGGATTCGGAACATACCACTTTAATTATTATTGTTTTTAAATATGTATAGTTAACCCTACCTTTTTTTTTTTTTAATCACGATTATAGAATTCATTCTATAAATTCTATATTGCTGTGATAAATAATTTTATGTGTAATTTTACTTCAAGTAATTCAAAATAAAATCTACTTGAAAGGTAAATAATTATCTTTACTTTTCCACGACTGCACCTCTTTCCAACAACAAAACACAAAAATAATCTTAACATATATATATATATATATATATATATTCTATATATATATATATATATAGGTGAGAGTTAATAGAGATGTGTGGTTAGAGAGATGATATTGTATTAGTAATGTTTACTTAGATATATTTGGTAATTTATGTTTCTTGTACCTTCAATAAAGAAGATTTATATTTTAGAAGAGAAGTAATTATTGAGATCCACCAACAATGGTCTCTCATGGGAAACTACAGTGCTAGATAAAAAAAAACGCGGACAGCTTGGTTTTTAGCTCTATGCAGCAGATTTATATTTAAAACAGGTTTCAATGCACCATCAAACCCAACAATTGGTAGAGTCGAACATGGAACATTTCGTAAAGCTTAAATTCACTAAGATACTCTAAGAGAGATTCAATAAAATATAAAAATTGATGTAATATATTCAATCATAGAAATATAGGATACTCGAAAGACAATAATATCTACTCATATAATTGCCTTATTCTGTCTGTGTGAAGTTCACTGTGTGAAGTTCACGGATAGATTTTGGTCACGTATCAAGTTACGGTAAGTAAAAATTTAAAAAAGATGCCGAAACCCGGGATCGAACCAGGGACCTTTAGATCTTCAGTCTAACGCTCTCCCAACTGAGCTATTTCGGCTTATTTTAGTTATTTCTATAGAGAAGCTTCTATCTTTATAATCTACTTATATAATTGCCTTATTCTGTCTGTGTGAAGTTCACGGATAGATTTTGGTCAGAATGGATAAAATAAAAAAAGTGTCAAGGGATGGGAATCGAACCCACGACCTTCCGCTTACCGGGCAGATGCCATGACCACTAGGCTACCTTGGACATATTTTTCCGTTCATAAAGTTAATATATGATTTAGTAGGTGAAATGCAAAAAAAAAAAAATCGACATGATGAATATTATATAATTGCCTTATTCTGTCTGTGTGAAGTTCACTGTGTGAAGTTCACGGATAGATTTTGGTCAGAATGGATAAAATAAAAAAAGTGTCAAGGGATGGGAATCGAACCCACGACCTTCCGCTTACCGGGCAGATGCCATGACCACTAGGCTACCTTGGACATATTTTTCCGTTCATAAAGTTAAGAATAAAAGAATAAATATTTTAATATAAGAATAAAATATGATATTCATTAAATAGGTATTTAAATTTTAGTATCTCATTTATATTTATTCGAATTTTATATTTGAACGATAGGCTCATTATTTCTTTTGATGTTTATATATCGTATATACCGTTTTGCACAATTATTTAATTTTTTTTATATAAAGTACAATACATAAATGAAAATATGTTTCTTATACAATCAAATTATAATTGTAACGAATAGTATTTGAATTAAAACGTTTTTAAAATATATACGCACTCGGGTAAAACCCGGGCGTTGCCCGGGCCATTCGTCTAGTTTAATATATCACTCCATAAAAAATACTATAAAATAAATGAAGCTTCCAGGGTTAAGTTTCTTGTGCAACTTTTTTATTTTCAAGCTTTCGGACTTATCAGTCCTTCAACAGAATTATCACGTTAACAATTTAATAATAAATACAATATTTTATATACACATATATAAAAAATACTGTCGGAAAGGAAACTCAAGTGGGGTGGGAATCAAGAACCAATACTGATTGTTATCAAACCATTGTTCTCATTATCAGTATTATCACCAGTCATGAGTGACCATGACATTTAGTATTGACTCGAAACTTGTAACGTTCTTACACAACATTGGTAGATTAGCAATGTTATCTGTGGTGGTGAAGTAATAATAACGGATCCTCGTGGCTTACTTATTGTAATGATCCTGATTCACTAAGGAATGAGATCCCAGCAATATTAAGAACTGCGATAGAGCAAACAATACAAAATGACTTAACAAGAATAACCCAATCAAAGTTATATTCCCACTATAGAGACATATATACAACGTTTACCACCGAAATATATTTCTTAAGTGAACTCCCTTTTCCTGTCATCAGATTAATCGCGCAAACCCTTTCAATTATTTTTCAGAGAACACCATCTGATTTTAATGAGGGGTGAAAACTTGAAATGTACTTTCTGTGGATCAGGAATAACAATGGAGATGTTGCACTACTTATTTGATTGTGCTGCTCTGTCTGAGGAAAGACGAAAACTAAATGATAAAACGGGGCAACTTTGTCCTTCATTTCCGGCACTAATTAACGAAATATCAAAGAATAGGTATATAGCGGTGGCGATATTCCACAGGATTATATCCCGGAAAAAGACCACTCAGTGTTCTCCCATCTCTTGTGAACTGGCGAATCCTGTATAGGGCGAGAGGCCCTAAATAAAGGTTTTGTTGTTGTTGTTGAAGTAGCGTTGTTTTACTAAATATTTACTATTTTTTTCTCTTTAATAATACAAAAAATACGAACAAGGCGCCATATAGCAAAATAAAACTAAACATTGTGTTTAATCCATTATTTCAATATCAAGGTGTGGAAATATCAGACATCAATCAAGGGATAAGATCAATTTTAAAACCATTTATTTCATAAATCTCTAGCTTTCAGGCATGAAAGTTCTTCTACAGAAGAAAACACGATACAACAAATCGCCAATAGAGCTAGAATTAAAAATACAATATATATTTTATTATTTATAAATATATATATGATAAAATTCAAGAATCAAGGGACGAGTTTCTTTTATACGATGATTTATTACAAAACGCTCAAGCTTTCGGGCTGGCAGGCCCTTCTACAGGAGAAATGTGAAAACATATGGAACATTGAACACTTTATAGGGATGAGACTATTTACATATTTAAAAAATATAGGGAAAAAAAATATATTTTTAAATAGAGCAATCCATAAAAAATCTTTAATTAAAAAGTCATATATTGGATCAAACCCTCTAACTCTCTACAACTGTAAACTATTTTTATATTTGATTTTTTGAAAATGTATTTCTGTGAATCTCTATTGTATGTATGTTGTAAGGAGCCAGTGGCCTGATGAAGCGTGATCGCGCGAAAGCATGCCTTCCAATTTCTAAATAAGAATTTATTTGATACAATTATATTAATGTGTGTCAATAACATTAATATGTTATAACATTTTGATAAAGGTTGGCGTTCAGCCAACTGAAATATTGGTAAAATAAATGATATTTTGATCCAATATATGCCTTTTCGTGGGGTAGAGAGCATCTCATGTAGAGAGTGAATGTACTGGGAATATCGTGGGGTAGAGAGCATCTCATGTAGAGAGTGAATGTACTGGGATTATCGTGGGGTAGAGAGCATCTCATGTAGAGAGTGAATGTACTGGGATTATCGTGGGGTAGAGAGCATCTCATGTAGAGAGTGAATGTACTGGGATTATCGTGGGGTAGAGAGCATCTCATGTAGAGAGCGAATGTACTGGGATTATCGTGGGGTAGATATTCTCTCATGTAGAGAGTGAATGTACTGGGATTATCGTGGGGTAGAGAGCATCTCATGTAGAGAGTGAATGTACTGGGATTATCGTGGGGTAGAGAGCATCTCATGTAGAGAGTGAATGTACTGGGATTATCGTGGGGTAGAGAGCATCTCATGTAGAGAGTGAATGTACTGGGATTATCGTGGGGTAGATATTCTCTCATGTAGATAGTGAATGTACTGGGATTATCGTGGGGTAGATATTCTCTCATGTAGATAGTGAATGTACTGGGATTATCGTGGGGTAGATATTCTCTCATGTAGAGAGTGAATATACTGGGGTTATCGTGGGGTAGATATTCTCTCATGTAGATAGTGAATGTACTGGGATTATCGTGGGGTAGATATTCTCTCATGTAGAGAGTGAATGTACTGGGATTATCGTGGGGTAGATATTCTCTCATGTAGAGAGTGAATGTACTGGGGTTATCGTGGGGTAGAGAGCATCTCATGTAGAGAGTGAATGTACTGGGGTTATCGTGGGGTAGATATTCTCTCATGTAGAGAGTGAATGTACTGGGGTTATCGTGGGGTAGATATTCTCTCATGTAGATAGTGAATGTACTGGGATTATCGTGGGGTAGATATTCTCTCATGTAGAGAGTGAATGTACTGGGATTATCGTGGGGTAGATATTCTCTCATGTAGAGAGTGAATGTACTGGGATTATCGTGGGGTAGATATTCTCTCATGTAGAGAGTGAATGTACTGGGGTTATCGTGGGGTAGAGAGCATCTCATGTAGAGAGTGAATGTACTGGGGTTATCGTGGGGTAGAGAGCATCTCATGTAGAGAGTGAATGTACTGGGATTATCGTGGGGTAGAGAGCATCTCATGTAGAGAGTGAATGTACTGGGATTATCGTGGGGTAGAGAGCATCTCATGTAGAGAGTGAATGTACTGGGATTATCGTGGGGTAGAGAGCATCTCATGTAGAGAGTGAATGTACTGGGATTATCGTCGGGTAGACAGCATCTCATGTAGAGAGTGAATGTACTGGGATTATCGTGGGGTAGATATTCTCTCATGTAGAGAGTGAATGTACTGGGATTATCGTGGGGTAGATATTCTCTCATGTAGAGAGTGAATGTACTGGGATTATCGTGGGGTAGATATTCTCTCATGTAGAGAGCGAATGTACTGGGATTATCGTGGGGTAGATATTCTCTCATGTAGAGAGTGAATGTACTGGGATTATCGTGGGGTAGAGAGCATCTCATGTAGAGAGTGAATGTACTGGGGTTATCGTGGGGTAGAGAGCATCTCATGTAGAGAGTGAATGTACTGGGATTATCGTGGGGTAGAGAGCATCTTATGTAGAGAGTGAATGTACTGGGATTATCGTGGGGTAGATATTCTCTCATGTAGAGAGTGAATGTACTGGGATTATCGTGGGGTAGAGAGCATCTCATGTAGAGAGTGAATGTACTGGGATTATCGTGGGGTAGATATTCTCTCATGTAGAGAGTGAATGTACTGGGATTATCGTGGGGTAGAGAGCATCTCATGTAGAGAGTGAATGTACTGGGATTATCGTGGGGTAGAGAGCATCTCATGTAGAGAGTGAATGTACTGGGATTATCGTGGGGTGGAGAGCATCTCATGTAGAGAGTGAATGTACTGGGATTATCGTCGGGTAGACAGCATCTCATGTAGAGAGTGAATGTTCTGGGATTATCGTGGGGTAGAGAGTATCTCATGTAGAGAGTGAATGTACTGGGATTATCGTGGGGTAGAGAGCATCTCATGTAGAGAGTGAATGTACTGGGGTTATCGTGGGGTAGATATTCTCTCATGTAGAGAGTGAATGTACTGGGGTTATCGTGGGGTAGATATTCTCTCATGTAGATAGTGAATGTACTAGGATTATCGTGGGGTAGATATTCTCTCATGTAGAGAGTGAATGTACTGGGATTATCGTGGGGTAGATATTCTCTCATGTAGAGAGTGAATGTACTGGGGTTATCGTGGGGTAGAGAGCATCTCATGTAGAGAGTGAATGTACTGGGGTTATCGTGGGGTAGAGAGCATCTCATGTAGAGAGTGAATGTACTGGGATTATCGTGGGGTAGAGAGCATCTCATGTAGAGAGTGAATGTACTGGGATTATCGTGGGGTAGAGAGCATCTCATGTAGAGAGTGAATGTACTGGGATTATCGTCGGGTAGACAGCATCTCATGTAGAGAGTGAATGTACTGGGATTATCGTGGGGTAGTTATTCTCTCATGTAGATAGTGAATGTACTGGGATTATAGTGGGGTAGATATTCTCTCATGTAGAGAGTGAATGTACTGGGATTCTGGTGAGTTAAGGCCACAAGAATAGATGCTATTTCATTCGAGTTAATAAACACAGCAAGGAACTAAAAATAATGGGAGAAAATACGTGTTCCTACCTTTTCTTCCCCTATATAGAGATTTGTTTGAATATTAACATTATAAATATATATATCGAATTATCACTCATTGACAAAGGAAGTGTAACGTCTTTGATATCGCTGAGCCTCTATCTATATATTTTTTAAGAAGACAGAGGTAATTTTTTTTCACACTTGGTTATCTCGTGTGTCTTCAATAATGAACAGTGTGTATCAATTATCTTTCAGTGTTATTGTCTGAATCCCGATATACACTCATGGACAAAACTTAAGGAAGTGTGATATCTTTTATATATAGCTGGGCTTCTCTCTATATATTTTTTTAAGAAGACAGAGAGAGGGGTAATTTTGTTCACACTTGATTATCTCGTGTGTCAACAATAAAGATCACTGTAATATATTTAAGAGTTATTGTCTGTATCCCGATATACATACTAAAAGGTACAACTTCCTTAAGTTTTGTCCATGAGTGGATATACACTTGATTATCTCGTGTGTCTTCAATAAAGATCACTGTAATATATTCAAGAGTTATTGTCTGTATCCCGATATACATACTAAAAGGTACCACCTCCTTAAGTTTTGTCCATGAGTGGATATACACTTGATTATCTCGTGTGTCTTCAATAAAGATCATGGTAATATATTTAAGAGTTATTGTCTGTATATCCCGATATACATACTAAAAGGTACAACTTCCTTAAGTTTTGTCCATGAGTGGATATACACTTGATTATCTCGTGTGTCTTCAATAAAGATCACTGTAATATATTTAAGAGTTATTGTCTGTATCCCGATATACATACTAAAAGGTACAACTTCCTTAAGTTTTGTCCATGAGTGGATATACACTTGGTTATCTCGTGTCTTCAATAAAGGTCACTGTAATATCTTTTAGAGTTATTGTCTGAATCCCGGTATACATGCTAAAAGATACAACTTCCTTAAGTTTTGTCCATGAGTGTATATACACTTGATTATCTCGTGTGTCTTCAATAAAGGTCACTGTAATATATTTAAGAGTCTGTATCCCGATATACATACAAAAGGTACAACTTCTTTAAGTTTTGTCCATGAGTGGATATACACTTGGTTATCTCGTGTGTCTTCAATAAAGGTCACTGTAATATATTTAAGAGTTATTGTCTGTATCCCGATATACATACTAAAAGGTACAACTTCCTTAAGTTTTGTCCATGAGTGGATATACACTTGGTTATCTCGTGTGTCTTCAATAAAGATCATGGTAATATATTTAAGAGTTATTGTCTGTATATCCCGATATACATACTAAAAGGTACAACTTCCTTAAGTTTTGTCCATGAGTGGATATACACTTGATTATCTCGTGTGTCTTCAATAAAGATCACTGTAATATATTTAAGAGTTATTGTCTGAATCCCGGTATACATGCTAAAAGATACAACTTCCTTAAGTTTTGTCCATGAGTGTATATACACTTGATTATCTCGTGTGTCTTCAATAAAGGTCACTGTAATATATTTAAGAGTCTGTATCCCGATATACATACAAAAGGTACAACTTCTTTAAGTTTTGTCCATGAGTGGATATACACTTGGTTATCTCGTGTGTCTTCAATAAAGGTCACTGTAATATATTTAAGAGTTATTGTCTGTATCCCGATATACATACTAAAAGGTACAACTTCCTTAAGTTTTGTCCATGAGTGGATATACACTTGGTTATCTCGTGTGTCTTCAATAAAGGTCACTGTAATATATTTAAGAGTTATTGTCTGTATCCCGATATACATACTAAAAGATACAACTTCCTTAAATTTTCTCCCTGAGTGTATACTATACTATTAACGTTCCCAAGTGTATGAATAAGGTATGTTGTATACAGCTTTTAAAATAAAAACAATTGAAAAATCAAACATTTTATTTTGTCATATATACCATTACAAAAATAGGTTCAAACACATCATATATCGTAGAAATAAAGCAAAACAAAAATCAATGGCATCAGCAATGACGTATTATTATTATATCATCCATACGTCATGTGTTAAGTATCTAGATGACTTTTTATTAATCAACACACACAGAGATTGATTTAGCCAATTGCTATTTAATATTAACGACATTCAACAAAATACGTATAGCCACTAGATTTCTTTTATCCACATTTCTTCCCATTAAACTTGAGCTTTCAAAGGCACCAGACTCCCTCTTTATCAGATATTACTACACAAAACTCTAGCTACAAGGGATTCTATATATATATGTACTCCATATATATATTTTTTCTGAGTTCTGCTTACATGACGCGTAACTTCCGAGGCTACAGCGTGAACTTTTTATAACACTATGTTGTTATTTTAATTAAAAAAAATCATTTTGATACCCTAAAAGTAATATTTTTATAATATGCTTTTAATTATAATACATATTTGATATATTTTGGGAGCTCTAAAATAGGTCAAAATTTCTGTTCCATACCAGAGAAGTAGTTTGTGTGAATGTCTTTAGACCATTTGATTTTCCAGGTTAGAAGAAGACCTCTCTTTCTTCTCTATATTTTTTGCAAGGAAGAAGGCTCCTGAAATTAAAGAAAGAATTCATCTATTTATATATATTAATGCTCTATTTTCAGAACAAATACATCTGTATTGATTTATATGTGTTTTTCTATCAAAATATATAAAAAACTTTAATTAAAAAGGCATATATTGGACCAAAATATCATTTATTTTACCAATATATGCCTTTTTAATTAAGGATTTATCTATGGATTGCTCTATTTTCAAAAATATAAGAAAAACTATTAGCTATATATTTGCAAAGAGATAACTCTCTGTTTTAAAAACTAATTTTTGAAAAATTGGTGAATAAAAGTTGCATAAACTGTTACATATTACTTTATATATAGTAACAACGTCTGAGCCTTAAGTTCTAAACCTTATGTTTCTATGTGTCAATAAATAATATCTAACTTCTGTACATATTTATGTCGAATGTCGATTATATGGCGTTCACATACTACTACTATCATAATAATAATAATTTTAATAGTAATAATAATAATGATAAGGGGAAGAAAATCATCATAAAATATTAACTCAAAAGATTTCGAATTTGAGAAGATTAACTTATTTGTTTTGTTTTTAGAAATGTGAAATGTATCAACAACAACAAATAAGTTTTTTTAATACAAGAACATTGAGCCTCCAGGGAAAAGTTTCTTTTAAAAGGGATTGATTCAAGGGATTAATATTTTATCGAAAAGCAGTTTTTTGGCTAAAAAAATAGTTTTATAAATTTGCATTTATATTGGAAAGCATGCATTAATAAACATACACAAAATTATATTTATAAAAAGATAGTAGGTTGTTAGATAAAGCTTTATTGGTGGATAGAGCATAATGGTATATATTCTTTTGTCAGTCAATAGCTATTGTGCTTATAAAAGCTTGTGTTTTATCCTTAATAAAAAAACACGTTTCGTCCAAGATCCTACAGTCTAGGAAGTTAACAGATAATTATTATTGGTAAAAAACATATATATGTAAATAAGGCACATAGATATAATCATGGATAGGATATGAATACTGATATAATTATTAGGATAGGAAAATCAAAGCATGACGATATGAACAGAATTAGGATAGAGGTACATACCGACATGGTTTATTGACATCTTCAATCAAGTCCAAGGTTCTTGCGAATAAGTTTGAGAAGCTCTTGTTTTTCCTTGTCAGGTAGGAATGCCGCCTTTGCTGCGTTGAGGTTGGCACGTATAATGTAAGATTCGTTCATTCCGTATTCCCGTAGCAGGGCGTAGTCATCGTCTAGGGTGTTTCCAATCATAGCTGTATCATCCTTGTTGATGGAGAAGTTGGCGTTGTCTTTACCAAGCGTGACGATGGGATGTTCCTTGAAATTGAGTGGGACTGCTCCTGTGAGTAGAGAAGAACATGGGCATGCTTCGAAATGGATGTTCTTCTCTTTTAGAGTGCTATAGGTATCTGCATCTTCAACCGCTCTGTAACCATGGCCAATACGCGATACACCAAGTACATTGATAGCACGTAGAGCGTGTGATGCTGGTCCAACTTCGGAAGCATGAGCCGTACGGCCGACTCCCAATTCTGCAGCTCTTTTAAACGCCTTGATATGTTCTTCAGCAAGATCAGGGAACTTTTCTTCATCTCCAGCAATATCGATACCCACTACCCCAGGCAGCGTACACATTTCAGCCACTTCAGCTGACCACTTTTCGAAACCAAGAACGCAGCAAAGGATCATCCGATTTTGAATTTTATAATCGGTTTGACCACGTTGAAAACCTTTCCATACTGATTTGACGACCTCTTCTGGGGTAATATCACCCGTTGTCCAAAAACGTGGGGCAAGACGGGCTTCGAAATAAGCAACTCCTTCATTAGCTTGATCTTCGCAGAGTTCATAGGCCACACGTTCTATAGCGGCCGCGTCGCCGGTAATGGCTGGAAACAAGAGAGAGGTAGGGGCTATAAATGATCCCAAAGTTCCTGGACGGGTACGTACCACTTTCTTCTTCAAATCTTCCAAGGTCTTACAATCTTCCAACTTGATCTTCTTCTTCTGTGCTAATTCCCAAACGGTACTTAAACGAACCGAACAATCCAGATGCAAATGTAATTCAACGCGAGTCTTGGGCCAAGAGGCAGGATCAACCTGACGGACGAAGTTCATGATGGCGTTTGATGGTAGTCTGGATATGTGACGCAACATTCCTATTGGCTGAAAGGATCTAGCCCCACCACTTAACGCCATTTCCGTTCAATTTATTCTATTGCCGAATACACATTAACGAATAAAATTACGACTATCTAGTAAATTCAACACTCATTTCTAGCTCTACGTATTTTAAAAATAGGTTAAGGCCATTAATCAAATAAACTTGTTTCAATTAAAGCTTATACAGTATGGAATCGTGGCGCCATCTATGAACGATATTTATAACTATTCTTTTAATTCAATATATATTTTTGTAAATTTACATTTTGTTTTTAAATTATTCTATTTATTTATATTCATTTATTTTTAAAAATTTTGTTATATATATTGAATGTAATAATATGATAATTTAGTAAAAATTTAGTATTTTATAAAATGAAACTGATCAACGTATTTTTTTGAACAACAAATGTGTAAGCATTTTCAAATTTTTTAGGATTAATCATCAATATTTTACAATGAATTATCAAAATTTTACTATTTATCATAAAGAGATGAATCTCAAAAAGAGAGAGAGAGAGAGCAAACAAACTTGGGTAATTTATTAATGAATTAAACATTTCACTATATTTTTATACTATATTAGATATAGATTATGATATAGGCTTAGCAAAATATTGTTATTCTTTTTGAGGATTTCTGGTTGTTTTGTTTGTACTCACGTATGTTGTAGTTACGAGGACATCCCTTCTGATAAAAACAAATATATATTTATTTAAGGAACGACTTGTTCCATTACATATATTGTTAAGACAAGTTAGCGGTAAACAATAACAGCAAGGTTGAAGGTAGTTGTTGGAAGTTACGTCATCGTAGTGACGTCAGCATCTATGATGATTAAAGTCAAAGTCTGTGTAACAATTCCCTCCTTACTTTGGCTTTATTCCCACGATGCTGAGGCTCTCCAGGTGTTTCTTCATCTGGTCTCGGGATAGGTCCTTTGTGAAGATATCCGCCTCCAGGTCCTGAGATGGCTTGTACAGAAGGCAGATGTCTCTGGATTCATAACAGTCTCTCAAGAAGTGGTACTTTCTGTTGATATGTCTACAGCGACTGCTTTGTTTAGGGCTGGAGATCCAGTTGATCAATGACTGACTGTCTGTATAGATCGCAGTTGGTTTTTCCATGAAATTCCATTCTTCCAGCTCTCGTAACAGGTTTATTATCCACTTGATCTGACAGCAGCTTTCACAAGCAGCTATCATTTCCGCTTCCATTGTGGAGAGGGCGACGAGTGGTTGTTTACTACTTTTCCAGTCTATAGTTGCTTCGCCGAGCTTCAATACATATCCGCCGTAGGATTTTCCGTCATGAGTGGTCGACCAGCTGGCATCGGTGTAGGACTTCAGGATTCCAGTCTTTCCTCTTTCAAATTTCACTCCTAGGTCAATTGTTCCTCGTAGGTATCTCATCACTCTTTTGATTGCTGTCCAGTGCATCTGTTTTGGTTGTCTGGAGTACTGTGAAAGTTTGCTAGTGATGTAAGCGATGTCGGGTCTGGTGTTAACAGCTAGAAACATTAGCATTCCAAGGGCTTCCTGGTAAGTGTGCTGTTCACAATTGTCATCTTCAATATGATTATCCAAATTGATTTCTTTGGAACCTGGTGTTGGAACTTCCTTACAAGTTTCCATTCCATATTTCTGCAATATTTGTTGTACATAGTGGCTTTGCTGTAGCGAAATTCCCTCCTTGTCTTGTATGATCTTGATACCCAAAAACATACCTTTACATGTTACATCCTTTATTTCCAGATGATGTCTCAGTTTATTGATGAATCTGTTTGAGGTATCTTCAGAATCTGAGACAGTGATAAAGTCATCAACATATATCCCTACATAGAAGTATTTGTCTCCATTCTTCCATTTAAATAGGCAAGGATCAGATTTAAGTTTTTCCAGTTCACAGTCATGAAGTACTTGACTGAATTTCTCGTACCACGATCTTCCGGATTGAGGTAGACCGTAAATACTTTTGTTGAGTTTGCAAACTTTGTTTCTGTCTTGGACAAATCCAGCAGGTTGTTCCATGAATATTGTGTTTTCAATGTTTCCATTTAGATAGGCTGCTTTCACATCAAATAGTTTAATGACTGAATCTTTTGTTGCTGCCATTGACAATATAGTCCTGAGGGTGGCATTTTTAATTACAGGGCTGAAACTTTCATTGTAATCCCTTCCTGGGATTTGGTTGTATCCCATTGCAACAAGTCTAGCTTTGTAAGTTTTGTTTTCTTGGTCTTTAGATATTTTGAACACCCATTTACTTTTGACAACTTTAGCGTTTACAGGTCTAGGTACCAGTTCCCATACTTGATGCGAGTACATGTTCTGTATTTCCTCAAGCATTGCGTTCTCCCAATGTTTCTTGTCTTCGCATGCGATGGCTTCTTCATAGTCTTTCGGAATGGTTTCATTCGTAGTAGCCAGAACGTAGTCATCGAATCTTTTAGGTATTGTTCGAGTTCTTTGTGGTCTGTCTGATACACTTGACTCTGTCTGTCTGTTGATCATGGTATCTGGTGCTGGCTCTTCAATATCAACATCTGATAGAACATGATTGTCCAGTTGTTCATCCTCCTGAATGAAGAAATATGTGTCAGTGTCCGTATTATTATCACTTTGTTTTTCTTCCGATATGACATTATTGTTCTCTCTGAAATGAATGTCTGCGGTTTCAAGAATGACTCTCGCTGTGATATCAAATACTCGATAAGCTCTTCTGCATCTTGAATAGCCTACAAATATTCCTCTCTTAGATTTAGCTTCTAGTTTGTGTCTTTGATGATTCTCGAGTTTATAGAAGACTTCACAACCAAATCTCATGATGTGAGAGACGGATGGCTTTTTACCTTTCCATTTTTCCATAGGGGTAGTGTCTGGGTCATTGGTTGTGGGAGTTAGATTGTACAGATATGCAGCTGTATTCACAGCTTCTGCCCAGAAGTGTAGGGGTAATTGGGAGTCTGCAAGAAGTGTTCGGCCTTTGTCTAATAGTGTTCTGTTAGCTCTTTCAACTCTCCCATTGCTTCTTGGGGTGTACGGTGTAGTTAGTTCATGTTTAATTCCTTTGGATTCTATGAAGGTTTCAAGGTTTTTATTGATAAATTCTGTTCCGTTATCTGTTCTAAGTCGTTTTAGTTTTGTGTTTAGCTCGTTTTCTCTCTTTACAATAAACTTCTTCAAAACTTCTGCTGCCGAGAGTTTATCTTTGAGAAATTCTACAAATATTCTCCTAGAAAATCCATCTACGATGGTCAAGAAATATTTACTTCCGCCCAAGGAGTTTATTCTCATTGGACCACAGAGATCGACATAAATGGCTTCAAAGGGGTAGCTTTCCTGATTGCCATCTGTGTGAACATAGGGTACTTTGGTCATTTTTCCCAATGAGCAAGCATCACATTGATCAAGGGTACCATTTATAGAGTTCAAGCCTTTTAGAAGATTGTTCTTCAAAATCAGGTCTAATTTGTTGTTACTAGGATGTCCTAACCTTCTGTGCCACGCAGTCCTAGAATTGTCCTTTGAAATCAAGCAATGTTCGTTTGGGACATGAGTTGCTTCAGATAAACGTGATAGGTTCAATGTGTACATGTTACCATCAAAGTTGCCTGTTCCTATTAGCTTGTCATCAGAAGAGTATATGTATGCTCCTTCAGAGTTCAAAAGAACAGAGTTCCCTCTTCTTACTACGCTTGGAATGGACATTAGATTTCCTTTCAGGTGTGGTACATGGAGGACATTATGCAGGGTTACAGCGTTGTTAAGTTTGTCCTTACCTTGTACAGTAGCTTGGATTAATCCTGATGAGGCAGATTCGATGTGCCTCCCTTCTTCTGCCACTTGTATGCTTCTTCTCTCCTCCGTCTTGTGCTCGATCCATTCACCATGGGAAGTCATGTGGCTTGTGCACGCAGAATCAATTATCCACACGTCCTGAGTCGTCGGGTGTTCCTCCCTTGTGCTTACATGTAGTGCGTATTCTGAAGTGGAGTCTTTTCGTTGGGATGGTTCCTCCGTTCGTTCTTGGATTGCTGATCTGGCTGTGTCTTTGTTTTGTTTTGGTCCTTTATGGTAGTTCCTTGTACTGGCCATGTTATTTTTGTTTGTTGTATTATTTTGATTTCCTTTGTTGTTAGGGTTGAACCAACAGTCTTTCTTGAAATGTCCTTTTCTTTTGCAAATGAAGCATGACTTTTCTTTGAATTGGTTGCCTGATGATCTGAAAGCATTCTCAGGATTTTTGCTTCTGTCCTGTCTTTTCTTCTCGAAATCCAGTAGAGTTTGTCTCAAGTCTGGTAAGGAGATTTCTCTGTTTATTGACAGTGCTGCTGCGATCGTGTCAAAGTTAGGTGTGAGTCCTTCAACAATGTATCGTACAAGTTCTCTTTCTGTTACAGTCTTTCCTAGCTGGGTGATCTCTTGTGCCAGTTTCTGTGCTCGTACAATATACATGTTGACATTTTCATTTGGGTTCAATTTTAGTCTGGCTAGATCCAACATTAGGTCTATCCTTTTATTTTCTAGAGATCCTTCAAACCTTTTCTTTATGTCGTACCAAATTCTTTTGGCTCTTTTATCGCCTCGAAAGATGATTGTTAAGTCATCCGAAAGTGACAATATTATTAGGCTGTATGCTTCCCGATTCTTTTTCTTCCAAATATCATATTCTAGTTTATTTTTTGTAAAGTCTGGCTCGTCATTAACAATTACGTCCTCGAAGAGATCTTTTGAATCTAGAATTGCTTCCATTTTCATGGACCACGTTGTATAGTTGTTATCTGTTAACAGTTCCATTTTTGCTAAGTTATGTGTATCCATTTTCATTCAACTTTTTCTTTTTAAATTGGCGGTTAGTCCAATTATTTAATTTCCTTTTGATTTAAATGGATCAATTGGCGGTTAGTCCAATTCGCGCGCCCAAACCACGCTCTGCTACCAAATTGATATAGGCTTAGCAAAATATTGTTATTCTTTTTGAGGATTTCTGGTTGTTTTGTTTGTACTCACGTATGTTGTAGTTACGAGGACATCCCTTCTGATAAAAACAAATATATATTTATTTAAGGAACGACTTGTTCCATTACATATATTGTTAAGACAAGTTAGCGGTAAACAATAACAGCAAGGTTGAAGGTAGTTGTTGGAAGTTACGTCATCGTAGTGACGTCAGCATCTATGATGATTAAAGTCAAAGTCTGTGTAACAGATTATATTATGAACTCAATTTTTAAAAAATTATCCCCCAAGTACACATGGTACAGGCAATGATAATCATGGGGGGTTGGGTTTTAACAAAGAATCGGGGCCATTGAGGCATTTTTTTTTTTCAAAACAAGATGTTTTACAGCCTACAACAACATTAAATTCAACATGATGTACCGCAACCTACGACAACATCAAATATAAAAAAGGATATACAAAACACAACATGTGAAAAACAAGTTGTACAACAATCTACAACCCAACCTTGTGAAAATAAACGTGCAACAACAATCTACAGCAACATATGGCACCCACATACAACATCAAAACATGTATTTCCCCACACGGTCAACAAAGTTAACAAATGCTATCTTAAGAAGATTAGAGCAGATCAGAAACACGTGCTCTAGACATGTCGAAACTAGAATATAGAAACTAGAAATAACGAAACTAGAATAACCTACAGCAAGGCGTACTTACAAAACTCATCAATAGAACTAGGTTCCATATGTTGACGAGGGTCTTAAAATAAACATAATACTGTCCTTACTGTGCGATTAAAAAATTGGGAAGGCCTGTGACATTAACTTGTATTCGTAGTTAATTAAAAAACTAACAACAACATTAGCAGACTAAAACTTAATGTATTTATTGTATTACAAACTAAACAACATATATGAAGGAGTTATTCCTTTTGTTTATATGCGCCAAATTGGCTAATGGTTATTATTGACTTTAATATTACTTTTATATTTACATCTCCCTTTTTTTTTTTTTTTTTTTTTTTTTTTAAAGGTTCAGCCGGGAGACTGGCTTGATGAGACGTCCAGACTTGGTTCTTAAAGGGTTACGGTCAGTGGCCGGTAAAGTCTGTGATGGCTCCATGGGCTCCGTTGATGGGTGGGATCCCTTGTCAGTCTTGTCCTTGTCCAGCAGAGTCGGCACCGGTGGGGGTGATGTGTGCTCACTTTCAAGTGGAGGAGGACCATTGATCTCCATTTCCTTATGATAGTCCATGGATGAAGTTTGAGCCTCTGGCTCACCATGAAAAGGTCTCAAGAAGGCTTGATTACGACGCAATATCCTATCTTGAGATCTCACTGCATATGACCTAGGACTTAACTGCTTGACTACAGTAGCAGGAGTCCAAACTCTTTCACGCTCTTTCAAGAACACTGGTTGATTTTCAGAGAGTTGCTGATGTGATGTAGAATGCATATCACCATAAGATTTTTGTCTTGCGCGAGCGCGCGTTTCTAAGAATTTCACTAGTTTTCTCCAGTACAGATGGTTCCAAAAGATCTTCTTTAATTGGCAACACGGTTCTGGTTCGGCGACTGTAAAGTCGTTGCACAGGTGAACCTAATCCTTCTCTTGGGGTGTTTCGATAGTTCAACAGTGCCATTTGGATGTCTTCTTTTCTTCTTTCACATTTTCTAAGAAGACTTTTTGCTGTTTGAACTGCCCTTTCTGCCAACCCATTGGACCTAGGGTGCAGAGGGCTAGAGGTTTGGTGGGTAAATGACCATTCCTGTGAAAATTGCTTGAATTCTCTTGAACTATAGTTGGTACCATTGTCAGTTTCTAGAACCTTTGGTATCCCATGTTGGGCAAACCATTCCTTTAAATATACTATTGTTTCTTTAGAATTTAATGATTTAAGTTCTTTAAAATCAATATATCCAGAATAACTATCAGTTACCAGTAAATAATTGTGGTCATTATACATAAAAACATCCGATGCTACAATCTGCCATGGAAATTTGGGTATTTCCTTGTTAATGATTGTTTGTTTTTGATTACTCCTGGAATTGGAAATGCAAATCATACACTTTTCTCCTTGGTTGATTATATCTTTTGTTACTCCAGGCCAATAAATTGATTCCTTGGCTCTTTGAAGAGTGCCGTTGATGCCAATATGTCCGATGTGCAGACTCTTTAAAACCTTGACTCTGAGAGATTTAGGGATTATTATGCGTAGTCCTTTGAATATTAAGCCTTCATGCAAAGAGATTTCTTCTCTGAAGGGCCAATATAATCTGCATTCAATTGGAACTCCAGACTTGTGTTCCGGCCATCCATTTATTAGAAGTGACTTTAGTTGCGATAGTTCTGGATCAGTTTCTGTTGCCGTCACCAGTTCATTATTTGTTAGGCCTTGTGGCATAGAAATACATAGAAGAATTTCTAGATGCTCGTTTTCAAATTTTTGTTCTTCAACACAATCTCTGCTTAGTAAATCAGCTATAAACATATCTTTACCTCTAACATATTTTACCTTTAAATCATAGGGCTGTAGCTCTAATAATATTCTCTGCAAACGGAGTGGCGATTTGCTCAAGCATTTCTTAAAAATGGTTTCGAGAGGCTTATGGTCAGTTTCTACCAAGATAGGTCTACCAAAAATGTATTCATGAAACTTTCGGCATCCAAATTTTATTGCTAAGGCCTCTTTCTCAATCTGGGGATAGTTGCGCTGGTAGTCAATTAGTGTTGCTGAAGCAAAGGCAATAGGACGGTTGTCCTGCATAAGTACAGCTCCAACCGCATGCGAACTAGCATCAACTGACATTGTCAGTGCCGCATTTGGATTAAAGAATTTCAAAGCAGGTGCCTTCTTTAATGCAATTTTAATTTCTTCTAGATCATTATCAAGGGAAGGGTCCCAGTTCCAAACAACATTTTTCTTAAGGAGCATCCTCATGTTGCTGGTCTTTTCCGATGCATTAGGTATGAAACTCTGCAAGTATTGTATCATACCAAGTAAGCGCTGAAGCTCCTTGCGATTTCTAGGACTCTGGATATCATTTATTGCTTTGACCTTTCCAGGGTCTATTTGTATTCCTGCTTTTGATATCAAATGTCCCAAAAATTTAACTTGTTCTCTTTCGAAGACACATTTTTCTTTGTTTAATTTGATTCCAGTTGATTTAAGCAAAGAAAGAACCTCATAAGTTCTCTTTCTCAATATATCCAGGTCAGGTGCATGGATCAGGATATCATCCATTGAGTTTTCTACTCCCTTTAGGTCACTTAGTAAATCAGTCATAATTTGTTGCATTATTTCTGGGGCAGTTTTAATACCAAATGGTACCCGTAAGAATGAGTATCTTCCCCATGGTGTTGAAAAAGTTAAGTATGGTTGTGTTTCTTCATCAACTGGGAGTTGCCAAAAGCTTTTCTTTAAATCCAGTTTGGTGAAGTATTTGGACTTGTGCAAGGTGACTGCAATGTCGTCCAGTCGTTTGAGAGGAAACTCTCTTCGTAACAAAATCTTGTTTAAATCTGAAGGATCAAGACATATCCTTATCTTTCCGTCCTTGCGAACTATCACCATATGACTGGAGATGGGAGTGGGGTGATTCACTTTTTTGATTATGCCCAATGCTTCAATTTCATCAAGTTCCTTCTTGACATTAGCTTTAATTGCAAAAGGTATCTTGCGAGCAGGTTTAATGGGCAAATCTTTGGAATTTCTGAAAAGTCAGCTTTATATTTATAGTTCCTTATAAGCCCTATACCTTTAAACAATTCTTCAAATTCCATTTCTGGACAGACTTCATCAACCCTGTAGATCAAGCCTAACTGTGAGCAGGCATCTCTTCCCAGAATCGGAGTGATTCCTTTTTCTGATATTATAAATCTGAGAACTACTGCCTTACTTTTTATTGTGCAAGTAACATTTGTCTCGCCCATTACCCTTATAGATTCACCAGAGTAAGTTAATAACTTCCTTACTCTACTTGAATTAATTTTTAGTTTAAGTTTTTTAGAGAGTGTCAAAGGTATGACATTGCACTGAGCTCCAGTGTCCAATTTAAAATCAACTGTTTGATTTCCTTTGAACGTTACTCTTTCCAACCACTCTTGTCCATTTCGGGTCTTTATTTCATTTATTGAGAGAGAAAATTCATCCGATTCCACCTCAGTATCTTCTACAAGGTTTACCACTCTTTCCCTTTTGGCAGTTTTGCATAATTTTGAAAAATGGTTAGCCTTTTTACATTTATGGCATACTTTACCATATGCTGGGCATTTGTTTATTTCATGTTTAGCTCCACAACGTGTACAATTATTTATAAGTTTCTTAAAGCTTGTGGTATCTCTAGGATTAAAGGCTTTCTGTGAGAAATCTCTACTAATATTTCTTTCGATTGTGGAAATGGATGGCTCACTTTCGTTCCTATCTTCAATTTCTCTTAGTTGTGTGTTAGCATTTTCAGCAGCTACACATATTTGAATTGCTTTAGTTATATTCAGATCTGGATCAGAAAGTAATTTTTCTCGAACATCATTATTTTGTATACCAACAACTATTCTATCCTTAATTAGTTCATCCTCCATTTGATCAAATTTACATTTTTTTGCTTGTAATTTAACCTTAGTTAGGAATTCTTTAAAAGGCTCATTACACTGCTTTATATTATTAAACTGATACCTTTCTACAGTATAATTTAATTTAGGGGTAAAGTATTCATTAAACTTACCCTTGAGTTCTTGTAACTTATTTTCTTCACCTTCATTCAACTTGAACGTTTTATAAATTTTCTGGGCCAATTGTCCAATCGAAGCCATAAAGATCGCTACTTGGACTTCTTGTGGTTTCTTTTCCAATTGTACAGCTTTTTCGTACCATATAAATGCTTCTATCCACTCGTCCCATGCTTCTTTTGATGATTGCTCCAAAGGCTTAGGCGGCTTTAAGAATTGGTCAGCCATTTTGACACGAACACTAAATTATTTAAATTATTAATTTATGCGAATACCGCTGCCAACTTGTGACATTAACTTGTCTTCGTAGTTAATTAAAAAACTAACAACAACATTAGCAGACTAAAACTTAATGTATTTATTGTATTACAAACTAAACAACATATATGAAGGAGTTATTCCTTTTGTTTATATGCGCCAACTTGGCTAATGATTATTATTGACTTTAATATTACTTTTATATTTACAGCCTGTCTCAATATTGTTTTATTTAAAAGAAAAAATTGTACTTAAAAATTCAATTTCGTTTATATAAATGATGCCTTGTGTACAATATCAGCGTTTTGGTAGATTGAACTGGTAAAACTGCTGTATGGGTTCATCACTGATGAGCCAGGGGGGACCATCCGAATTTATTACACTTTCTTTAAAATGCTTTTTTATTAATATTAAATCAGACGCGATATCCCAACAATGGACATTCTCTTCAAAGAACATCGCTATTTACAATATCAAGTTTACAATTTAGAAATTACAAAGTTAAAAAAAAGAAAAACAATTTAATATTGTTGTAAGATTTAGGTACTTACAGCTTGTAGGAAGGCATGAGGACGTTGAGGATTATATGATAATAATCTTTATTATCCATTTAGCAAGAAAGACAAAGTTATGGTAGCGAACAGTTATTGTAATATAGAGAAGAAGGTAAACAAACAGTTGTGATGATGATAGGTCCAGTGTGGCGCTAGCTGTCGTAGCATTCAGTTATCCAACAAATCCCCGGCATGAATGTGGAGACATCACGAGGTTGTAGCGTAACTTCTCAAATGTCGGCCTTGGTAGCGGCTTGGTCAGAATGTCCGCCTTCATGTCGCCAGTTGGGCAGTAGATCATTTTTATCACTGTCTTCTTCTGAAGATCCTTCAGGTGATGGATCTTGGTTGCGATGTGCTTGGTTCTAGAAGACACTTTTTCGGATGAACATATCTTGAGACATGATTGATTGTCTTGGTGGAAGTAGATTGGAGCTTTCTGTTCCAGTTCGAGATCCTTTAGCAAGTCGAGAAGCCATAACAGTTCTTGTGAGGCTTCAGCTGCGGAGATAAGTTCCGCTTCGGTGGATGAGAGAGATACGCAACCTTGTTTCCCAGTCATCCATGAGATGGGGTTTGAACCCAGTAGGAACAAGTTTCCGCTTAGTGATTTTCTGTCGGTGTTGTCGCTTGCCCATGTGGCATCGCTGTATGCTTCCAGCGTGGGAGGTTTTTGGTTAGATATGCGTAGCTCGAGTTCTTTAGTAGTTTTTAGATATCTTACGATTCTTTTTGCTGCATTCCAGTCACAATTTCTAGGATTCTGGTTTCTGCTGCTAAGTATGCAGACTGGAGCTGCGATATCTGGTCTGGATACTACGCTTAGGTACAATAGTGAGCCTATCAGTTGTTGGTATTGGACGTTGTTTGGTAGAAGTTTTTCATCAGATATACCGGGATATCCGCTTTCCATGGGAGTGAAAGTAGGTTTCGCTTCTTGGAGATTGTACCTTTCAACTAATTCTTGGATTTTACTCTTTTGGCTCAGTAGGAGTTCACCTTCTCTGTTCCTGGAGATTTCTATACCAATGAATTGAGTGGGGTCTCCAAGGTTCTTTATTTCGAATTCTTTTTCGAGAGTTTTTACAGTGTTTTGGATGATTATTTCGGAATCGCTTGCAAGGAGCATGTCATCCACATATAGAATCAAGTAGATGGAATGGTTTTCTTCATTCTTGGTGAATAGGCACGGGTCTACAGTGCTCTGTTTGAAGTTATTTTTAATTAGAGTGCTTGCAATTTTTGTGTTCCAAGATCTTCCAGCTTGTTTTAGACCGTAAATTGCCTTCTTTAGTTTGCAGACTTTGTTTGTTTGTTTTGTATGGAGTCCTTCTGGGAGTTCCATGTAGAGTTCTTTATCTAGGTCGCCGTGTAGGAACGCTGTCTTCACATCGAGGTGGATCACTTGCATCCCTTTGTAGACTGATGCAGCTAGGAAGGCTCTAATTGTAGAATGCTTCACAATTGGTGCAAAGGTTTCTTCGTAGTCTCGGCCGAATTTCTGATTGAACCCTTTTGCTACGAGTCTGGCTTTGTACCGCTCTATTTCTCCTTTGGAATTGAGTTTCTGTTTATAGGTCCATTTACATCCTATGATCTTTTTGTCCTTAGGTAGAGGGGTTAGTTCCCAGACATGGTTCTTCTCAAGAGAATTTAGTTCTTCGTTCATTGCTTGTAGCCATTTTTCTCTTTCTATTTTTGGTAATTGTAGGACTTCCGAGTAGCTGGTGGGTGTCGGAATGTCTTGAGCTTCAGTTTTGTACAGCATGTAGTCATTTCTTATGGGAGGTATTCCCTTTGTTGGTCTCGTGGATCTTCTTTGTGTGACCACTTGTGTTCCTGTGCTTGTACCGGGTTGAAAGTAATCCTCGGTTTCTGAGTCCTCAAGGTTTTCGGATTGTGTTCCTGGTTCCTGACTTTCCTCTGCATTACCAATATGATTGGAGGAAGTTAGATCTGTACTTAGTACTTGTGGTGAAGTTGTTTTTGTGGAAGCGAGGTGAAACCCATTTTCTTTTTCTATAAATTTTACGGATCTGCTGATTGTGATGTTGTCTGTATCGTGCAGGATTCTGTATCCTTTGCTTCGATCATCGTATCCAAGAAAGATCCCTTCGATAACTTTGCTATCCAACTTGTTTCTTTTTATCTTGGGAATATAGGCGAAGGCTTTACATCCGAATCTTTTTAGATGCTTCAGACTGGGCTTCCTGTTGGTCCATAGTTCAAATGGAGTCTTGTCTGTAGCTTTCGAGGGTATTCGGTTGTGTAGGTAATTAGCTGTGGTAACCGCTTCCGCCCATAGAGACTGTGGGAGTCCTGAGTCAAACAGCATGCATCTTGTCATCTCCATTAGTGATCGATTTTTCCTTTCTGCTACTCCGTTCTGGGCTGGTGAGTAGGGGACTGTTAGCTGATGTTTGATTCCGCTTTGGTTCAGGAAATCTTCGACTTGTCGGTTTACGTACTCACGACCGTTGTCTGTCCGTATGGTTTGGATATTTTTTCCAAATTCCGTGTGTGCTGAGATGACGTAGTCTTTTATTTTTTCATAGGCTTCGTCTTTTCCTTTCAGGAGGTAGATCTTCGTGTATCTGCTGTAGTCATCAGTGAAGGTGATGAAGTATCTCTTACCGCTAAGAGAGTTAGTTGGTAATGGACCGCAGATATCACTGTGGACAAGTTGAAGCGTTTCAGTTGCTCTGTACTCTGTCTTCTTTGGAAATGGGGTTTCGGTGAGTTTTCCTTGAATGCACTGAACGCAGTCTGTGCTGTGCGAACAGTTATTTAGACTTAGTCCTCTTGCTAGGTTCTCATTTCGAATCTTCTTAATTGATTCTATATTTCTGTGTCCTAGTCTGTCGTGCCAGAGCATGAGGCAATTTTTGTTCTTGCAGTGGTTTTGTTTTGCAACATTTGCTTTGAATGTGCGAGTTTGGAGGTTGTCATCCAGGTGGAGTCGGTATATTCCATTGTCAAGTATACCGTTCGCGAGGGCTGTGTTGTCTCTTTCGATGGTACACCAATCTCTTTTGAACGTTACTTTACATCCGTTGGAGGTGGCCGCACTCACTGACAGAAGGTTGTCTGTTAGTTCCGGGATGTAGAGAACTTTTGTGAGAAGTAAGGTGTCAGTCTTTCCTTGGGGTGTGGTGACTTTGATTTCTCCTTGTCCTATCCCGTTGACCTGCAGCTTATTGCCATTAGCAACCACAACATAATGCGTTTGTTCTCTGTTAAGTTCAGTGAAGAAGCTTTCGTCGTACGCCATATGAGATGTGGCTCCAGAGTCGATGAACCAGTTGTGTACACTTGCTTCTCGTTGAGTGCAATTGAGAGCTTTTGGGTTAGGTCCTTTTGTTGTTCTCTGATTTGTTGATTGTTCTTGGGTGACACTCGACTGATTTGTGTACTTTGGTACGTTTCCTCTTCTGAAGTTTTCATATTTGTACTCTTTGTTGCTGTTGTTTCGCTTTTGATAGTGCCAACATTCTTCTTTGGAGTGGTTTGGTTTGTGGCAGAAAGAACAGAATTTCTTCTCTTTTTCTCTTCTTTGGCTTGAAGCTCCGTGGAGGCTTTTTAAGGCTTTTGATCCGGTGCTTTCGTCTTTCGAGCTTTCTACTCTGCGTGTGTGTTCATCAAGGAGTTTGTTCTTGGTGAATTCAAGCGTTAGCTCGTCATCAGGTCTTGATTCCAACATCGTGATGAGATTGGAGTAGCTCTTTGGAAGCGAGCAAAGCAGTATAGCCGTGATGTGAGAGTCCTTTAGTGTTTCGCCAATGGTTCGCAGTTTGTCAACAAGTTCCATCATGGTAGTGATATGCTGTTGCATGTCTTTGTCTTCTTCGAGTTTTAAGCTGTATAGTTTCCTTAGCAAATAAATTTTTCCTGAGAGTGTTTTTCTTTCATAGATATTTTTAAGAGTGTCCCAGGTAGCTTTGGCTGTTAGTAGGTTTTTGACATGCACTATTTGTGAGTCGGCGATGCTTAGATTAATGATAGCTCTAGCTTTTGAGTCTTTCTTTTTCCATTCGATTTTAGGTTCATCTGGAATATTTTCGGTGACAACTTCCCAAAGATCTTCCTTTTGCAAGAGCATTTCAATTTTGAAAGACCATAGTGAGTAGTTATAGCCGTCGAGCTTATTTAGGGTTACATCGTGGCTCGGGAGTGACGCCATTTTTGCTAAGCCTTTTTTCTTTGTCTTAACTCGTTAGTTGAATTTCATGCAATATTCAGTCTCATAATCTAATTGTTGTAAGATTTAGGTACTTACAGCTTGTAGGAAGGCATGAGGACGTTGAGGATTATATGATAATAATCTTTATTATCCATTTAGCAAGAAAGACAAAGTTATGGTAGCGAACAGTTATTGTAATATAGAGAAGAAGGTAAACAAACAGTTGTGATGATGATAGGTCCAGTGTGGCGCTAGCTGTCGTAGCATTCAGTTATCCAACAAATATAATAGTTATTGTTCAAAAAGAAAGAAACAAGAAAGAAAAACACAAGAAAAATAAAATTTATGAATATACTAGATTAGATATCCTACGCTAAGAAAAAAAAGTTTGTATTTATAATTTGGAGTTGGAAAGGAAAACAATTAAATCCAAAACACTAATTAACTATACCTGGTTTCCTTAACCAAGAAAGAAAAACATAAATATATCTTCATACATTAGCGCGCCATCTGTTATGAAAATTCAAAACTATTATAGACGCGTATGATTCTATTAAAAATGAAACAATTTCTACTGCCCTTACTGCAAAGGAAAAATTAATGGGAGGGCCTGGCTCATCAGTGGTGAGAACCCTCCATTTTTAAACTGGCGAAACCGCTGGGAGGGTTCATCACTGATGAGCCAGGCCCTCTCATGAATTTTTCCATTGCAGTAAGGGCAGTAGAAATTGTTTAATTTATAAAAGAATCATACGCGTCTATAATAGTTTCGTATTTTCATAAATATATATATACACAATTTCTTGATATTTTAAAAATACGTCCCTACTATATGTTGAGGGTTCAGGCGAGAATCTTCACTGGCGTCTGGCGGCGCCAGTGTGGCGGCGGGAACCGGCCGAGACTGGAACCTGGCGGTTTGAGTTTCGGTTTTGGGTGCGCGCGAGTAGAGGATCTCCGATTCTGGCTGTGTGTATAGTTATATATATAGTAAATTATATACAGTTAAACCTGTCTATAGCACCCCTCTAAATAGCGTCTTCCTCTCTATAGCGCCCGATTTTAAACATTAAAATGTAAACATTTTACATTAAAAGTGACCTGTCTATAGCACCCCCTCTCTATAGTACCCTATTTTGGTGAGTCCCAAGAGGGGGCGCTATAGACAGGTTTAACTGTATTAGTATTTTGAAAATTCCAAACTATTCTATTCGGAAAAATTCCATTACAGTAAGGGCAGTAGAAATTGTATAAGTTTTAAAATAATCATAGGCGTCTATAATAGTTTCCAATTTTCATAACAGATGACGTACCAATGCATCATAATATTAGTATTTTATTTATTTTTGTTATTCTTGTTTCTATTTTCTTGATTTATTAAGAAAATAGGTTGACCAAATATCAGGGAACAGGCCAAATCAATGTTTAGTGTATTTCTGTTACACTAGATGGCGCTCTGCCATCTAAAAACTTTTTATGTTAGTGGTCAGGATATGACAAATTTGTTTTTAATATTAGTATTTGTGATCTGGTTCATTTTCTTGCTTTTATGAAATCATTTATAATTGTTAGGAAATGTGGTATCTGAATGTTAGTTTATCATTCTCAGATAATTCATACAAGTAATATTTGATTAATCTTGTTCCGATGGAATCAGATAAGGGAGGAAGCTCCGTCAGACAATGAACACAGTCTGAAGAATTTGTTTTAAACGCTCCAATAGTCTATAGAATGATTTGATATTTCACGGAATTTAATTTGTTTGCAGCTATTATTAATATTGTCACAAATTATTTATTATTTTATTAACAGAGTGTCCTTTTTTTATGTTTATATTTTGCTACTCTGATAAGGAACAATTTGGATTATAGATTATAAACACAAGGTCATAAGAACAAATCCAAATAAATAAATAGTGTGTGATGTTTCGGTAACAGCGTTGTTACCATCTTCAGACAAAAGTACTGAATGAGAAATTTTACAACAGCATGTTTTTATGCTTGATAACAGCAACTATTTAAAACATGCTGTGGTAAAATTTCTCATTCAGTACTTTTGTCTGAAGATGGTAAAACGCTGTTACCGAAACATCACACACTATTTATTTATTTGGATTTGGTCTTATTACCTTGTGTTTATTTCGCTACTCTGTAAACTTTCCTCTTTGCTTATCTTTTACCATTCATAGTTTGTTCTTGCCCTAAATAAATTGCTGTGTCATCCCGAAGTTGGTCTTTCCTAATTTCCCAGGTGGCAATATGTGGCTAAACCTGATTACGTCTATAATAGAGTAAATATATGTGGCAATATAGTGATAATGTGGGGAGAGAGAAATAAGGAAAACCACAAGTTTGGAAGATGGGACCCAGCAAACCGAGAGAGAGAGGGGAGCGCTTGCGACTGCCACTGCCGAATGACCGTCTTGTGTTTCCCCCACCCTCCCGACTATCCAAAAATAGTCCTGCAGGGTTCCAAGAATGACATGTGGTCAGTGGTTCAACATGGCCGTAACTTAGTTGTTTTCTATCTACATCTCTCTCTCGTTGACTGTAGGTTTACTTTATTATTCCTGTAAGAGCATATATTATGACATATATATAATTATAAAATTGTGTTTATTGCTTTTTGAGTTTAAATTTAACGTTGCGTTTATTTATAAACACAGCTATAAATATTTATGTGGACATTCTCTTACTGTAAGAGGAGAACTTGATTAGATGGCATGGCTCATCAGTGGGAAACCTTCCCAGCGGTTTCGCCAGTTTGATCTTCTTTTAACAACCGATTAACAATAAATAGAAAAGTTTTCTTTTAATTTTTGAGTTTTATATAAATAACCTGTATTTCTCCTTATAACTTTGATTAGCTATAGTAAAATATAATTTTTGTTTGGAAGCTAGCTTTGTCATACTATAAAAAATAAACTTATAGTTAATTTTTATAAATTAATTTCTAAATATAACTATTAAGCATTTCACTCAATATATATAATTAGCATTACTTATATACACTTATGGGAAAAATTTAAGGAAGTTGTACCTTTTAGCATGTATATCAGGATTCAAACAATAAATCTGAAAGATATTACAGTGACATTTATTGAAAAGATACCAGATAACCAAGTAGGAACAAAATTGCCTCTGTCTTCTTTAAAAAAAAAAAAAAAAAAGACGACCGACGACATCAAATAGTTACCACTTCCTTAAGTTGTGTCCATGAGTGTATATATTCATATAATTGTGTGGGAATACCATTTTGTTCATCTCACTAGAGCAATAGATTTCGCCAGCTAGATTGAATACCTAATAATAGGCTGTAAAACGCGACAAAAGGTGGGGACGTGATTGGTGACAATTATGACTCTGCAATCAGGACACCAAATGACGTTTGTCAAACGCATCTCTTTAACCTTCTGGCCCCGATTCTGAGCGGCGTCTAGCGTGATGCACGACAAGCAATTAGCAAGGATTTTTTCTTGCCTTCTTCAACCCAGCGCTAGAAACAATCTTAATAACGCTCCTAGAGTGATAAGAAACATTCATTAATACTCTACCCAACATAGGATTTAAATATAAGGTCGCGTCATCAAGAAATGAAACCGTTTATAGCACGATATGTTTATCTAGATTTCTACTCTACTCTCTCTGCTCATATGTCCATAGTTTCGTTAAATAACATAAGAATACTTTTTAAATGACCGGTATATGAGCAGAAATTCTCTACAAATCCAGATATACAAGTGATTAAACACGATTATTGGAATTACAATCAATGCGGAATTCTCGGAAGAGTCTTAAATGTTTAAGTGGCAAAGGTAGAGCAGGTGGTGGTGTCTTTGTCTATTCTCCATGGAAAGGGGGGGGGGTTTGCCATTGTCCCGTTAGTCAGCCACATTTCAGAGTTCCCTGTTCACGGTTAGCATAGTTAGCAGATTAAACTGGCGAAACTGGCATAAGGATTCCTTTTAAATGGCAGGTACATGGGCTGAAATTCTCTCCAAATCCATATATACAAGTGATTGAACACGATTATAGAAATTACAATCAATGCAGAATTCTTGGAAGTGTTAAATGTGTACATGGCAATGGTAGAGTACGTGGTGGTGGTGTCTTGTCCATCCATGGAAAGGGGGAGTGCCATTGCCCCGTTAGTCAGCCACATTTCAGAGTTCCCTGTTCGCGCTTACCGTAGCGGCTCGGGGCTCACGACACCGTACTTCACCCTACAGGGCAGTGATAAAGTATGTAGTTGACAGATTAAACTGGCGAAACTGGCATAAAGGTTCCTTTCAAATGACCGGTATATGAGGTAAAGTTTTCTCCAAATCCAGATATACAAGATATAAAACACGATTATAGGAAGTATAATCAATGCGGGATTCTTGGAAGATTCTTAAGTGTAAGTCACAATAGTAGAGTAGGTGGTGGTGGTGTCTTTGTCCACTCCATAGAAAGTGGGGGTGCCGTTGCCCCGTTAGTCAGCCACATTTCAGAGTTCCCTGTTCACAGTTATCGTAGCGGGTCGGGGCTCACGACACCGTACTTCGCCCTACAGGGCAGTGGTAGAATAGGTAGTTGACAGATTAAACTGGCGAAACTGGCAAAAGGATTCCTTTTAAATGACGGGTACATGAGCAGAAATTCTCTCCAAATCCATAATACAAGATATAAAACACGATTATAGGAAGTACAATCAATGTGGAATTCTTGGAAGAGTCTTAAGTGTAAGTGACAATAGTAGAGTAGGTAGTTGACAGATTAAACTGGCGAAACTGTCATGAGGGTTCACCACTTGCCGCCATGGAAACCAAAATTCCAACGCTGTGTTCTAGCCAAGGTCTTCGCTGTGAGAAGACAGCTATTGACGTTGCAGAAACCAAGTCGTTCGGCACGTCGCAATAGAAGAAGGTCATGTGTAACAAACTAATCAATATGCAGATAGAATCCTCGACAGAAACACCTCAGGGATCAATGCCAAACACTACAAGCCCTATATACTGTATAGATCACAGTTCCCATTGGAAAAAATATATACTTTGTATACTTGTATAACAGGACATTTCTTTGAAAGTGAAAATTTATTATTCTGCTTCTAACACTTCTT
>CP092879.1:59313540-59365561 GCA_030710605.1 Cordylochernes scorpioides
TTCGTTGAAAAGAAACACATGCGGGATAGTTTTCAAATGTCGTTTTACAATCACAGGCCGCATTATATTATATTGTAGAAAAATATTGCTAAAAATACCACAGAATTTTTATTAGAACTCAATATAACGACTGATATCTAATATGTATTCAGTTTTATCGTTATCACAATTTTTTAAGCTTTTTATATTGTATACATATGTTTCCAGTGTGTGTAACAGAAATTTAAACATCATAAAGTTGCGGGAGGATGATATTGATGTACCAAAGGAAACACCTCTCCCTTTAAATATGTATTAAAACGATGCACTATACATCACCCTAGTAAAATGTGATAATGAAGAATGATCCACAATAAGTTGAATTTGCTTTAAAATTTGCACCAAATATTACCATTTGTAAGTACAAATGTGAAAATAGAAAGCTTTCTACCCAGAAGAAACTAATGGAATATCATAAACCTGTACACAGCCTCTTATATAGACCAAAAATGTTTAATTATTTTTTAATTTAATTAATTCTTAGACTTTTTCATGAGAATTTAATCATTTATTATAAACTTCAGGATATAAATTTTAGCTCGATTCCATATACACTCATGTACAAAACTTGAGGAAGATGAAAGCTTTTAATATTGCCGGTCGTCTGTTTATTTTTATTATTTATTTTTTAAAGAGAAGCAATTTTGTTCACACTTGGTTATCTCGTGTATCTTCAATAAAGGTCACTGTAATATCTTTCAGAGTTATTGTCTGAATCTCTATATACATTCTAAAAGGTACAACTTTCTTAAGTTTTGTCCATGAGTGTATATACACTTGGTTATCTCGTGTATCTTCAATAAAGGTCACTGTAATATCTTTCAGAGTTATTGTCTGAATCTCTATATACATTCTAAAAGGTACAACTTTCTTAAGTTTTGTCCATGAGTGTATATATACTTGGTTATCTCGTGTGTCTTCAATAAAGGTCACTGTAATATCTTTCAGAGTTATTGTCTGAATCTCTATATACATTCTAAAAGGTACAACTTTCTTAAGTTTTGTCCATGAGTGTATATTGGTTATCTCGTATGTCTTCAATATAAAGGTCACTGTAATATCTTTCAGAGTTATTGTCTAAATCCCGATATAAATGCTGAAAGGTACAACTTCCTTTAGTTTTGTCTATGAGTTTATATTTTTCAATTTCTTTTAGGTTTTCTTTATATTTCTACCTGTGTATAACTTTATCTCTTATAAGAAGCCATTTATTCTTAGAAAGAAATCTCATTGCATTTTACTATTGTATTCAAACAATTTTCTTTGCAATTTTATATTGTTTTCAATTTAAAAATTGTGTATATAATTACTCTCTCTCTCTAATAAATTAATTGGTAAATATATCTTGCACATACAAAATAAAACAAATCAATGATTATTTTCTTTTTTCATGATGAAAAACTAAATTTTATAGTTCCAATTGTTTCCCTTTTCTCTTATAAAAATAACATATACAATTATATTTTTAAAATATTACACAAAAAAGGGTTCATTATATATAATATTTGTTAAATAAATTATAAATATATTTTTAAATATGTTATTTTAATAATCTTTAATGAAACTTTATAAAATTCTTTTTTTTTTGAAAGATATTAAAGAATACTCTATGAATAAATTTTAAGTTTCCGTGTTGCCAGCTTTCTATTTTTTATCCTGAAGTCTTCTAAGATAAATGCCGAGTAAATCTCGTTAGAAATTGTGGGGAACATTTTTTAAAAAAACGGAGGCAATTTAACTTGAAGGGGACACAAATTATATTCGCTTCTAAAAATATTTTCACAGAATTCTTAATGTCAACAGTGGATTTTTGTCTTCTTTTGGTGTAGAGTTTAAAGTTATATAATACATGAATTAAGGGTTAAGATGAAAATAGGAAGTTGAGTAGAATGAATAGAAATAATCAAATTTGTTTAAATTTATATTATATTAGTTATAAATTGTCTTGCTGACTTATTTTATTATAGTTAAATATAATGAAAACATAAGATTATAGTTATATTAATTAGCTTGTTAAACGTTTTCAAGGAAATTTTCGTGGGTAATATTTATTTTTACTCTTTGTTAACCTTTTTATAGTTTAAAAATTGCTTCAATGGCCCCAGTTTCTTGAAAATTTTTAACCCAATTGGGGTGATGAGGGGGTCGATGGAAGGATGGTTTAAACTGTTGGATTTCGACCGTAACGACCCGGGTTCGATTCCTGCATTGGACACTTTTTTTCTGATAAAAAAATGCTCCAATGGCCCCCGATTCTTGCAAAAATCCAACCCCACCAGTGAATGCAAGTAACTAAACGGGGCTCTGGCACATTTGTAAGTGCAAAGTCGAACTACTTTTCACATGTGTAGACATGTGGTGTACTTACAGTAAAATAAATCGCTTACTTCTACCCACCATGATTATCATGGCTTGTACTACGTGTACAAGGGATAAAAAAAGCTTGCTAAATATGCATTGTACATTTTGCAGATTTATTTTGAATTTTATTTAAAAAAACTACTAAATTTCATTGGAACGCTTTTATTTAGAAATTAACTATTTTTAGTTTTGTTTTAAATTGAATAATTCTCTAATATCTAGCATATTTTCATTCTAAAATATTCCTTAAAACTTTTTTTTTTAATCTGTAAATTGCTTTTCTCGAATACACACAATAATTTACAATTTGATTTCATTTAACTAAATTTGCATACCAACCCTTTGTACATATATCAATTGTGTTAATTTTCTTTTAATCTTTTCATCTAACTAACTAACTTACATACTAATTCTTTCAAAATTTTTGTTTATCTTTAAAGTGCAAGTGTCCCTAGGGGGACATACCGCTCTAAGTTGAAATGAAGATAAAGAAATATGCATTGTAAAAACCTTTACAAGGATATTTTCGTGGGTAATATTTATTTTTATTCTTTGTTAAACTTTTTTATAGTTTAAAAAATTGCTTCATGGCCCCAGATTCTTGCAAAATTCCAACCCAATCAATAAGAACGAGTAACCAAATGGATCTCCGGCACATTTGAAAGTGAAAAATCAAACTGCTTTCACATGTGTAGACATGTGGTGCACTTACAGTAAAAGCAGTCGCTAACTACCCACCATGATTATCATGGCCTGTACCACGTGTACTTGAATTTAAAGTTTTCCTCGTCAGAACAAGTTGGTAAATACCAAAAACATTTGTCGCCTTTATATAAAGGTTATATAAGCCATCTGGATAAAAAATATGGTTTGCTTATTTTAGTTGAAAAATATTTAAAATAAATGTTTATTCAATAAATAAAATCATCTTTATTATTAGTTTTTACGAAATATATATTTGGGTAAATTCGAAACTATTATAGACGCGTATAAGTCCGTCTTTGCCGGTCCCAAGCCCAGATGAAAAAGGAGGAGGGGGAGCAGTAACAAGCTCACTAAAAAACCTGGGCTCAGCTGGCCTGGCTGATAGTACCCTGTAAGGTCTCCTAATCCTGGGATATACCGTAGGATGAGTCTGTTCTCCATGTTAGGAGCGGCTGCACATGGTGTCTGTTCCTCATGTCAGAGGCGGCCATTTCTTTTGGAGCTAAGTCGGCCTGCCACTGAGTAGTGCTCTCTGTCTTAAAAACAAAGGCAGACGCATTCTACTTAACCCAGTGTGGAGATAAGAAAGAAGACGAAGAAGATAGACGCGTATGATTCTTTTAAAAAATAAACAATATCTACTTCCCCTACTGCAATGGAAAAATTAGAGGATTAAAGGAATTGAATTTTTCCATTACAGTAAGGACAGTAGAAATTGTTTAATTTTTAAAAGAATCATACGTGTCTATAATAGTTTCGAATTTTGATAACAGATGGCGAGCTAATGCATCATATATATTTGTGTGTTTATGTGTACTTGGAATGATAAAAAAAATTAAGAATAAAATTAAAAAGAATATTTTGTGTGAAAAAACTTTTATAATTGAATACCATTGACAATTTTACTTTAAACCTTAAAGAGATAAGAGATAGAGAAACTTGCTACCAAGTTTTCCTTCTTTTTAAAGAATATTGCAGTAAATTTCGCGATATTGAAAAATTGATTTCATTTTTTAAATTATCGATTAAAACTTGTGTTTGACGTAACCATTAAAATTAAGATTGATAATGGTGTTGATTCTTTGAGAAAAATACACTTTTCCTGTAAATAAATATTAGAGGTAAATGTGAGATTAAAGGTAAAATAAAGTGTTTCGAACATCCTGAGAGAAAGAAAGATTTAATTAAGTTGGCAAATCACAATTTACGATAATGGTTCTGAAAATCAATTAAAAGCAAAGTTTGGGACATTTGCCCAACCATGACTAGCTCTCGTTAACTTGAGAAAAAAAAACCTACTTTATAAATTATTCCGTTTCTATTTAGTTTTATCATTTAGATCTTTTAAACTCTTTAATAGAACAAAAGTTGCGGAATATTGTGTAATTCAGAGATTTGAATCATGAACCATGATATATATATGTAACTGATACTTTATTTGAATATTTCCCTATACACCAATACCTCCCTTTGCGTCGTTTCGTTTTGCGTTTTTTTTTTCGAAGTTGCGTCGCTGCTTAATTTTTACTGATTTTCACTGTGCGTCGTTAGATTTTCGAAGTTGCGTTGTTTTGGATTCGAGTCTTTAATTTTTTTTTTTTGATTTTTTTTTTCCTAAAATATGGCAACACCTTTGTTTTTGATTGCGCCTTCACATATTTTCACTTTGCGTCGTTTCAATTTGCGTCGTGTTTTTTTGGAACGTAACCCCGACGCAAAGCGAGGTATGGGTGTATACATGTTATGATTATTTTTTTTTTGTTGTTGTTGAAAAAGATAGAGAATTAAAGGCGGAGTCATAAAAAATAGGAAAGATAGTTATTTACCAATCAAGTAGTTTTTATTTTGAATTACTTGAAGCAAATTACGCACGAAATTATTTCTCACAGTAATATAGAATGAATTCTCTATATTCGTGAATTAAAAAATAGGTAGCTCAACTATACATATTTACAACAATTTTTCATAATATTCTGAATCTATGTTCAAAAATAAAAGAATAGTCAATGATGAAAGTAAAATACATGTTTTTTGAAAAATAAAATATTTGCATATTTCCCTATATATATGGTAATTTAAACCAGCAACCCTATATTGTATACTACTTTTAACAAGATTGTCATGTTGTATATAGAAACACATCTATAAATAATTATACGCATGATTGACATGTGTCATTGTATCACCATATGTATTGTACTTTGTACAAACTGAGAATAAATAAATAAAACTATGTAATAGATTAAGAGCTGAGTTAAAGCAAGATTGAGAAGTTCAAAAACGTCTGAAATCGAGAGAGAAATCCAACAACCTTAAAAAGGAATTTGGCAGCCCGTTGCCATCAAGGTCAAAGGGTGCAGAATGCGCAGACGTTCAAAGTCCAAATTCTCACATGTCTACCCCCCCCCCCCCCTTGCTCTTAGCTCGACTTTTATCTGTTCATGGAACTTTCCTACTACAACTTTCCACTCTGCCTCGACCACGACTGCCTGTACTCTGTGAAAACTGTTAAAGGTCTTCCAAAGTGCAGAGAGGTACTGGAAAACTCCACGCCCTGACTGTCCCTCTCGGTTACTACAGGTTTGACCCTCGGTTACCACATATATATATATATATATAAAAAAACGAAAGAAAAAATAAAAGATAAAATATATATATATATATGATGCACTAGCGCGCCATCTGTTATCAAAATTCGAAACTATCTTAAATTTTTCATTACAGTAAGGGCAGTAGAAATTGTTTAATTTCAAAAAGAATCTTACGCTTCTATAATAGTTACGAATTTTCATATAGAAGTTTAATTGAAAAGGCAAATATTGGATTAAAATATAATTTAAAAAGGTAGTCGCTAACTACTACCCGCAATGATATATCTCTCACACACAAAGTCTTTATTGAGACTCTCTGGTCTCATACAGATTCTCCATTATACGAGAAAGGGTATTATATAAGTAAGTAAAATTTAAGAAAGATCCAGTTAATTATACACAATGATTGATATATGCATTTTTAATTAAAGATCTATTTATGGATTTTTCTCTATTTAAAATAAATATATGAAGAAGTGTGTATTTTACTGTCTGTTTCGCTTATAGTTCTACAATAGCTGATTGTTCTGGATTAAACTTTTACATTAATTAGATAATTATGTCTGGAAGGATTCTCTCTCTCTCTCTCACTGTCTACGTTTCAATCTTGGAATATGCAAATCAAGACGATAACTGGCCAATATGCATATGCCGAGTTGGAAAAATGCTTATGCTAATAATATGACAATACTTTTTATCTACTCTATTGCTAATAATAAATAATAATAAGCTTTTGTTAAAACATTTTTTATTGGACTCTTATCTAAAAAAGTATAACCGGGCGAAGCCGGGTCAATTTACAAAGGCCGAACAAAAATAAAGCGTTCGAAATACACTCATAGACAAAACTTAAGAAAGTGGAAGGTCTTTGATGTATCCAATTGTCTATTTTATTTAAGGAGACAGAGGCAATTTTCTTCACACTTGGTTATCTCGCGTGTCTTCAATAAAGATCACTGTAATATCTTTCACAGTTATTGTCTGAATCCCGATATATATGCTGAAAGATACAACTTCCTTAAGTTTTGTCCATGAGTGGAAATGTAAGAGACGTTATATAAAATTTATTTATTTACATTGCGCAACATTTTATATTCCATTCGTTGTAACTACAGGTTGAAAAAGGTAATAACCAGAAAGCTCCTCAATAATATATAGAAAGACATTGTGTGAATATTTCCGTAAGTAATTCGCATATTTCGAATAAGAAAAAAGTGTATTCGCCCAACTGAAATTTTACTACCAGATATCACAATTCTCTCAACCTTTATCATGCCAATAATAAACCTTTGTAACATATAAAGTTGCGGAAGGATGATATATATGTACTGGCACCTCTCCCTTTAAATATGAATCAGAAAGATAGCACAGTGAATCACCCTATTAAAACACTTTACTAGTTGCTGTGTCTCCTCCCAGTAATAGTCCGACACAGTCAAGCATCCGTTTATCTCGAGATACTTCTCCAGGTACACACCACGTGCTGAGATCTACTAGTCAATTTCCTCTAATTACACCGTTAATGTCCTATATATACAAATATATTATTTACATGATGATAAAACATGCAAAATAAATACAGATGTTTAACCATTTACATACACAACACTAGTAATTATTCTATATACAGTTACGAGCGTCATCAATTCTTCATCTCTTAATCAGTTTTCAACTCTGTCACCGTTTGCTTTTTTTTTTTTTTTGGAATGGCGCCCTCCTATTGGTTGGCTACGATCACGCCATCTTTGCCCCCCCCCCCCCCCCCCCCCAAAAAATCCCCCACCCCTTCCACTCGCTTTTTCGTTTTTGTAACTATTGTGTTGGAGCGGGTCGCTCCTTAAATAAATGCATATATTAGTTAATAACCAAATGAAATCCTCTCTTTCTTTTTCCCAGTAAGAGACGCCTACGGAAGCCAACAGTACATAGACAGATAAAGCACATAGGCTATAGTTATTAACTAACATATGCATTTATTTAAGGCGCCAATTTATAATTGTAACAAATAGTATTTGAATCAAAACATTCAATCGGGTAAAACACGGGCGTTGTCCGGGTCATTCGGCTAGTAAAGAAATAGCCACAACACCCATTTTGGAAAATTCAGATAACATACAGATTAGATTTATATCTGAATTTTCCAAGACTGGTGTTGTGGATCATTCTTTACCATCACTAGTCAAGTTTTTGGGGTGATGTGAGGGTCGGTGGAAGGATGGTCTTAACCGTTGGTTTTCGACCGCTACGACCCGGGGTTCGATTCTCGCATTGGGCACTTTTTTTCTGATATAAAAATAAATGCTCCAATGACCCCCGATTCTTGCAAAAGTCCAACCCCACCAGCGAATGCAAGTAACTAAACGTGACTCTGGCACATTTGTAAATGCAAAGTCGAACTGCTTTTCATATGTGTAGACATGTGGTGTACTTACAGTAAAATCAGTCGCTTACTTCTACCCAACATGATTATCATGGCCTGTACCACGTGTACCAGGGATAAACAAACAAAAATAAAACTAGGGTGATGCACAATGCCATCCTTCTGATGCAAATTTAAAGGGAGAGGTGCCTCTTATAGTACATAAACATTTGTTTAAAATATCTCTCTCTCTTTAATCTTATATGAACATTGTGATAAATCAGTTTCAATCTCAATCTCTCTCTCTCTCTTTTATTTTACTTAAAATAATTACTCAAAAGAATAATATAAAATCAATAATTCGCTTTATTGTTTCTCTGTTACAAGTTTTTTTAAGGTCAACATAAAAAAAAACATCATTAAAGAGACATTTCTTACAGAAATAAAGAATATTGGTAAACCAGCTTGGTACAATTTAACAAAATATTCGGTGTTGGGTTTTTTAGAACCTTTTTACGACTTTCTAATAGTCTACTTAATGATTTATAAAAAAACCGTTTTAAAAAAAGTTCCCTTTTGTGTTTTTCCTTTAAAACCATTTGATTAAAGCGTTGGAATTTATTGATTATAGATGTGTAGGTGTAAAACCTAATATATTCGGTGTGAAAGCAATTTGTGTCGAGATACATTCTTTTCAGAATGATAATAAGTACTCCTGAATATTTAAAGATACACAATAGCAACAAAAGAAATATATATTTATGTTTTCCATTTACCATTATCGTCGCAAAAGGCCATCATCGAAATGTATCCAGGCTATTTGACAATTTAAAATACAGTTAAACCTGTCTATATCGCCCCCTCTTGGGACTCACCAAAAAAGGGTGCTATAGACAGGTCACTTTTAATGTAAATCGCATCGTACTACGTATTTAAAATCGGGCTCTATAGAGAGAGAGAGAGGCGCTATTTAGAGAGGGTGCTATAGACAGGTCACTTTTAATGTAAATCGCATCGTACTACGTATTTAAAATCGGGCTCTATGGAGAGAGAGAGGCGCTATTTAGAGGGGGTGCTATAGACAGGTCACTTTTAATGTAAATCGCATCGTACTACGTATTTAAAATCGGGCTCTATAGTGAGAGAGGCGCTATTTAGAGAGGGTGCTATAGACAGGTCACTTTTAATGTAAATCGCATCGTACTACGTATTTGAAACAGGCTCTATAGAGAGAGAGAGAGAGAGAGAGATATGCGCTATTTAGAGAGGGTGCTATAGACAGGTCACTTTTAATGTAAATCTCATCGTACTACGTATTTAAAATCGGGCTCTATAGAGAGAGAGGCGCTATTTAGAGGGGGTGCTATAGACAGGTCACTTTTAATGTAAATCGCATCGTACTACGTATTTAAAATCGGGCTCTATAGAGAGAGAGAGAGGCGCTATTTAGAGAGGGTGCTATAGACAGGTCACTTTTAATGTAAATCTCATCGTACTACGTATTTAAAATCGGGCTCTATAGAGAGAGAGGCGCTATTTAGAGGGGGTGCTATAGACAGGTCACTTTTAATGTAAATCGCATCGTACTACGTATTTAAAATCGGGCTCTATAGAGAGAGAGAGAGGGGCTATTTAGAGAGGGTGCTATAGACAGGTCACTTTTAATGTAAATCGCATCGTACTACGTATTTAAAATCGGGCTCTATAGAGAGAGAGAGAGGCGCTATTTAGAGGGGGTGCTATAGACAGGTCACTTTTAATGTAAATCGCATCGTACTACGTATTTAAAATCGGGCTCTATAGAGAGAGAGAGGCGCTATTTAGAAGGGGTGCTATAGACAGGTCACTTTTAATGTAAATCGCATCGTACTACGTATTTAAAATCGGGCTCTATAGAGAGAGAGAGAGGGGCTATTTAGAGAGGGTGCTATAGACAGGTCACTTTTAATGTAAATCGCATCGTACTACGTATTTAAAATCGGGCTCTATAGAGAGAGAGAGAGGCGCTATTTAGAGAGGGTGCTATAGACAGGTCACTTTTAATGTAAATCTCATCGTACTACGTATTTAAAATCGGGCTCTATAGAGAGAGAGGCGCTATTTAGAGAGGGTGCTATAGACAGGTCACTTTTAATGTAAATCGCATCGTACTACGTATTTAAAATCGGGCTCTATAGAGAGAGAGAGAGGCGCTATTTAGAGGGGGTGCTATAGACAGGTCACTTTTAATGTAAATCTCATCGTACTACGTATTTAAAATCGGGCTCTATAGAGAGAGAGGCGCTATTTAGAGAGGGTGCTATAGACAGGTCACTTTTAATGTAAATCGCATCGTACTACGTATTTAAAATCGGGCTCTATAGAGAGAGAGAGAGGCGCTATTTAGAGAGGGTGCTATAGACAGGTCACTTTTAATGTAAATCTCATCGTACTACGTATTTAAAATCGGGCTCTATAGAGAGAGAGGCGCTATTTAGAGGGGGTGCTATAGACAGGTCACTTTTAATGTAAATCGCATCGTACTACGTATTTAAAATCGGGCTCTATAGAGAGAGAGAGAGGGGCTATTTAGAGAGGGTGCTATAGACAGGTCACTTTTAATGTAAATCTCGCATCGTACTACGTATTTAAAATCGGGCTCTATAGAGAGAGAGAGAGGCGCTATTTAGAGAGGGTGCTATAGACAGGTCACTTTTAATGTAAATCTCGCATCGTACTACGTATTTAAAATCGGGCTCTATAGAGAGAGAGAGAGGGGCTATTTAGAGAGGGTGCTATAGACAGGTCACTTTTAATGTAAATCGCATCGTACTACGTATTTAAAATCGGGCTCTATAGAGAGAGAGAGAGGGGCTATTTAGAGAGGGTGCTATAGACAGGTCACTTTTAATGTAAATCGCATCGTACTACGTCAGTGATTCTCAACCTTTTTTTTGTTGCGGCATTATTTTAAAGATTTGAAAATTTGGCGGCACAATTTTAGAATTTCGCGGCACACTTTTGCTAACTTGAATGCAAGAAAATTCAAATTATGTATCAATATTTCTATGCAAAATATAAGTAATATACATCTCTAACATTCAATTTGCTAATTTCGTTATTTTAAAAAGTAAAAAATGAAAAAGAAAAAAAGAAAAACCAATACAAACGTGAACATAATCATATGACTAAAATTCGGCGGCACATTTTTAGAATTTCGCGGCACACAAAATTACCGCGGCACATTGGTTGAGAATCACTGGTCTAGTATATATATAAATTATTAGTTTAAAGTCAATAATAATCATTATGGGATACAGCATATAAACAAAAGAATTAATGCATATAAATATATATAGAGAGTATTTTATGTAATATGTAAATACATATATATTTTCGGCTGTCTTATATCGTGGTTAGTTCTAACTAAATTAGAAAGACAAGGTCAAATATTTATTTTATCAGAATAATAAAGTTTACTGAAGAGATCTGTCATAAAAACGTAATAAAATTTACTACCGTCTCAAGATAACCTTCAACTATAATTTTATTATACCTAGTTCCTATCAACAACGCTATAATACAAATATATATAACCAATATATGCATATATAATAATGTCTGTGAATATTTATTTACATATACATGTTATATTAAATTCTTATTTTATTTAAAATTATATTTCATTGATTCAAATACTCTGCTAAATCGACCGCCAGAGGTCATGCTTCCTCTATAAAAACCCATTGTTGTTGTTTCCCGATGGCCGGCTCAAACCTTTTGTACATTATGTAAAAAGGTTTTTCATTTTTTAGATTCTTACGCCTTAAGCCAGGCAGTACATTTATCAAATTATGTTTTTTTTTATATATCCCATAAGCTCAATTAAAGCTATTTTTGATAATTAATTAGTTATCAAATATAGCGCGCGCTTTAATTGAGCTTATTTAATTTTAACCACGACTGCATTACCATAGCATAATCCTCAAGATAATCAAAAATCAACAGAAATCTCTTTTTTATATTATATACATATATATGTGTGCGAAAAAATAAAATAATATTAAAAATAATAATAGAATTAATAGAAAATGGGTTCGCCAAATATCAGGGAACAGGTTAAATCAATGTTTAGTTGGTTTCTGTTCCACTAGATGGCGCTCTGTCATCTAAAAGTTCATTTTAACATGGTCAGGATATACCTTTTTCATTTTAATATATTAGATAATAAAAAGGCATATATTATAAGATATATATATATTTAATTAAAAAGGCATATATTGGATCAAAATATCATTTATTTTACTAATATTTCAGTTGGCTGAACGCCAACCTTTATCAAGGTATTATAACATTTTAAAGTGTGTTATATATTATATATAAATAAAAATCCTGTCGGCTATTGTTATATATATAAAAAAAGAGATTTTCTGTTGTATATTTTGATTATCTTGAGGATTATGCTATGTCAATGCAGTCGTGGTTAAAATCTTGAAAATAAAAGTAATTAAAATAATGAAGATTAAAAATAGCTTTAATTGAGCTTATGGTATATAAAAAAACATAATTTGATTGAGTAATGCCTGGCTTAAGGCGTAGGAATTAAAAAAATGAAAAACTTATTTACATAATGTACAAAAGATTTGAGCCGGCCATCGGGAAACAACAACAACATAGGGGTAGTTGACCTCTGGCGGTCGATCTAAACAGAGTATTTGAATCTATGAAATATAATTTTAAATAAAATAATATATTAATATAATATGTATATATGAAAAAAATATATTTAAAATGTGATATTGTACTGAGATGGGCCAACGGGAAATAACAACAATGGGTTTATATAACTTAAACAAAAGGGTTTATATAGGGAAAGCCGCGTCATCTGGCGGTCAATTTAAACAGAGTAATTTGATCTGGGAATTATAATTTTAAAATTAAATGCAATGTTTATATAACATATATATGTTATATTAAAATATTTTATTTGAATTTATGTTATATTAAAGTATTATTTTATTTAAAATTATATTTCATCGATTCAAATACTCTGTTAAATCGACCGCCAGAGGTCACTCTTCCCCTATAAAAACTCGTTGTTGTTTTATCCCAATGGCTTGCCCTCCTGTAAGGTTCGGGGGGCCACTCCAGCATTACAACTCGCCATGTGTAAATAATCTGGACAAGGTGACTCGCGAGCTGTGCTCGAATGTAACACCTGCAAATTGAGATGAAATAAATAAATAAATCCCAATGGCCGGCTCAAACTTTTGTACATTATGTAAATAAGTATTTCTTTTTTATTCTTTGGCTTTAAGCCAGGCAGTACTTTTACCAAATTATGTATTTTATATATTCATAAGCTCAATTAAAGCAATCTCTGATCAAAACCATTCTTATTATTATTCTTTCAAGATTTTAACCACGACTGCATTACCATAGTATAATCCTCAAGATAATTAAATACAAGCAGAAAATCTCTTTTCTTTATATAAGATATATATAATACACAATTAATTAGTTTATTAATAACTATTAACGAGAGATGCTATTTACAAAGAAATGTAAAAAATGTCTCTTATCTAAATAATTAGAAATTCGTTTATCTCCTGTAGGAATTCAGTTAATTGAGGAAGGAGCGACACAAGACATAATTGAGTCAATTACAGAGAGTGTGTGTGCCTCCAATTAACTAACTGTTCTAAATAAATTAATAAATTGGGTAAATTCACTTTACAATATACCTTCTATAATAGCTTCATTGGGATCAAATTGTTAACTTGATTATTTACTTTGAAAAAGACATCTCCTTATCGTGCAACTGAAAGTTACTGATGGCTGGCACCATCTATCGGAATAAATATCAACTATTCGTTGATCTGTAATTATTCCTGAATCGGCCAAATACCCAGTCTTGATTAAACAAGAAAAAATAACCACGGACGCGTTTCGGGCTGTTGGCCCTCGTCAGCGTGGTGCAAACTGTACCTCAACGACCAAAACACTAGTCATTCAGGCATCCTGAAAAATCATGATACGGGTAGTTAAGGCTAGAATTGTGTGAGAATGCGAAATAATGTGAAAAATTGATTATTTAGTTTGAAAAATGTAATCGTTTTAAGAAATGAAAGAATATAAACACGAATGTTTCTTTCAATCAAATTTCTACTGTCCTTACTGCGATGAACAAATATTGTGAGGGCTTGGCTCATCAATGGTGAACCCTACCAGCGGTTTCGCCAATTTTGTATGAAAAATAAACATTCGTGCTTAAATATTTTCATTTATATATATATATATGTCGCGTTATATGTGTAAACCTATTTGAAATATTTGAAGAATTTGTAAACTACTTTTAAAGGTTTTTTTTGTGCAATAAAATGATAAAGATCACTCGAAATATTTGAATATTTTTTTCATAGATCTATGTTCGCTCTTTTTTATATGATTAGACACATTTATGTTAAAGTGAATTAGTTTATAAAACAAAAAAAAATAGAACCTAAAATATCAATAAAATACAACTATTATTTTTAATAAAATTAATTTATTTATTATTTTAGATATAAAAAAATATGAATATTAACATGTTTTAACTTTTTTAAACCCATTTTGTAGGCAAAAAAATGGTAACACATACAACACGCAATGCCAACATCAGTATTACTATAAAAGGAAGTTCCAAAAAATGCAATATAACAGCGGTATGGTAGATTAAACTGGCGAAACCGCTGGGAGGATTCACCACTGATGAGCCAGGCCCTCCCTTTAATTTTTCCATTGCAGTAAGGACAGTAGAAATTGTTTGATTTTTAAAAGAATCTTACACGTCTATAATAGTTTTGAATATTAATAACAGATGGCGCGCTAATGCATCATAATACATTGGTCTTTATTGATCTTTTAAAAATATTTGAACAAAATCACAGAAAAACTTTATATTGAGAAAAATAAAATATAAAGTTGATTTTTACCATTTTTCTCAATATTAGGATCATAAGAACATGTTGAATCTATATCAAGGAAAATAAAACATTCATTTTTAATACAAAAATATATATATGGTCAACAGTCAAAATTTTTTATTCTGTGATAAGGAGCTTCATCAATCAAAAGGACTTTTACCCTATGACGTCACATAGAGAATGAAACTCTGTAAAATAATATTTTCATCTGTTTTTTTTCTGCGTGGAAGTTTAACATCGTGGTTTCTATTCTTCCTGTTTCTAACTTAGTGTTGGCTTTACCATGAAGATAGCTCTAAACTAAGCGATGTGAATTACATCAAAATATGATCAATATATACTGGAGTGATATAGAGATTGATGGAAATACTATATGAATATATAAATTTATATTTTATCGGAAACATATTGTGTGTGTGTGTGTAACAAAGTAATTATTAATTTTATTATTTTATTAACAGAGTGGTCATTTTTATGTTTATATTTTGCTACTCTGTAAATTTAGCTCGTGGCATTTTGGTGGAGATGCTGGGTAAGTTAGGGAAGACAAACTGAAGATCGCCGAGTAGACCTTGAAGCCATGGGTGCTGTGATCTACATTTTCGGAGACTGACTCCAGGATTCCACCGCCGTTCTAAAGCCAAGGCTTCCCTCGAAGATGACGATGTCCCTATAGACGATACGACGACAAAGCCGCTCTTCACGCCGCAAGAAAAAGGACGTAAAGGTACTAGGGACAAGGTTTCAAGACTTCGATGGAATCTTTGGCAGAAGCACGTCAGATCCACGTCAGTATCTACAATAATTGCTAGCTGTGGGTCACAGCTCCCATAGGGAAGAAGCTATGTAACAAAGTAATTATTAATTTTATTATTTTTATTAACAGAGTGGTCATTTTTATGTTTATATTTTGCTACTCTGTAAATTTCCCTCGTGGCAATATATATCTATGGAATAATTTGTTTTTGGTAGAAACTGTTCTTTTTCTCCAAATAAATATATACACTCATGGACAAAACTTAAAGAAGTTTTACTTTTTAGCATGTATATCGGGATGATTATAAATATATGTAATCTTTTTTATATATTACCATATATATTTTTAATTTTTATTCATCTGGTACCTTACCCCAGTTGTATTTTGTATTTTGAACAAGTGTATTACGTGTCAAAGCCGATTTATCAGTTTGGTTCCATTGTTAAATCTTACCGTTTAACATTCTCTCTCTCTCTCTCTCTACATATTTATATTACGATGCACCAGCGCGCCATCTGTTATGAAAATTAGAAAATATTTTAGACGCTTAAGTTAAAAGCAATATAACAGTGGTATGGTAGATTAAACTGGCGAAACCGCTGTGATGCTTCACCACTGATGAGCCAGGCCATTCCTTTAATTTTTCCATTGCAGTGAGGGCAGTAGAAATTGTTTAATTTCAAAAAAGAATCTTACACGTCTAAAATAGTTTCTGATTTTGAATATTTATTGATACATTCATAATATTCAATTCTAAAATAAAAATATAAAATTATCTTACTCATTAATATCTCTACATTTTACATTATTTTTCAATTATATTTACATATTATACACTATTGCATATTGCATATATTGCACTACGGGAGAGAAACTGCCATCAATGGAACCCCAGAGTGGCCAGGTCGATAAGGTGGCTGACATTTCTTAACTCCAGCCCAAGATAGAACTTTTAGACTTCGCCACACCATTGCAGTAAAAACAATTGAAAATTGCTTTATTTGAAGAAAAAAAAAACAATTTCGCTAAAAGTTTTTTTTATAGGCGCACCTATAGTTTTTTTAAACAAAAATAGTTTTGTGAAAAATAGAAGAAAAGTGAAAGTTTACTGGAATTAGATGGATAAAAAAAGGCATCTCCTTATCATGCATTTAAAAGTTTCTGATGGCTTACGCCATCTCTCGGAATAAATATCAACTAATCGCTGATTTTCAATTATTCCAGAATTGACCACATACATTTTCTTGAGTAAACAACAGCCCGAAACGCGTATATGATTAGCTTTTATTGATCAATCAAGAAGGGTATTTTACCATTTGGGGAATAATTAAAAATAAACTATTAGTTGATATTTGTTCCGATAGATGGCGCAAGCCATCAGGAGATTCATTTTACATAAAAAATAGCTTATTTTATACCATATCCCCTCTAAATATACATGGAAAATTCATGATTATTATGACAGATAGGTGTTTTCAATTGTTTTTACTGTATTGAGATACAGGAGTTCCTTCTATGATCCCTTTCTTTCTGTGGTGAAACTGTAGACCGGTGATCTTAATAAAGCTTTGTGTGTTTGTATTCAGATTGCATGTTTATATATTTACAAAGCAGTTCGATTTTTGGACTATCAAGGTATCAGAGTCCTGTTGTGTTACTTGCATTTACTGGTAAGGTGGACAATTATGAAGGCAATTTGGACGATTTGTTCTTATAAAAAGTGGTCAATTCGGGATTTGATCTCTTGGTGGTTGTATGACATACACTAATGGATAAAAAAAATTGTCCCTTTTAGCATGTATACCGGGATTATGACAATAACTCTGAAAGATACTCATAGACAGAACTTAAGGAAGTTGTACCTTTTGCATGTATACCGGGATTATGACAATAACTCTGAAAGATACTCATAGACAGAACTTAAGGAAGTTGTACCTTTTAGCATGTATACCGGGATTATGACAATAACTCTGAAAGATACTCATAGACAGAACTTAAGGAAGTTGTACCTTTTAGCATGTATATCGGGATTATGACAATAACTCTGAAAGATACTCATAGACAGAACTTAAGGGAGTTGTACCTTTTAGCATGTATATAGAGATTCAGACAATAACTCTGAAAGATACTCATGGACAAAACTTAAGGACGTTTTACCTTTTAGCATGTATTTCGGGTTACAGACAATAACTCTGAAAGATACTCATGGACAGAACTTAAGGGAGTTGTACCTTTTAGCATGTATAACGGGATTCAGACAATAACTCTGAAAGATATTACAGTGACCTTTATTGAAGATACACGAGATAACCAAGTATGAACAAAATTGTCTCTGTCTCCTTAACAACAACAACAAAACACACGACTGGCGACATCAAATACTTTCCATTTCCTTAAGTTTTGTCCATGATTGTACATATTTTTTGATTGATTCAAGAGTTTTAGCAGACTAACAAACAATCATCGATGAATTAAACTTAATTCAAGTAAAAATTACAGTTTTACCTTTTCGGAAATCAGGTAACAAAATGATAAAATGATTACAAACAATAGAAACAATTCAGAATAATCAAAAACGAAATTCTCTCTATTTGTATTTTTCTTTCAATATAATTAAAATATCAAACACACACAACATAAAAGGTTTCAAGAGATCAAAAGATATTTATTTTTATCAATAATGGCCTCTGATACAATTTATATAGTAAAAACCATACAGACATCTTCACACAAATATAATTAGTTTTATTCTTCTATAGAAACCGAGTTGGGGGCTCATTAAAATAAATTAGTTATTCAAATAAATAATTCAAAAACTACACAGAAATAATAGATAATAATTCGAATAAATATTTTTCAATATTTGCATATTTACCTTATCAGAAAGTGAATTTAAAGAACTTAATAGGAATAAATATTAATTTGCATAATCTATTCATTGTTTGGGTAATTTACAACCAATGTATATATATATATATATTAACACAAAGCAATAACGCGCCATCTATACACATAAAATGAAAAGATTTAAAAGCACGAATGTTTCTTTTATACATAATACAAACTTCTACTGCCCTTACTGCGATGAAAAAATATATTGGGAGTGCTTAGCTCGATGCAAATATTTGAATGTAATTCTACTGTCCTATAAGCTTATGTCCATAGTTTTCTTGAAAACCATTTCTGAGATTCCATTCTTCAGTGCTGCGCATATAAGCAGAATCGTCCAATACAGTATTATAGCTCTGAGAAGCGGTCTGGTAGATTAAATTGGCGAAACCGCTGGGAGGGTTCACCACTGATGAGCCAAGCCTTCCCAATATATTTTTTCATCGCAGTAAGGACAGTAGAAGTTTGTATTATGTATAAAAGAAACATTCGTGCTTTTAAATCCTTTCATTTTATGTGTGTATATATATATATTAAAGAAAAAAAAAAGACATCTCCTTATCGGGCAACTGAATGTTGCTGATGGCTTGCGCCATCTATCGGAATAAATGTTAATTATTCGTTGATTTTTTAATTATTCCAGAATTGGCCAAATACCCATTCTTGATTAATCAAGAAAAGCTAACCAGATACGCGTTTCGGGCTGTTGGTCCTCATCAGCGTGGTGCAAGCTGTACCTCAACGACCAAATAATTGGCCATTCAGACATCCTGAAAAATGATGAAACGGGTAGTTAAGGCCAGAATTCTGTGAGAACGCGACACAATGTGAAGAAAAGGGTACAAAATACTGTAGTACAAACTGTACTGTGGGATAAGGTTCATAAATTAAATATATATATGTATTAAAATAAAAGCATATCTTGGATCAATATAATTTATTAAATATATCCGATATTTCAATGAGGCTGTTCGCCTATCTTCCTCTAGGAATTCAAACTTCTTCTAAGCCCATCATCCGTGTGATGCACGAGAAGTATTGTTTATATAAGTTGGAGTGACCGAAACATTTTGAATGAATAAATTATATAATTAGAAATAAAATGATATTTCTATTATATTTAACTAGTTTTGGTTTAACTGTAGGTATGATTGCGGTATGTCTATTTTCCTATTAATACTGTTTTGATCATCTATGGATGCCCAGCTCTCCAGAAATAATGTGTTTGTCCTATATTGTTGCACCAAGTTGCAGCTTTGCAGGGTCGTCGACCTTGGTTTCTTCCTTCTTGGTGTTATACACGTTTCCCGAGCGGGTTTCCATATTCAAAGCAAATAAATAAAAGTAAAAGTAAATAAATAAAAGTAAATAAAATAAATTACCTTCCAACGTTATTGTGTTTATTTATTCGTGGTCTTCCTCGTAGGTCGTGATCCGCCGTCTTCGTTTAGGTCCTCTCTCGCTCCAATAACCAATCAAGATATAGGTACAATAAATATTACAAAAGGAATGAAACTATAAAAAGGAATGATGATAATCTAAATATTCTGTTTTAAATAACTATTAAATATCAGAGAATATTTTGAATAAATGTAAGAGACGCATTAAAATTGATGTAACAAAATGTTGCTGTATAAAACTATTGCATTTTCAAAATCTGGAAAATGTCCTTGCTTGATTGCATGATCTACAAGTAATGACAAAGGGCTATGGTATCTGAAGGCTCTTTTGTGTTGATTAAGTCTCTCTATATATATATTAGTAAATTAAATTTAATTGCCATCTATCGTTAAAATTTTACACAAATAAATTTACTGGCAATGCGTTTCTTTTAAATATCATCAAATATTATCTCTACGATAGATGGCAATTAAATTTAATTTACTAATATATATTTGTTATGAAAACATATTTTGCGGAAGAGCTTTGCTCGATGCAACACCTTGAAATTATATGTATGTACCTTTACAGACCTATAGGTTTATGTCCATAGTTCACTAAACACCCCTAAGCTGCCTTCCATACAAAATACAGGGTATATAACAAAACCAATCCAATACAATAGTAGAGCGGTCTAGAGATTAATTTGGCCAAACCGCTGAGAGGGTTCACTACTGATGAACCAAGCCCTCTCATTCAATAACTCATATCATTGCAGTAAGGTCTGTAGAGATAATATTTGATGATATTTAAAAGAAGCGCATTGCCAGCAAATTTATTTGTGTAAAATTCTCTCTATATATGTTGTTATTTATATATGTAAATAGGTAACAATCTGTGACTAAATAACAATATATTTGGTAAGAGGATAATCGAGTACTGCTCATTTTCAACTAACACTTTGTTTATGTAGGATCTAGAGCACATTATTTTATTAACTTAAACCTTTCTTATTAATTGTTTAGAGAGCGCCATCTAGGGGAATAAAAATCAACTAAGCGTCAAGTTAGCTTATTCTATATAATATTTGGCGCCAATTACATGCATGTTTCGGGCTGTTGGCCTTTGTCATATGATATATAATCAAAACCGTCAAATACAATATTATAAAGGTATAGTAAGTTGAACTGGCGAAACCGCTGGGAGGGTTCACCACTGATGAGCCAGGTTCTCCCAATATTTTATCATTGCACTAAGAGCAGTAAGGAATTATTTATTTTAATAAAATATGAATATTTAGAATTCGTTCACAGTATATTTTAAATATTTATGCAAAAATCTTTATTGATCTTAAAAATAAGTTTTTTTCAGGTAATACTAATTTAAAAAAAGGTTCAACACTAATTTTGTTCAACACTTTTAGAAGATGTCATTCTTTTTATATGGATGAATCTTTCGAAAAAAAGTTTAAACATAATTTAAACAAAATAATCAATGAATATTAAATTTTGATTGAGTGAAAAAAATCAATAAAAATCCTTTTCAAAACAGGTGACTAGAACTTAGCAGAAGAAAAAAAAATGGAATTCCCAAAAATCTTGTGCAAACTTTTAAAATTGATGGGTAATCAATAGTTTTTGTCCTAGGTGCTTATTGGTCAGCTGTTCTTTAAGCTGATTGGATGGTGGTGATTGATAACTCGTTCATTCAATATCTATTCTATATGGTCAAAATATGAAGTTTTTATTTTAATTGTGGATTGATAGTGTGGTATTTATGAATATATAGTGTCAGGAGATTATTCTGAATATATATATATATATTCTGAATATAGAGCAATCCATAATATATATATATATATATATATATATATATATATATATATGTTATGAATATTTTGTGTTGTTGTTAGATTAGGCTTGATAAGACAAAGGATCGATAAGATAAAGGGTTGAGAATATTTTTAGATTATATAATATATATATATATATATATTCAGAATAATCTCATATTCAGAATAATATATATATATATATATATATGTCAAAGTGACAAATAAAATTCCGAGTGAGTGACAGTCGGCGCTTGTAGGTGGAAAAAGGTCCGAAAAACAAGTCGGGTTCCCAAGTGTGCCCCTTGCTTATGCAAATGGATTAGTCCGCTTTGAGACACGAGGATTGACAGACCCCTCTAGACAGATCTCCCCTGACCGGTGTCGGCTTCACTTACTCTCTCGCCATCTCTATGGTGACATCCAACATGTCTCGTCCTTCTGTGTAATCCCAATCACGCCTGAACCCACTCTAAACATTGTGGCCACCACGACTGCAACCAACATACCACACTACAGTCATCCTACATTATAACAACAATCTACATTACTACCTATATACATTTATTAATTTAATTAATATATATTTAGCGCACATATATATGAATTAAACTATTACATTAATAATATCATCACAATATTTATTTTAGAGTTACAAGCTTTCGTGAGATGTTCTTTATCAAGTAACAAATATTTTTGCTTATCCCTTTTACACGTGGTATAGGCCATGATAATCATGGTGGGTAGAAGTAGGCGACTACCTTTACTGTAAGTACATCACATATCTACACATGTGAAAAGCAGTTCAACTTTACACTTACAAATATGCCAGAGCCCTGTTTGGTTACTTGCACTCACTGGTGGGGAAGTGACACAATAAAGATGTATAGTTAAGGGTATACACACACAGCTGCTTACTTTATATAAATACTATTAAATTATTTTCATATATATTGAAGGATGTTCCCTTTATATTTGATGTCTAAATTCCACTCTTTCTCTCTCTCTTTCTATAATGAAAATTCAAACTTTTATAGTATGTGGAAAAAATGTACAAATGTAATATAGTACTGGGATAAGGTGCATAAATTAAGAAAAAAAGCATCTCCTTATTGTGTAACTAAAAGTTGCTGATAGATTCCGATAGATGGCGCAAGCCATCAGCAACTTTCAGTTGCACGGAAAGGAGATGCCTTTTTCTTATTTTTTTAATAGTATGCGTATTATTTTAGGAAAAATAAATCATTTTTAAACTGATCGTATTGAAATGATAAAAATATGAGGGCTTGGCTCATCAGTGGTGAACCTATCATTTTTTATAATATAATTATCTGTCTTTTACTTATGTAATCATATAATCTTTAACTAATTGTCAAATAATAAAGTTAAACCTGTCTATAACGCCCCCTTTAAATAGCGCCTCCCTCTCTATAGCGCCCGATTTTAAATACGTAGTACGATGCGATTTACATTAAAAGTGACCTGTCTATAGCGCCCCCTCTAAATAGCGCCTCCCTCTCTATAGCGCCCGATTTTAAATACGTAGTACGATGCGATTTACATTAAAAGTGACCTGTCTATAGCACCCCCTCTAAATAGCGCCTCTCTCTCTATAGCGCCCGATTTTAAATACGTAGTACGATGCGATTTACATTAAAAGTGACCTGTCTATAGCGCCCCCTCTAAATAGCGCCTCCCTCTCTATAGCGCCCGATTTTAAATACGTAGTACGATGCGATTTACATTAAAAGTGACCTGTCTATAGCGCCCCCTCTAAATAGCGCCTCTCTCTCTCTATAGAGCCCGATTTTAAATACGTAGTACGATGAGATTTACATTAAAAGTGACCTGTCTATAGCACCCTCTCTAAATAGCGCCTCCCTCTCTCTCTCTCTCTCTCTCTCTCTATAGAGCCCGATTTTAAATACGTAGTACGATGCGATTTACATTAAAAGTAACCTGTCTATAGCACCCCCTCTAAATAGCGCCTCTCTCTCTATAGAGCCCGATTTTAAATACGTAGTACGATGCGATTTACATTAAAAGTGACCTGTCTATAGCACCCTCTCTAAATAGCGCCTCTCTCACTATAGAGCCCGATTTTAAATACGTAGTACGATGCGATTTACATTAAAAGTGACCTGTCTATAGCACCCCCTCTAAATAGCGCCTCTCTCTCTCCATAGAGCCCGATTTTAAATACGTAGTACGATGCGATTTACATTAAAAGTGACCTGTCTATAGCACCCCCTCTAAATAGCGCCTCTCTCTCTCTATAGAGCCCGATTTTAAATACGTAGTACGATGCGATTTACATTAAAAGTGACCTGTCTATAGCACCCCCTCTAAATAGCGCCTCTCTCTCTCTCTATAGAGCCCGATTTTAAATACGTAGTACGATGCGATTTACATTAAAAGTGACCTGTCTATAGCACCCTCTCTAAATAGCGCCTCTCTCTCTCTATAGAGCCCGATTTTAAATACGTAGTACGATGCGATTTACATTAAAAGTGACCTGTCTATAGCACCCCCTCTAAATAGCGCCTCTCTCTCTATAGAGCCCGATTTTAAATACGTAGTACGATGCGATTTACATTAAAAGTGACCTGTCTATAGCACCCCCTCTAAATAGCGCCTCTCTCTCTCTCTATAGAGCCCGATTTTAAATACGTAGTACGATGCGATTTACATTAAAAGTGACCTGTCTATAGCGCCCCCTCTAAATAGCGCCTCTCTCTCTCCATAGAGCCCGATTTTAAATACGTAGTACGATGCGATTTACATTAAAAGTGACCTGTTTATAGCACCCCCTCTAAATAGCGCCTCTCTCTCTCTATAGAGCCCGATTTTAAATACGTAGTACAGTGATTCTCAACCAATGTGCCGCGGTAATTTTGTGTGCCGCGAAATTCTAAAAATGTGCCGCCGAATTTTAGTCATATGATTATGTTCACGTTTGTATTGGTTTTTCTTTTTTTTCTTTTTCATTTTTTACTTTTTAAAATAACGAAATTAGCAAATTGAATGTTAGAGATGTATATTACTTATATTTTGCATAGAAATATTGATACATAATTTGAATTTTCTTGCATTCAAGTTATCAAAAGTGTGCCGCGAAATTCTAAAATTGTGCCGCCAAATTTTCAAATCTTTAAAATAATGCCGCAACAAAAAAAAGGTTGAGAATCACTGTACTAGACGAATGGCCCGGGCAACGCCCGGGTTTTACCCGAGTGCGCATATATTTTAAAAACGTTTTAATTCAAATACTATTCGTTACAATTATAAATTGGCGCCATGGATGTCACTCTTGTGAAACGTCCCGTTCCAAACTGTGTGTTTTTAAAATGTTTTAATTAAAATACTATTCGTTACAATTATAAATTGGCGCCGTGGATGTCTCTCTTGTGAAACGTCCCGCCCCAAACTGTGTGTGTCTTGAATATATAAAAATAAAAATGTGAATTTTCATAAAGATTTCATCATGTCGATTTTTTTTTTTTGCATTTCACCTACTAAATCGATAGAGATAATTACATTTGCAACATGAACTTAGGTATATTGACTAAATAGAAAACTGCATAGTAATAAAGATCATTTTTAAAGGCACCATATCGGTTTTTTTTTTCAATAAAATCGAAACAAAAATTAACGATAAATAATGATAATTGCCTTAAAAAGAAATTGCCTTAAAAAAAAGAAACATTGGTAACATTACACAAGCCAAACGAGCGAAATTTTTAATATAAGTATCGTATTCTGGAAGGAGATATGCACAAGAACATCAGTCACCAACACCACTTATGTATGCCTATTATGATTTGTAATGAACGAGCTTGGTGAAAAGGAAAGATACGATACTTATAAAAAGAAACATTCGCGGTGATTTTGTCTTGCATTCGTTTATACAATTATTATATACGAATGACCCGTGCAACGCCCTGGTTTTACCCGATTAAATGCTTTTATTCAAATACTATTCGTTACACTTATAAATTGGCGCCGTGGATGTCATTCTTGTATAATATATAAAGGAGTTTTAAAAATTGTAAAAAAAAATGCATCGGCCGGGAATCGAACCCGGGCCGCCCGCGTGGCAGGCGAGCATTCTACCACTGAACCACCGATGGTTATGAAAAATCCCATCCGTGAGCTTCAAACAGACAAACAGACAGAATAAGGCAAATATATAAGTAGATATATATATATATTATAATTTAAAATGCAAATATATATATATTTTTTAAATATGTATTTTACTTTCATCATTGACTATTCTTTTATTTTTGACCATAGATTCAGAATAATATGAAAAATTGTTTTAAATATTTATAGTTGAGCTACCTATTTTTTAATTCACGAATATAGAATCATTTTATAAATACTATATTACTTTGAAAAATAATTAATGTGTAATTCTTTTCAAGTAATTCAAAATAAAAACTACTTGATGGGTAAATAATTATCTTTCCTATTTTCACGACTACACTCCAATTCTCTACCTTTTTTAACACCGAAACAAAATATCCATAACATACATATATATTTATTCATTGTAATTGTCGTATTTTATTTTTCAATACTCTGTGTGAAAGCTAGATTTTGAATAGGAACTAACTGGTAGGGGGTTGCAGGTATATTAACCTAAAAAGGTTTTGTTTGGCATCCCGTTGTTTTTTTATTTCTTGTCTTGCTAAATGCAATAAATAATCCTTTTGTTGCTTTAAAGAGAGTTGTAATTATTTAAAATACTACAATTTATGGTAGCAGAGCGTGGTTCAATTTAAAACTTGAGAAAAGGCGAACATATTTTATCATAAGTTTGATACGTTTATTCTAATCGATAAACAAAGATCTCTTCTGCATCAACGTATGGAAATTTTGAAATATGTTTCAATAGAATTTGAATTTTATTGATAAAAGAAAGTTTTAAATAGAAGGATTGAAAAAAAAACATTTTTTTGGAATTATAACTACCTTTAAACTATATTGTTTTTTTTTTTTAAGTTGAAAAACAAGGCTAAAATGGATTGCAATTTTTCGCCAACGACAAAAATTGAACCTTTAACAGGAACAAATTATCCGATTTGGGCTTTAAAAGTCGGAGCACTTTTACGTGGAAAGAAATTATTTAAATGCGTAATTTCGGATCCCGAGCCTGATATAAAAGATGAAGTCGCTTGGCAAATATGGAGTGAAAACATTGACGAAGCCTTTGGAATTATAGTTACAACTCTATCAGATGAACACGCAGGAATGTTTCTAGATGAAACTAAAGCAAAGAAAGTATGGGATGAATTAAAGAAAATATACACGAGCAACCTAGAAGATAAGATCATTGATATTGGACTTGAACTTAAGAATATCAAGATGAAAAATAATGAATCCATAAATGAATATATGGCTAGAGCCAAAAACATTGCCTCTCAAAGTTCTTCACTCTTCATATTGTGCGAGGTATCCATCCAAGATAGGAAAAGATCGCTGTTGTACTGAGAACTAGAAGAGAATTAACTCTTGATGAAATTCGGCAGTCACTTAGAGAGGAAGAGAATCGAATGAATTCTAAGATGAATGGAAGTCATTCTGATTAAAATGAACAGGCTTAAAGAAGTAAAGACAGAAGAAATCACTATCAACAGAATCGACAAAAGGAGTGTTTTGTTTGCCATAAAAAAGGACATTTAGCTAAAGATTGCTGGTTCAAAAATGAGCGAACTCAAGAACAACATGGGAGAAGAAATGCAAATTCAAATACGAACTATAACAAACAAAATTTCAGAAATAATGCGAATACCGTCTCAAGCAAGCCTGCGGAACAAACTTTCAATACCAGCACAGATCGAGTTTTTGAAAACTCCTCAAATAATTATAGTCAGATACAAACATGGTGTCTTGACTCAGGGTGTACTACGCACTTATCCCCACACTTGGACTGGATGGAAAATGCAATGCCTTATCAAAGTGAGATAAATTTGGCAGAAGAAGGTAAAGTTACACATGCTACAGCTAAAGGTGATATCAAGGTTTCTACTTGTACCGAAAACGGAATTGAGAATGTTCAAATTAAAGGAGTTCTGCATGTACCTAACTTAAGGTCTAATCTTTTATCAATATACGAATTAACTAACAAAGGAAATACTGTAATTTTCAATAGAGATGGAGCAGAGATTTACAATTAACAGGATGATTTAATTGCAGAGGCTCAAATCCAGGATAGGATGTATGTAATGGAAACAAGGTCCAGAGATGAATACTCGGAAAAGACGGAGAATTTCATGACCACAAAAGATGATTTCTCAAATGACAATATCAGCTTGTGGCATAGAAGACTGAATCATTTGAACGAAGCGTACATGAAAGAGATAATTCAACGGAATATGGTATTGGGGTTTAATGTTAAATTTAAGAACTTGCCAGAATGTGAAGCTTGTATAATGGGGAAATTGACTCGACAACCTTACCATCCCGTTACCACCAACTGTACAACCAAACCCCTTGAATTGGTGCATATGGATATGTGGTCCAATGCCATACCAATCTCTAGGTGGATCAAAATACCTTTTTGTTCTGGTTGATGACTTCAGCCGAAGAACCTTTATCTACTTTCTGAAAAACAAAGATGAAACTTTGGGGAAGTTTGAAGAATTTAAGGCAAGAGTGGAAAATGAGCTAAACCTGAAAATAAAGGATGTGCGAACTGATAATGGCACAGAGTTCACTAATCACAGATTCAAGAATTTCTTTATTAAAAATGGAATACACCACCAACTCTCCACCACCTACTCGCCACAAAGTAACGGAGTTGCGGAAAGAGTAAACCGAACCCTAATTGAAACAGCAAGGAGATTATTGTATGATTCAGGATTACCCATGGCTTTCTGGGCGGAGGCAGTCGCTACTGCATCATATGTCAAAAACTGTACTCCACATAGGTCAACCAAGCTTGATACACCAATGGAGAAATGGAAAGGAAGAAAACCCTCCATTCGATATTTCAGAATATTCGGTTGTTTGGCGTTTTGGCCCATTACACAGCAACATAGAAGTAAATTTATGCCTAAAAGTCGAAAAGGTATTTTTGTAGGCTATTCTCTGAAAAGAAAGGCTTATCGAGTGTATGACATAATCACTAAGAAAATAGAAGAAGTAAGATCAGTAAAATTTGTCGAAAATGAGAAAGGAATTGATTATGCAAAAAATCTTCAAGAAGACACAAATTACGAACATTTTGCATATAAAAAGGAAAAGGAAAATGATGTTGAAATCGACCTTCGGACGCGTCCAGAAACCTCAGAACTAAATGAAGAAACTATTCCCACGCTAGACGAACCTAACGAGGAAAGAATTGTAAGGTCAGGTCGCAAAAAGGGAGATACACAAAAGGTTTAGGAGAAACACAGAGCAAAACTGAGAGAAGTAGGAATGAAATTGCTTGAACAAGGCGTTCGACGTTCGCAAAGAATAAAAGAAAGAAATAACGTGAATTTTATATTAGAACCAGAATAATAATTCCCGAAAATTACGAGGAGGCGATTAACTGCGAGAATAAATATGAATGGCTCGAAGCAATGAAAGAAGAATTTTACTCTATTAACAAGCATAAGGTATGGACTCTCGTTCAAAGAGAAAAGAATATGAAGATCATAAACTGCAAATGGATCTTTAGCATAAAGAGTACGCCTGGTGAGGGTGTTTATAGAAGAAAAGCTAGATTAGTTGCTATTGGTTGTAATCAAAAATATGGCGTAGAATATGAAGAATCATTTTCACCAGTGATCAGAAAAGAAAGTCTTCGTGCAATTGTAGCCCTAGCAGCTCAGTTGAATTTGGTTATAACATCATATGATGTGAAGACCGCCTACCTTTACGGAGAATTGAAGGAAATTATTTTTATGAAACAGCCGGAAGGATTTGTTGAAAAAGGTGAAGAAGACAAAGTTTGCAAATTGTTAAAAAGTATATATGGACTTCCACAATCGGGGCATTGTTGGAATAAAAGGATCAACGAGATACTGATACAACTGGGAATGGAAAGATCGCAATATGATCCATGTGTGTACACTTTTAGAAAAGGAAAGGAATATGGAATATTGGGTTCACACGTGGATGACCTAATAATAGCCGGAACGGATAAAACCTTTAATGAAAAACTAGCATCAGAGATAGGAAGATTTGTTGCTTTAAAATAAAAAGGGGAGAATGAACCTTTCATTGGTATAGAGATAAAGAAAACGGAATACGGTTTTGATCTATCACAAGCCCATTATATCGATAAAATCTTGAAGAAATTTGCACTCGAAGAATGTAGCATTGTACTAACTCCGGGAGATCGAGACCAAAGTTTTGATGAATGTCAAGACTCCAAACCAGTAGACAGGACATTGTATCAAGAGATGATCGGATCCCTGATGTATTTGGCAACCGGAACTCGTTCATATATTTATTTTAATGTGAGCAATTTATCCCGATTTTGCAATGATGCAAGAGAAGTACATTTAACAGGAGTTAAGAGAATATATAGATACCTGAAGGGCACCAGAGATAAAATGTTAAGATACAAGCCATCAGAAAATAGCATTCTTGTCAGCACAGATGCAAGCTGGTGTTCAACAAGTGACGCAAAGCCCTATTCCGGATACACAGTTAAACTGGGAAAAAACCTGATCAGTTGGAGAAGCAAGAAACCAAGTTTGGTGGCTCTGTCTACATGCGAGGCCGAACTGATTTCGATATGCGAAGGGATCTGCGAAATAAAATGGATTAAAGGACTTTTAGAAGAACTATGTAAGGATGCGAGCTTTCCTACAATGCTTAAAACAGATAGTCAATCTGCTATCAAGTGGATTAAATCTGAAAAAATAACTTCCCGGACGAAACATATAAACCGAAAATTGTATTTTATAAAAGATGCTGTGGAAGAAGGAACAATCGACCTTGAATTTGTTAGGAGTGACGAAATGGAAGCGGACCTATTAACAAAGAGTCTTCCCAAGGAGAAACTTAAAAACTGTATAAACTCTCTCGGACTTGTTTGATAGAAGCTTCCACACAGGGGAGGGATTGTCGTATTTTATTTTTCAATACTCTGTGTGAAAGCTAGATTTTGAATAGGAACTAACTGGTAGGTGGTTGCAGGTTTATTAACCTAAAAAGGTTTTGTTTGGCATCCCGTTGTTTTTTTATTTCTTGTCTTGCTAAATGCAATAAATAATCCTTTTGTTGCTTTAAAGAGAGTTGTAATTATTTAAAATACTACAGTAATATATATATATAATTTCTTTTTGTTTTGAAAACTCATCTAAAAGAGTATGTGTTGCAGATCCACTGTCTTTTTTTGTATGTGTGTGTTTTGTATTCATTTTATTTGAAGATATATAGAGGGAGGCCTTCAAATGGAAGAAAGCTGTGTAAGAAGACGCCCCCCTCCCCCCGCGGCGGCGGTGATGTCACCGCCCATGATGCAACTTCCGCCCTCTCGCCCCCTCCCACCTTCTCTTTGTTCTCTACTTGTTGTTGACGCCTGCTCGCGTCTCGAGACTAAAAACTCTATCTCTCTCTTTTTTTAAAGTAAATCTTTAACTGTAATTTTTATATCAATTATAAATAAATTTCCCTTCTTCACAGCAATCATTGAGTTGCTATAGTTTTAATTGTTTTATGTTGGTTACACCGTCCAGTGATACGAATTTCATTGTTCAAAGCTCGACATTTTTTGGCGTCCGCGACAGGACGGTGCAACAGCATATTTTGTAACTCAAAATGAATCGCCTCAAGAAAGGAAGAAGGCCTGTTCGTGGCCAAATCACAAAGCTCATCAACAGTGTTGAAACAGCCCTGAAGAAGCCAGTAGAAGAACTGGACAAGACAGACTTGAGGGTCTCAGCACTACAGCTTGAAGATTTATGTCGAGATCTTCATGAATGGGATGAGAAAGTAACCGAGGCCATGTTGGATGAAGAAGTGACTGAAGATGAACAGGACAAAGAATATGATGAACGTCTGAGGTACGACAGACTTATCAAAAGGATGAGAGAAGAGTTAGAGAAAGTACTGAATCCGAAGAAAGGTGTGTCGCCCCAGCCTGATGAAACATCTTCGGAAACGAGCAACAGTACAAGCCGGAGAAGAGTTCTGCTTCCCAAGAGAAAACTCCCAGAGTTTGGAGGTGATGTACGTGAATGGATCACCTTCTGGTCAAGGTTTGAAGACATCCACAACGACGAGGATCTCTCAGACTCAGATAAGTACCAATATCTAGTAGACTGCATGTTGGAAAATTCCGAAGCTCAGCAACTAGTTCTAAGTTATCCTGTCTCAGGAAAGAATTATGCTTCGGTAATCAAAGATCTTAAAGAAAGATTTGGGCGAGATAACATGCTAATAAAGGTCTATGTTCGAGATCTATTGTGGTTGGTCATCCGAAGTGCACAAGAGAGAAAGGTCAACTTTAAAGATCTTGTGACAAAGTTGAACTCTCAAATTAGGCATTTAAGTATGCTTGGTGTAACTACGGACAAATGTGCCGATATATTGTATCCTGTAGTTGAATCATGTCTACCGGAGGATGTCCTCATCTCATGGCAGCGCAGCAGTGAACCAGAAGACCTAGAAAGCTTGATGAAATTTCTTCGTCGTGAGGTCAATCAGACTAAGGATAGAGAAATGGCCTACAATAAGCATTCAGACTCCTTAGCTCAGCCTACACCAGGGAAGATAGAAACGAAGAAAAGAAGTTTCAATGCAAGGCGTGAAATTGCTACAACCTTTGGATTTATGCATTCCGACATCTCACCAACACTGCGTGAGAAATTTAAGTGCATTTTCTGTGACAATGGTCATCCAAGTCAAGACTGTCGAAAAGGAATGAAAATGGGCATGGACCAGAAAAATGAGAAAATCAAGAGCTACAAGAGATGTTTTAAATGTCTGCTTCCAGGCCACAGAAGCAGGCAATGTAAAAAGAAAGTGCGCTGTGATTTCTGCAAGAGGGATGGGCATTATGCCATCATGTGTAGAGGTGTACATCATGCTGAAACTGAAATAAAGAGTCCACAACGACCACAGAATTCAATGCCAACTCCAGGTTCGAGTGATGTAGCTACGGTGAACGAGATGTCCAACTGTGTAAGCACCAAAGCATGCCTTGAGACATTATTAGTGAAAGTTTGGGGTCCTAAAGGTAGCAAAGTGGTACGGGCAGTAATTGATAGTGGATCATCCCAATCGTACATTTTGGAACACATTGTAAAGGATTTGGGTGTTCCTATCATGGGAGAAGAAGAGCTTGATCATGAAATATTTGGTGGGATCAGATATACTGATCGACATCGGATCTACTGCCTGACTCTATCAAGTATTGAGAATGATAGATGCATTTCATGTCCGGCATCAGCCACTAATCAAATAGCCAGATGTATAAGAAAGCCTACATTTGGTTCATGGGCCCGCAAACTTGCATCAAAGAAGATACAGCTCTCAGCATTTAAAGCCGAAAGTGATGAGGTAGAGCTTCTCCTCGGTGCAGACATTAACCCAAAAATAGCTACAGCCAATATGATAAGATTATCGGATGATCTTATTGCTCGAGAAACATTGTTAGGTTGGGTAGTTCAAGGCAAAACGGAAGGAAAATTCCCAGATAAAAATCCTAACCAGGTTCATAACAGTATGCTGATCACATCTTTAATGACACAAGAAATAAAGGTTTCCGATTTATGGTCTCTGGAAAATATTGGAGTCATGGATGACGGGCAAGCAGAGTCAAAGAAAGAGACAGATCAGGCTATTATGGATAAGTTTCGGACTGAAACAAAGCGAATGGAATCTGGTAGATACGAGGTGCACCTTCCATGGATAGAACCAGCCCAGAAGCTAAAAGAAAATAAAAGCCATGCCGAGAAAAGACTCCGGAAGATGACAGAGGATCTAAAGAAAAGAGGCTTTTATCACCATTACAACAAGATATTTGAAGAATGGGAGGAAAATGGGATCATCGAAAGAATCCAGACAGATAAAGATGATACATTAGAATACTTTCTACCACACAGAGCAGTAGTGAAATCTGGTAGCAGCACGACACCAGTACGACCGGTTTTTGATGCTTCCTGTAAGACAAAGGGTGGATGGTCTCTGAATGATTGTTTGGCGAAGGGACCCAACTTATTGGAGCTCATTCCGGATATCATGCTGAGATTTCGACTCAATAAAATCGGCGTAGTAGCAGACATAGAAAAGGCCTTCCTTCAAATATCAGTGGCAAAAGAAGACAGACAATTTTTGAGATTTCTATGGTGGGAGGACGGCAAGCAAGAGAATCTTCGGATTTATCAACACAAGAGAGTGGTGTTCGGAGTTACATCAAGTCCTTTCCTCCTAGCTGCTACATTGAAGTTACATTTGGAGCAATATGAAAGAGAAGTAATCCCATTGCTAAAATGTATGTACATGGACAACTGCGTCAATAGTGTTACTTCGTTAGAAGAGGCACAAGTCTTTCAACAGCAGTCTATTGACCTGCTCAGCCCAGCAGGATTCAATCTAAGAGAGTGGCAGATGGGAGGCCCCGGCATAGTTAACGGTGAGAATATTTCTGTGCTAGGTATGAAATGGGACACAGCTGATGACACTTTGACAATTTCGGATAAGCTAATGATGACTCCAACCTACAAGTCATTGGATCAAGAGAATGATGCCGAAATAGAGAATCAGACTCATAAATTGACAAAGAGGATTATGCTATCGGAGGCCCATGCGGTGTTTGACCCTCTCGGTTTGTTTTCTCCATTCACCATAGTGCCGAAGATCATCCTACAACAATGTTGGAAGTCTGAGTTGAAATGGGATCAGCCGGCCCCAGAGGACATTGTGAAGAAGTTTGTGGAATGGCAGAGTCAAATTCCCGAATTGTTGTCTGTCAGGATTCCAAGGTGGGTGATGAGAGATGGGTTTGAACAGCCATCACTGCATGTGTTTTGTGATGCGAGTCAAGATGCCTATGCAACCTGCATTTACTTAAGAACAGTGAAAAATGAAGAAGTAAATGTACAACTCGTCGCATCAAAGGCAAGAGTAGCTCCCAAAAAGAAACTGACTATTCCGAGATTAGAATTAATGTCATGCCTCATCGGATCCAGATTGACTAAGCAAGTCATGAAGATTATATCGGAATCAATTGCAATTTCAGAGAATAATATTTGGTTTTGGACAGACTCCTCAACTGCACTTCGTTGGATTCAAAATGAGAAACCGTGGGCAACATTTGTCAGAAACAGAGTCAACGAAATCTGTTCTATTTCGAAGAAAGAAAATTGGCATCATGTGTCAGGGGCAAACAATCCAGCTGACCTTCCATCACGTGGGAGCAGTGTAAAGAAATTGATAGAGCATAAATGGTGGGAGGGACCCTCTTTTCTCTGGGGAGAAGAAGCAAGCTGGAATCAATTTGATCCGATTTTTGATGAAGAAGAAATCAATAAGGAATTGAAGAAGACGGTAAACATCGCTGTCAACAGCACGAAAGATAATTTCATGGACAAACTTGAGAGGTATGGAGATTATCATCGTATAGTACGGATTGTTGCTTATTTACTGCGTTTTAAAAGGAAGACCGTCTCAGATGAATCGCGACCCGGACAACATGATAAGATGTCAAAAGAAATCTCTGTAGAAGAATTCGAAGAAGCTGAAAAGGTAGTATTACGGCATATCCAACTAATAAGTTTTGGGAGAGATGACAAGCGAATAAACAAGCTCAATGCTTTTACAGATGAATATGGACTATATCGAATCAAGAGTCAACTGTATTTTGGAGAAGACGACTATGATACAAGATGCCCAATAGTTCTTCCGGGGGAAAACCAAGTAGTCAAGCTTTTGATTCGAAAAGAGCACGAGATGATGTCCCATGCTGGGATTCAAACAACTCAACAACTGGTGAGACGCCGTTTTTGGATTCTAAAAGGCAAGAGAACCATAAGAAGTATCATCTCTGCATGTGCTACGTGTCGTCGTTACAATTCCAAGAGAGTCCAGACTGAGAGCATTCCAATTCCAGCAACCAGGATTGGATCAACACCAGCATTTGGAGTGATCGGTGTGGATCTAGCTGGACCTTTGACTGAGACCGGTGGAAAGAAAATATGGGTAGTGTTGTACACCTGTGCTGTGTACAGAGCTGTACATTTGGAGCTCACAAGAACAGTGTCTACTGAAGGATTTCTTGACACTTTTCGAAGATTTGTTGCAAGACGTGGTAGACCAAGCATTGTGTACTCTGACAACGGCCTCAATTTTGTCGGATGCAATAACTTATTCAAGAAAGTTAATTGGAATGATGTCCTACGTTATGCCACCGTACAACGTATTAAGTGGAATTTCAACCCCCCAACAGCAGCATTTTGGGGAGGATGGTGGGAACGCCTTGTTGGTCTCATGAAGCAACTGATCCGAAAAGTATTGGGAGACAAAACAGTCTCATATGAAGAACTACAGACTGTGATATGTGAAGTGGAGTCAGCAATGAATTCGAGACCTTTGACCGCGATCAGTGAAGAATCTGGCTTGGTACCTATAACACCCGCCAAATTCATGTGTGACAACGCATCATGCTTATTTGTACCTGAAGCAGACATTGTCGACTCTAAGTTCCTGAAAGAAAGTCATGCAAAAGTACAAAAGTTACGCGAGACAATTCGACAGAGATTTAGAAAAGAGTACTTAGGGTTTCTGCGACAAAATACTAGAAACAAGACAAAGTCAATTAAAGAAGGCGATGTTGTACTCATGGAGGTCGATAACAAAAAGCGAACAGAATGGCCAATCGGAGATATTGAGAAGACCTACCTGGGAAAAGATGGCATCGTTAGAGTCGCTATGATAAAAACTAAGCGTGGAAATTTTTTGCGACCTGTTCAACGTTTGTTCTTTCTTGAATCAAGCGAAAACCATTATAAAGAAGATTTCGGAAAAGGCCGTGATCTAGAGAAAGAGAAGATAAATCTTGACACACCAAGTATATCACAACGGAGCATCCGAGGAAAAGATTCACCTGTTATCACAAGATCAGGAAGAATCGTTAAGCCGCCTGACAGATATTGATCATAGTGAATCCAGAAGAATAATTACTCCATAATTATTGGTGGGAGTATGTTGCAGATCCACTGTCTTTTTTTGTATGTGTGTGTTTTGTATTCATTTTATTTGAAGATATATAGAGGGAGGCCTTCAAATGGAAGAAAGCTGTGTAAGAAGACGCCCCCCTCCCCCCGCGGCGGCGGTGATGTCACCGCCCATGATGCAACTTCCGCCCTCTCGCCCCCTCCCACCTTCTCTTTGTTCTCTACTTGTTGTTGACGCCTGCTCGCGTCTCGAGACTAAAAACTCTATCTCTCTCTTTTTTTAAAGTAATTCTTTAACTGTAATTTTTATATCAATTATAAATAAATTTCCCTTCTTCACAGCAATCATTGAGTTGCTATAGTTTTAATTGTTTTATGTTGGTTACACCGTCCAGTGATACGAATTTCATTGTTCAAAGCTCGACAGTATGTGTGTAGTTGTTTGAGACTTAAAAGTAGAATTATTGTTCATTTTTATTTGGAAGAAATTGCAAGGAAGGTTTATTATAGATAAATAAATGCTTTCATGATATATTTTTCATTTTAGTTCGCTAATTGTAACTATTCGTTATCTATGATTAAAAGAAAAAGAAAGAGAAAGAAAACGTTGAAGAATTCCCATCTTTAACATAGAAATTACGGCAATAAATAAATATATAAAAGATGCTAAATAATTTATTAACAGATTATATCAATACATAGCCATATTACGTTGATAAACGTTGGCTATAAGAAAACTGCCAGCAGATGTTTGCCATTTACTCCATCTGTTGTAAGCCTTTTATCACCAGACGAAAATAATCGTTATATATTTATCACTTTAATAATATATTATATATAATTATGATACATTAGCGCGCCATCTGTTATGAAAATTCGAAACTATTATAGACGTGTATGATTCTTTTTGAAATTAAACAATTTCTACTGCCCTTACTGATATTTCCATTTCAGTAAGGGCATAATAAATTGTTTTATTTTTGAAAGAATCATACACGTCTAAAAATGCTTTGAAAATAAATAATTTATTATTTAATTTAATTATTCAATGAAAATATTTGGAAACAGATTTATTATTTGTAAAATCATCATTTAGTTACCTAGCTTGCTTGCTCGATATTCTCTAGCTGTAGATAGTTTGGTTGATAATTGTCGACTGGTTGTCGTGACGTCATCAATAAATACTTTCACATCTTCAGATATACAAAGACTTGATTTCTACGCTACAATATAATTATAAATGTTTCAGTTTTTACTATAAAAATGATGATGGTTTTGTTATTGTAAATGTATATACATATTTTCGAGTTATTTATTTAATAATTTATTATATATTATCATCAAATCAGAAACGATCTACCCCCACAAGTGATGTGTTGCAAATATGTTGCCTATAATTTTGTGTAACATTTTTATTTAATATTTAAAAATATTCCTTATTGATTTTAAATTTTAAGCATGATTAAAATTTACAATTATAAATAATATTCTATGAAAGAAGAAAAACAACGAAAACAGAAAAAGGAAAAAAGCAGAAGAGGCAAGAACAGATACTTTACGTGGCTCTTATATATCCTTTCTTTTAATTTTATATGTTAATAAATATTTTAATGATTATATAATTGACGTGATCCCTATCTTCCCATTTAAAACACCCACAAAAAACCAACAGGATGCTTGCGTCAAGCAACGACACTAAATTCAGAGAACTGTTTTACATAAACAATTGGTGAATTACAAAGTTTGAGTAGAAGTTTAAAGAAGAAAAGAAAGGAAAAGGATATATAAATTATGATTGATTTTACATCTTATCTAGAAACAACCAATGAAATAAAAACAAATATTTATACATAGTTTAGCAAATACGGTTTTCTTTTACCGTTTTTTATAAGAATTTATATAAAAAATATTTTTACATCTTCGTCTGCTCATATTTTGTTTTTTAGTTATTTGATATGAATCAAATAAGGTATTCTTTATTTTGACTTAGAGCGCTATATCCCCCTGGAGATACTTTCACTTTAAAGATAACCAACAATTTTGAAAGAAAATAAAGATATTTTAAATATGTACAGAATTAGTATGCAAGTTAGTTAGATGAAAAGATAAAAAAAATATCAACACAATTGATATATGTACAAAGGGTTAGTATGCAAATTTAGTTAAATGAAATCAAATTGTGTAAAGTATTGTGTGTATTTGAGAAAAACAATTTACAGATTTTAAAAAAGTTTTAAGTAATATTTTAGAATGAAAATATGCTAGATAGGTATAATATTTTATTTAAATTATTGAAAATATATATTTTGTATAAACTTTACCCACTTTTTTATAGTATAGTTTTTAATGTTGCCTCCACATTTTTAATACTTTATTTTAAATATCAAAAGATAATTTAAAGCATTTTTGAAAAATAATTTTTGCCTTTCAAGAAGATGAATTCGTTTTTATTTCCTAAATGTGTTTTTTATATATTTTTTCTCAAATAGCCATTTATATATTGTAGAAACAAATGGCCTTCTAATTTTTCAATTTTTTTTTCAATAGCTGTCTATTCACGTTCTTTAGAAAAGTTGGAGTTAAGCCTTTATCTTTTTAGTCCAACGATTTTCTATTAAAATTCTATTGTAATTTGAAGTAAATTTATTTAAATTTACCTTTATTAAAAATAATTTTGTGAAATTTGAACAGATCTCTCTCTCTCCTAATTATATTTTTTTACAAAATTATATTTTAACTTCTTTCATTTACATTTAAAATTAGCCTATTTAAATGAATTTTTAATAAATTTCCGATATCATTTTACGCTTTCTTTGGTAATATTGATTTAATTTATTAATAATAAAATTTAAATAATGCAACATCTTTGTACTTTCTTATTATCAGAAAATCTTTATTGTCTTTATAATGTCTGATACAGCTTTTTGTTCTTTGTTTGCGAACCGCCAAAGTGACAAAAACAAATCAAAAAAGGGATGATGATAAACTGCGTCTTGCAGATTAACATTTTCATAGAAACATATATATATATATATTTATTGCTAGCTATATATCACCATCTTCTCTCTTCAAACACGAAATCTCACAGGAGATCTCCTGGCTCGAGGTGGCTTCCGCCTTTGGACAGGACCTTCCTCTCTCATGGCTTCGGGGTCCAGCGAGCGAAGAGGCTCCAATGACTTTCCATCGTCTGTATCACTCTGAATCTTGATCCGACCGCTGGCTAGTTAGTCCTGGCGACAGCGACTCCATATAACCTCTGTCTCGTACAACCTCCGAGATTATGGCACTGGGACCTGCTCCTCTTGAGTGCTCGAATTGACGCTCTCCATCTCCACTCTCATCTTCTTCAAATATAAAAAGTATTTATAAATAATAAACAAAAAGCTTCCAAAGAGAGATTTCTTGCTTTATTTTATATTATCTCAAGCTATCGTGTATATGAACACTTCTATTTTAAAAAGTATTTTCAAAACGTCAAAATATTTCTCTCCTTATATTATATTGAAACTTTTTAATTTTAAAATTATAATTATTTGAATCTATAATACAATATAATGCCGTTTATGATTGTAGAAACGACATTTGAAAATTAAAGGTTAGAAATAATCGTTATTTCTCCTTAAAATAAATTTCGGGTTTTCGTTCAAAAGAAACATTTGTGGGATAATTTTCAAATGTCGTTTCTACAATTATTTGAATATTAAAATTTCAAATACATTAAAAAGAAAAAATATTTTGATAAAAATAATTTCGTGCATTTAAAAAAATAAATAACAGAATAATTTTTTGACATTTATTTTTTATTATCACAATAAAAAAATATTTTATGTCATTACCTATCATCAGACGAAAAGTTTAGATTTTAATAATACTATCGACGCCATTTTGTGTTTGGTAAAATAAAATCTTTTGATAAAATTTGAAACAATTAAATTTTATGTTTCTTTTTATATAAATCATAAAATATTATCTATACAAACCTTACTGCAATGATAACGGTTATTGCGAGATAATATTATTTGATTAATATAAAAAGAAACACATTGCTAAAAATTAATTGTTACAAATTTTATTGATAGATGGTAATTAAATTTATAAAAATGAAATATTTTAAGCAAAATGCGTTTTTTGATATTTATTTAAGGTATAAAATAATATTTTTATATTTACTTTTATTTTTAATATGTGAATTTGATATTGTTCTCAAACGAACCCTAATAATAAAATTGACGCCATTTTATTTTGGCGGGCCAATAAAGCAGACGATTTATTTGATAGGGCATTGTCGAAGGGAATCGTTTTTGCCGAGAACAAAAGAACGTGATTAAAACTAGCTTTTTTTAATTAAAAAAGTAGTTAGAGAATGCTTGTATTAATTAGAAAGTAGACGTAGATTTATGCAACTTTTCCCTAAACTAGAAGATTTCGTAAATTCTTTGCATATTCGCTTGTTCTGTTCTTTTTTGTTAACGTAGAAATAAAACTATTTTTAAAAGAGATAAATAAAAATATTTATTATTTATGTTTTTGTGGATTTATGATCTTTTATTTTTCTGTTTTTGTTTGTTTTTATGGTTTGTATATCTAAATGGTTTCAAATCAGCATGAAAGCGGCCATATGCGTAATTTTTAATAATAGTTTACCTATTAATTTGTTTGTTTTAAACCTCTTTATATAGAGATCCTGACCGGGATCAGTTTCTTGCCTTCAAAGTCTCTGTCCAAGGCGAAGTAAGAACTGACAACCTTCTTTTGGCCTCCTCGGATTCTGGGTCCATTTTCTTCCAGTCATAGGATTCATAGCCGGTTGTGCCGGTTTTCTGAAAGAGCGAAGGTCAGATCATTGCCGCGTCCAAATTCAGATACCAGAGGGATAAGCCGTTCTTGTCTTCTCCGAAGAGGAGCAAGAAAATAATTTGTGGTATCTCACTATGTATATATTGTTGCACCAAGTTGCAGCTTTTCAGGGTCGTCGACCTTGGTTTCTTCCTTCTTGGTGTTGTACACGTTTCCCGAACGGGTTTCCATACTCAAAACAAATAAGTAAAAGTAAATAAATAAAAGTAAATAAAAATAAATCATCTTTTAAAGTTATTGCCTTTATTTATTCGTTTTCTTCCTCGTAGGTCGCGATCCGCAGTCTTGGTCTAGGTCCTCTCTCGCTCCAATAACTAATCAAGATATATGTACAATAACAATATTAAAAAAGGAATGAAACTATAAAAAGAGATTATGATAATCTAAATAATCTGTTTTCAATAAATATTAAATATCATAGAATATTTTGAATAAATGTAGGGCGCATTAAAATTGATGCAACAATATAATTTAAAGAATATCAGGGAACAGGCTAAATCAATGTTTAGTTGATTTCTGTTCCACCAGATGGCTCTCTGCCAAGCACATGTGCTCCTGGTAAGGATATCCCTTTTTTATTTTTAATATAATTTAGTATGATAAACTAAAAAGGATATTTGAAATAAGCTGATTTTTGTCTGATATTTGAGTAGCGAAAGTTGGACTCAGAAATATATTGATATATTTATAGAGAATGTTTATCCAAATTATACGTTTATTTGCCGGTATGGATAGTTGCTATTGATTGCTAATAGGGAAGTTTATCAATTTCCCAATCTATATTCGTCTGTTTCTGAACTATAGCAATTAACTTAGGAAGCGTTAACCGTACTTTCAAGAGGTTTGATAAAGGGTAAGATAGTGTATCCACTATTGACTCTATAATGGCATCTCTCTAAGTATAGTGAGTTAGCCAATGACAAAGACATGCTTGTCAAGGTGTTACTACCTACTCCACCTTCGTCAATATTAACATCTGCTGATCCTCCATATACACTAATGGACAAAACTTAAGGAAATTTCATATTTTGATGTCGACTGTTTTTTTTTTTTTTTTTAAGGAGATAGAGGCAATTTTGTTCACACTTGGTTATCTCGTATATCTTCAATAGAGTTCACTGTGTATCAAATATCTTTCAGAGTTATTGTCTGAATCCTGATTTACATACTAAAAGGTATAACTTCCTTAAGCTTTATCTATGAGTGTATATACCAAAATATGTTTTTACCAACTCCATAATCTCTAGATCTGTTGTGTTCTGTCTTCAATAAATGTCACTGTAATATATTTCAGAGTTATTGTCTCAATCCCGATATACATGCTAAAAGGTAAAACTTCCTTAAGTTTTGTCCATGCGTATCTTTCAGAGTTATTTTCTGAATCCTGTTATACATGCTAAAAGGTACAACTTCCTTTTGTCCATGAGTTAACATACCAAAATATATTTTTTCACCAACTCCTTAATCTTCTAATCTGTTGTATTCTGTTTCTGAAGTGTGGTCACGCCCCATAAAGGAGGTTAAGAGACACACTAATTAGTCTATAATGACATCACTTTAAGTACAGCAGGTATATATATCACTAACAAAGCATTTCTTGTCAAAGGTGTTACCTCTATTTCCACCTTTGACACCAGAGAAAGATTCTATCATGTATGCTAAGACAGGATATGTGAAGTAACAAAGAGCTAGTGTTGTGATAAATATAGCCAGGTAGGAGACAGGTCTCTGAAATATATTTAGAATACTCTGTGAACCGGTTCTCTCACCTGGTTGCAGTCATTGTCTAGTGACGCCTCTTTCTGAGTTATATTCTTTCCCTGTGTCTTATATTACAATCATTTTATTCGTGATCAAACGTTGTGACCCACTGTACGTATTACATCTCAAACACAATGCGACACCAGCCATCTCTCTCTCTGAGCTCGATGTACCATCTCAGCGATCATTTAGACAGCGAGTTCCTTTAATTGGTCTTATATCAAGGGATAAACCTTTCAAGAATAGATATTCATCCTTGTCTTTACAACCTGGCCCTTGGCCTTTGATTTTGTTAAACCTTCATACAGACTATCCTGAATATAATGTCCATTATTACCATTCAGTTTGACTGTATATATCTACATAAGGTTATGTTGTTTGTTTAGTTTGAATCTTTAATTTAAAAATTTGATTAACATATCTATATTATCTCTCTCATTTAAATAATAAATCTCCAAATTTAAATAACATTTTTTCTCATATAGTAGAACCTCTAATAAAAGGCCACTCTATAACATGGTTACTTTCTTGGTGTCTTCTGGAGGTGGTCGTTTATCGGAGGTTAGCTTAGATTATTACAAATCAGTTTTGATTTTATAAGGATGGTCGCTCAGGAAGTTGGTAGACAATGAAATGTGTTACTTCATTTCATTCTTTCACTTTTCAGCGATAGTGCTTTAGGATTAGGGTAATATCAGAATATATCATATTAAATGGAGTTCAGCCAACTGAAATATTAGTAAAATAAATGATATTTTGATCCAATATATGCTTTTTAAATTAAAGCTTAAATATATTCACATATATTTTAACAGACTCTAAAACTTCTTATCAGCAATTTAAAGGCAAGTAGTAACTCTCTCTTAAATTCCAACCAAACTTTTGATTGCCTAACTTTAGCTTAATAACGTTTAATCAGGTTAGTTGGAATTTCAAATTGGCTAGATGTCTTTGGAACTGCTCACAGGATGTTTTAAAAAGGAATAGCATATATTAAGAATCCATATCCATCAGAATTTGAAGAACTGGTAGTATTACTGTTATTCCTGTATGTACCCTACATTTCTACTTGGAGAATCTGTATAAGACTGAAAGGTCTAAATAAAGCTTTTTGTTGTTGTTTGTTGTTGTTTTTTGGTATATGCAAATTTTTCAAGTGGCACACACCATTTTACATTTCGAGAGCCACAACCTGGGATCAAACACTGCTTTAGGAATTTTTCATGAAGACACAATTGTTTCAATAGCCCCGATTCTTGCAAAATTCCAACTCCATTACGAGTGCTAGTAATCAAACCGGGGCTTTGGTATACTTGTAAGTACAAAATTACAGAACAATTTGCCTTCCATAGTTAATTTGTATAGTGTTATGTTGAATACTTTGATTTCCTTTCATTTTCCCTTCTCTCCTTTGTTTATGTTTCTTTTTTTCCTTTTTCCCATGAAATTGATGTATGGCGAGTTCTTACAGGACGGATATGTCCTAATAAAGCTGTTGTTGTTGTTCTAAGTAAAAAATTTGAACTAAATTCTAGATGTGTGGCATATGGTACAGTATCAGTAAAAAGGCAGTCGCACTAACTACCTACTAGGATTATCATGGCTTGTACCATGTGTATTTGGAATACGAAAAGGAAATAAGAGAAAAAAATAAATTATCCCCATTTATCTAATGATTCATTTAAATGGGATATGTATTAAAACTTTAAATAGGAATTATTAAAATGTGATTCATTTTAACAGCCAATTAGAAGGAATTGGTCAACATTTAATTAAAAGGTTTCTCTAAGATTATTTCTAAGATTTTATTCTGTGAATTTCTGTTTTAATATTTGATAGTAATATCGTCACCCTGTATTAAATTAATTAAAATGTGTGTGTTGGGTTTGAATAATTATAAATTGAAGAAGGGGGTCGGTGGAAGGCTGGTAAACCGTTTGGTTTTCGACCACTATGACCCGGGTTCGATTCCCGCATTGGACACTTTTTTCTGTTTAAAAAAAAAATGCTCCAATGGCCCCCGATTCTTGCAAAAGTCCAACCCCACCAGCGAGTGCAAGTAACCAAACGGGGCTCTGGCATATTTGTAAGTGCAAAGTCGAACTGCTTTACACATTGTAGACATGTGGTGCGCTTACAGTAAAAAGCAGTCGCTAACTACCCACCATGATTATCATGGCCTGTACCACGTGTACTAGGGATAAGCAAAAAAAAATAATAATAAATAAATAAATTTAAGAGATATTTTACATTTAACATTTCATACAGAGAGATTGAGATTGAAACTTATCTATTTCAATGTCCATACAAGATTATATAAGGTTAAATACAGAACAAATATAAATATGATTATATAATGATAAATATATGAATAAATATATGAATAAATAAATCAAAATAATTGATAAATATACATATATATATACAGAAACAGAGAAATGGTATCTTTCAAAAATTTACTTTGAAATAAAATGGTTTGATGGATAATGTATTTAGACTACATTGAAGTACATGAAACAGAACTGAAGGTTCTATTGAATGTTTCTTAAATTAGAGAAAAGGTTAGAGACCGTCTATATGAGTAGTAAGGTCTTCATTGCATCGTTTGGAATTTGGTTTCAGTACCACAGACTTTTTAATTTCAAGAAAGAAAGTTTCTCTGAATATATTTTTGAAATTTCAATATTTGAGTTCAAGATAAATAGGTTGAATAGCAAATAGGTCGTCTCCCATCGCTGTCTCAGCAGATAGAAACTTTTGTATAGGCTCTGCCTTTCTAAGGTTTATATATACATTTCCTTGTATATAGTTTCTGTCTTTTATAGAGAAGCTATAGATTTTAAAACGTTAGCAGAATCACGAATATTTTCGAGAGTTTCGCATTTTTAGAAGATATTTTTCATGTTGAGGTTTATCAGAGTCAGGTCTATTATCCTCCTAGAGATGTAAATATAAAAGGCTGTCTGTAGGTGTCTTCGTTTCCTTATAGATTGAAGGTTCGCCTTTGATTGATATGTTCGCTTTCGTCGAAGATTGAAAGACTCTCTTTCGCAGATTTTTGGCGTAATAGCATTCTCTGTTATACCAGAGTTTCGATTTTGGATGGCTGGGTCTACACTCATGGACAAAACTTGAGGAAGCTGTACCTTTTTTCATATATATCGGGATTCAGACAATAACTCTGAAATATATTACAGTGATCTTTATTGAAGATTTTCAGTAAAGGTTGTGGTATAAACGGTTTATGAGTGGCTTAAGGTGATTGGAGAAAACTTCAGAAAGTGGAAAATCCTTTATATCGTCTGTCGTTTATTATTATTATTTTTTTTTTTAAGGAGACGGAGTCAAATTTGTTCACACTTGGTTATCTCGTGTTTCTTCAATAAAGGTCACTGTAATATCTTTCAGAGTTATTGTCTGAATACCGATATACATGCTGAAAGGTACAACTTCCTTGAGTTTTGTCAATGAGTGTATATACACTTGGCTATCTCGTGTGTCTTCAATAAAGATCACTGTAATATCTTTCAGAGTTACTGTCTGAATACCGATATACATGCTGAAAGGTACAACTTCCTTGAGTTTTGTCCATGAGTGTATATACACTTGGCTATCTCGTGTGTCTTCAATAAAGATCACTGTAATATCTTTCAGAGTTATTGTCTGAATCCCGATATACATGCTTAAAGGTACAACTTCTTTATGTTTTGTCCATGAGAGAGAGAGTGTGTGTGTATTTTAATTAGACCTATTAGTAATGTCAAGTGATCACCACTAAAATGTCTTTAAGGTGATAAGTTTTGTCCATGAGTATATATTCAGCTGAAAGAAGTAAAGGGAGTTCCAACGGCTGGTGTTTATTATCTATTGGCGCCAGCACAGATGTTATAATCACCGGAAAAGATTTATCGTATCCTTTGTGGCTAATTAAATTTCAACCTAATTAAATAAGTTTGTATAAAAGGGCGTACCTGGATCAAGTATTTATAGCACATTGCACACTGTGCAATAAATTGATAAAGAGGGAGCAATCTCTCGAAATATTTTGAGAAAAAAATGTTTTTTTTCTCTTTATAGATCCAGGTATGCCCTTTTATATAAGTTTAATTAATGGATCGCCTTTCGACTCAAACAAGTAATTGAATAAGTTAGTTCGATTTTATATTTGCACCTTGTATGAAGGTAGATATGCAAATAGAAAGTATATATTTGCATATTGTAGAATTGTTTAAAAGTATGTAGATATCCATTACTTCTTGATAGCTCCATCTTCTCCAGCATATGTTGTAGAGAAATTGCTGCTAACTCCCCCATAATACTGATTTCTCAACATCGCCCTCAGTTGGAAAGTTTTAAATATTATTATTTATATTTCATAATCCCCTTGGTTGTTCGATTCTGTGGGTTGAATTAACCACTTTGGTTAATTAAAACATTTTATCAGAATAAAGAGAGTTTAACGAAGACAGGCGTACATTCTAACGAAATATTGGATTTTTAAAACGATAAAATGTTTATTTTATATATTTATTTATCTAAAATATACCATTTGTTGTCGTACCCAATAAAGAGCCACAGATGTCTCTGTATATCTCTATCACAGCAGTTGTAATATATATATATATATATATATATATATATACAACATAAAGTTGCGGGAGGATTAAATATATATACCTAAAGAGGCATCTTTCTCTCTTTGATTGTGCATCGTTATTATGCATAATTAAAGGGAGAGATGCCTATCTAGGTATATATATATGTCGTAAACCCGGGTAAGACAACAAGTGAGTTGGAAGCAGTCGGGGTTGAGTGGCAAGGCGTGCAGAGTGGGAAGTACGCACGGGACAGTAAGGACAAAGTTTGGGATCAAAGGACGCTCTCCTAGTACGTCTCACGTGGCACCAGGACCAGGGGAAAGTTGAGGATTAACTGAGGAAAGCTCGGCGTCCTGCATGAAGCCGCGGAGGCAGGGAGGAACCAAAACGGCGGCCACGAGGGCCGCCGTGAGACCTAGCACTCAGGGCCTGTCCGAAAATATCCACTGTAGCCTAACTAACTGTCAACATCCGGACCAACGCCCCTTCTTTGTCCTTCCCTGGATCCCCCGGGTGTCCGGTGGCAAGCTGGTGTCACTTTGAAACGACTAGAAAAGACGTCATACTTTATTACTTACATATCACATTGTTTAAATTATTATATATATTTTACATAAAGTTGCAGGGGGATACAGGTTGTGTCTAAATTTACCAAAGCTGGTGTTGTAGCTCAATCTTTTTCATCACTGGTAAAGTTTTTTACTGGATTGATGAAGGTAATACATCGTTCTGATGTACATAATTAAAGGGAGAGGTGCCTATCTAGTTACATATATATTTAACATAAAGTTGTGGGGGGATACAGGTTGTGTCTAAATTTACCAAAGCTGGTGTTGTAGCTCATTCTTTATCATCACTGGCAAAGTGTTTTACTAGGGTGATGAACATAATACATCGTTCTGATGTATAATTAAAGGGAGAGGTGCCTATCTAGTTACATATATATTTAACATAAAGTTGCAGGGGGATACAGGTTGTGTGTGAATTTACCAAAACTGGTGTTTTGGCTCATTCTTTATCATCACTGGTAAAGTTTTACTAGGGTGATGAACATAATACATCGTTCTGATGTATAATTAAAGGGAGAGGTGCCTATCTAGTTACATATATATTTAACATAAAGTTACGAGAGGATACAGGTTGGTTTATTGTGTGAATTTACCAAAACTGGTGTTTTGGCTCATTCTTCATTATCACTAGTAAAATATTAGTAGAGTGATGAACGTAAAACATTGTTCTGATGTATAATTAAAGGGAGAGATGTCTATCTAGTTACATATATACTTATCATAACATTGCAAGAGGATACAGGTTGGTTCTTTGTTTGAATTTTCCAAAACTGGTATTGTAGCTCATTCTTTATCATCATTGGTTAAATTTTAGTAGGGTTATGAACATAATATACTGCAAAGTCGAACTGCTTTTCACATGTGTAGATAGACATGTGGTGCATTTACAGTAAAAACAGTTACCTACTTCTACCCACCATGATTATCATGGCCTTTACCACGTGTACTAAGGATAAGCAAAAAAGAAACATAATGCATTGTTCTGAGGTATAGTTACAAGGAGAAATACATATCTCTAGGGGGTGGTGGTGTCTTTATCCATTCTCCGTGGAAAATGGGGTGGTGTCATTACCCCGTTAGTCAGCTACATTCCAAAGTTCCCTGTTTACAGTTACCGTAGTATGTCTATAGGTAAATTTATAATTAAATAAAAATATATTATTTATTTATATATTAGATAGTAAAAAGGCATATATTGGATTGAATAAAAGATTTATTTGTCAATATTTTGGCGTTCAGCTAACCGAAATATTGGCAGATAAATCTTTAATTCAATCCAATATATATCTTTTTTACTATTTAATGATTTAAGTATGGATTGCTCTATTTTCAGAACGATTTATTTATTGTAAAAGAGAGAAAACGCATATAGAGACAATGATTGAAATTATAGAATTTATTGCCACGTGGAAAATTAGGGAAGACCAACTTCAGGATGACACTGCAATTTATTTAAGACAAGAACAAACTATGAATTATAAACAAAAGATAAGGAATGAGGGAAGTTTAAAGAGTAGCAAAATATAAACATAAAAAATGATACTCTGTTAATAAAATAATAAATACTTTGCGAAAATATGAACACCATTATTGATAAAATATTCTAGCTTCAATATCAGCCATTATAATACTCAATATAACGGCTAAGCCTACAGATCCTACAGAGAGAGAGGTTACATAGAATAAGAAGCCAATGTGAACAGAAAGAAAAACAGAAGTCCTTTGGCAAACATTATCTGGCCACCCTGGAAGCGCCATTAATCCCGTATTGTTATTCTGGTCGTCTGCAGGTTATATATCCGACTGGTAACACTGCCTAGATAGAATATATACACTTGATAGATACAAGAACATTGAATTATAAAGACAAACAACATTTTATAAGATAAATAAAGCTTACAGGGTTAAGTTTCTTGTTCAAATTTTTATTTCCAAGCTTTCGGACTTGTCAGTCCTTCAACAGGATTATCACGATAATAAATTGATGATAAATACTATTTTTATATACACATTATAATTTACATGTTTTAACTATTATTGATATTGAAAGGGGGAGAAAAATATATTACATTCTTAAAACAACATTTATTTATTTTTAAGTTTTAAAAAAAGCTAGTACCTTTAGTAAAAAAAAGTTCCATTGCAATATTTATATTGCAGCAAAGTATTTATTATTTTATTAACAGAATATCATTTGTTTATACATTACTACTCTGTAAACTTCCTTCATTCCTTATCTTTTGTTTATTATTCATAGTTTGTTCTTACCTTAAATAAAATTGCCACCCTTAAGTTTGTCTTTCCTAATTTTCCACGTGGCAATATCCTTTAATATCTAAGCCTATTTTAAGGACATAAATTAGCGTTTTTTTATTACAGAGCGCCATCTATCGGAATAAATATTAACTGCGTGTTGATTTTTTGTAATTATATAAATATATGATGATATAATATAATGCGGCTTGTGATTGTATATAAAACGACATTTGAAAAACTATCCCGCATTTGTTTCTTTTCAACGAAAATTCAAAATTTATTTCAACGAGAAATAACGATTATTTCTAACCTTTTGGATGAGGTATGAAAGGGTGAATTGTGAAGAGTAATGATAATCGGAATATGATGATTATATGATGATATAATAATTAGAATATGTTTAGCTTTATTGTTCTTCATTGGATATCGCGCTAAATTTGTATAGAGAAAGAGATGAAATTAATAAATTCTACAGTATATTGAAATAATTATTCACGTATATTCCGCAATAAGTGTCTTCTTCAATATTTTATTATAATTCGCAAGATTATCGAAAAACTCCTCAGGTCTCTTTATTATCCTTTCTATCTCCGCTTACTATTATGATCAATTATAGGGGGGTCGGTGGAAGGATGGTCTAAACCGTTGGTTTTCGACCGCTACGACCTGGGAATGAATCCAGTATTGGGCACTTTTTTTCTAATTAAATAAAATAATTCAATGGCCCCCGATTCTTGCATAAGTCCAACCCAACCAGCGAGTGTAAGTAACCAAATGCAGCTCTGGTACATTTGTAAGTGCAAATTCGAACTGCTTTTCACATGTGTAGACATGTGGTGCACTTACAGTAAAAGCAGTCGCCTACTTCTACCCACCATGATTATCATGGCCTGTACCACGTGTACTAGGGATAATAAAAAAAATCAACTATTATAAAAATCAACATGTACGCGTATCGGGCTGTTGTCTCTCATCATTGTAATGTAGTTTGTATGCGCATAT
>CP092879.1:59365661-59508742 GCA_030710605.1 Cordylochernes scorpioides
TATATAAATAAAACTCAGCACCACATAGCGTCATTTATATATATAAATTCTTCAAATATTTTATTTATTTATCAATATAATTTGCATACAAATATGTAAATATATATTAAGGATGATATATATAATATATGGAATAATACAAAGAGGTTATATAAACATATTTTAAAATATATTTATACTTGTGCGCGTCTGTTTTTATTTGAGAATAATCTAAATATCCCCCAAATTCCTCTGCGTGTTGTCAGCTGTATAAATATATATATGAAATGAGTTGAGATCCTGTCGACTCATGTAATAAGAGATCTTGTCGACTCACTGTAATAATTTGTTGAGTTTGATGTCGACTACTGAAATGATTGTTGAAGTCCTGGTAGCTCTTGTTGTACTGTGTTGACCAAGAGGAACAGTCAGGATGTAGAGTTTTCCAGTACTTCTCTGCACCTTGGAAGACCCTTAAAAGTTCTCACAAAATACAGGCAGTCGTGGTCGAGGCAGAGTGGAAAAGCTTGGGGATATCCACACAAAAAACGAAGACACAATTGCACTAAGAAAGTTCCGTTAACAGATAAAAGTTGAGCTAGGAGCGAAAGAAGGAGACATAGAAGTTTCTTACTCGTCTACATGATGAATGAGGAGGACCTTGGTGACAACCGACGTGAGCTGGCGCTAAGGGTGAACTAAAAACTGTCAAGTCACTGTAAAGTGATTGTATTTATAGGTTAAAGACGGGGGGCCTTATATGACAGGGGCGTTTCTGAGAAAGGGGGCTTGCATGTCCAGGTGTGAGAGGGGTCTCTGCATTCCACCACATGTGACAGTGTGGGTGGCCTGTCGTGGGAATTGTAAATCTACCTGATTTATGACTTCCATCTTTAGACTTTGTTGTTTTGGCAATACTATATGCTCGATCTCTGCTTTAGCTCAACTCTTAAATCTATTACAGAGTTTATTTATTTATCCACTTTGTACAAAGTACATTACATATGGCGATGCAATGACACAGATTAATCATGCGCATAATTATTTATAGATGTGTTTCTATATACAACATGACAATCTTGTTATACGTAATTATACAATATAGGGTTGTTGGTTTAAATTACCATAGATGAGCCCCGGGAGTGAAAGGGTTTATCCGGGTTTAGGCGGGGTAAAGCCTCTCTAACACAGGTAAGTAATTAAAATTTCTTTTAATTAATTTAAACTGTGAGGGTTAAAAAGGGCTATAACAAGATGATATTTGTTGGATATATAAACGTGAAATAAAAATGACATTTTGTTTGATTAACAAAAAAGATGATTAAAATAAAATGATGACATAAAAATTCACATTCTAAGAGAATATTGGTGGGCGTTGGACAGGGTTAGTAGTTAAAGAATAAGCAATTGTGAGATTTACACATGCAATCAAATACTTAGGTCCAGGTGCAAAGCGAGGATATTGACCTGAGCGTCTTCCTAGGCAATGTTTCACCTGTGATCCTCTATAGGGTAACAGTGCTTTGTCACAATTGTAGTGTTATTGGGTTGAAAAGTTGTTGAAGAATATGCAATTGTTAGAAGTGCACATGTAAACCAAATACTCAGATCCAGGTGCAAAGCGAGGATATAGACTTGAGCTGTCTTCCTTGGCAATGTTTCACTTGCGATCCTATATAAGGGTTACAGTGTTTTGTCACAATTTTAGGATTATTGGGTTAAAAGTTGTTGAAGAAAAGTTGCTTATTAATATGATTGAGAAAGGAGTGAAATAGAGCCATGCGATAAGTAGAATTGTAGCGACAGTAGGTGGTTTGACTTGACTCGAAATCAAAGGTTGAATGTGGTCCGCTAGAGCTGGAAAAAAAAAGTTGAAAGTTGAAAAAAGTGAACGCTTTGTGAATGCGTTGGTGATTGTGCTCTGCGGATGAAATGAGATAAACTCTTGAAGCGTGTTCAGATCAGAAGTTTGGATTTTTAAGTCTGGGGAACTGTGTTCAAGGAGTTTGTTGAATTACGAAATCAAAAAAATAAATTGTCAAGCAGTGCTGTCGTTTTCCTACGTTGATGTGACGCAATGACTGAAAAGATAGTGATGAAAAATATAGGGAATTGGTTAAAGCATATGATTGTTGTAGATGCCCGATAGTGGATGATAAACATTGTCAGATAATAAAGGTATTTAAGCAAATATAAAATATAGTGAAGTTTTCTTCCTTTCATTCATTAAATAGTGAATAAAAATATAGGAATATGATTGCGGGTACAAAAAATGTAAGTGGACAAAATTAAACCTGTAATATATAAAATATATAATAAATAATAAAATAAAAATAATTTTTGAAACAATTAGATGTTTTACAATACTAAAATAATATCTTGAAAAATAAAAGTAAATTTGATTAAAGTTTTTTTTTTTTTTGTTCAACGTTGGATTAAAAATTTGTTTATATAATTGAAAGGTAAAAATAAGAATAATTATTAAAGATTTTAAACAAATAACAATATAATTAAAGATTATTATAATGATTAGATAAATGTTAAGTAGTGGGAAATTGAACAATATTGTCTCTTTTGAAGAAAAGTTACAATTGTTGTGTGTAGATCATATCCCATTGGTAAACATTTGTGTTTTTATGACTCTCTGAAACTGGGAATATGTGAAATGATCCCTTCGTTTGTCCACAAGGCTGGTATGTAGAGAATGATTTCTCTTTCGCGTTATAAAGTCTATATAAGACTTAACCAAATTGTTTTAATTGGTGTTATCAATTTAACATGTAAAATGTTTAATGTATGTTGTGTTGTGATATCTCGTTGGTGAGATTTGTGAGATTCTCGAGGAAATCTAAATGGTTGGTTTGAAACATTTGTTTAAAATGGCGATCATGAAGCTAGCGGTCAAGATGACTGCTTGAGGGGGGAGAGAAGATATTCTCCTTTTGTTGAGTTGGCAATTTTCTGCTATAATTGAAAGATATGATTTTCTCGGTGTTTGTAGTTGTTGTGTTTCGCATTTAGTTTAGACTTAGAAAAAATGTTATTAGGTGATGTCAGGTTTAGATGTGTGGTGAAAGTGCGACTTTCGACGTGGACACGCTTTGGGGTGAATTGTGGTGTCACAAGCGTGAAGGGCGTCTTTGGCCTGAAAAGTGAAAAGGTTTTGTGGTGTGGCACTGTGACACGAAGTGAGAAATGTGAATATAAAGGTGTCACGTGAAGTCTTAGTTTGGTACAAATCTAACCTGTTTCACCATGAATAACAAATTTAATAAAGTCATGGGTGGTTGTTGTATGAAATACATCGAGAGAATATTTGACTGTTAGTGGATGTGGCACGCTTAATGTGAAATTATTTTATTGTGGCGACGACTAAGTCGCGCACTAATAATTGTTGCCAATTTGAGATAGTGATGCGAGGGTGTTGTAAGGTTTTTTTGAAAGAAATGTGTTGATGACCAATCATGCATGTAAAAAGGAAAAGACGAGGGAGTGTATTTATCCTCGAATATTAACGATTGTAATCGTTTTGGAAGGCTGTGACTTAAATTAGCTACTGGCGGTGAAGTGGAGTGAATCTTTATTCTTAACTTGTTTTGGGAAAGATAGTTGTTTTCCCTAGTGGTGTTTTTGAAGATATTGTATCTTCCGATTTTTGCAATTAAAAAAAATGCGTTTCACCTATGTTAATTTATATTTAAAATTTGAATATACTTTTTAAATTGTTGATTATGATAATTAAAATGATTCTTATAAAAGGGCAATGTCGTGAGAGTTACAAATAATTTGAATTGGGCGCTTACTTAAAATGGTGAACATTACCAAATTTTAAGAATTGATAAAGATATTGGTCTCTTGATATAAAGATAACTAATAAGTTAAACAAAAATAAGTTGAGAATTATGATGAATGAGATTTAAAAAAAAAATAATAATAATGATTTTTTTTCAAGTCGTAGCTTTGGATAATTCCATTTTAGGTAAATTTAGGAAAGGCATGTAAGATTAGTAAATTAGTAAAAATGCGTGATGGGCGAATTTTTTTTTTTTTTAAGTAAAATTGAGAGTAATAACTTGAAATTTATAATCTGATTGAAAATTAAAGTAAATTTGATCAATTAAAATGTGAAAATTTTAAAAATTGAATTAAAAAATGGTATAAAAAAGGTAAAAATTGATTTTAAAATGCTTAAAGTGAAAATATAAATACAAAATTTATAGGGAATCAAGTTTTGAACTTGAGGATAAAGTTAAGGTAGGTTTTTTTTAAAACTTACAGTTGTGTGAAAGTTCAGTCAGGAAACTTGGTCTTGGCTTGTATTCCTGCTGACGTTGAAGACGCTCCATGTAGAGCTTGTAGACGCTTGTAGCTTCTGTGAAGTTGATTGTGGCTTGTTGCCTTGAGCATTGTCTCGACGATGTCAAGTCGAAGGTGTGGAACTTGTCACAGGGTTTGGGCCACATCGCTGCTCGGTTTCCATGACTTGCGGGAATATCGGGGCTGTCGTTGGCGCGGTCAGCTTGCTCCCGACGTTGGCGATCGGTTAGCGGGTATGCGGAAGTCCGTTGGGGCGGCGTTTCTTCCGTAAATATCGTCTCTTGTTGGGGGGAGAGATTGCTTTGTCGTTTCGTTGGTATGGCGGGCTTGTTCCTCCATCTTTGCTCGTTCTCGCTTCTTATCTGAACAGTCTTCTTACCTCTTCGTTGTGTCATCCATCGTTTTGGTCATCCTGTCGACTAGCTGAAATGAGTTGAGATCCTGTCGGCTCATGTAATAAAAGTTCTTGTCGACTCACTGTAATAATTTGTTGAGTTTGATGTCGACTACTGAAATGATTGTTGAAGTCCTGGTAGCTCTTGTTGTACTGTGTTGACCAAGAGGAACAGTCAGGATGTAGAGTTTTCCAGTACTTCTCTGCACCTTGGAAGACCCTTAAAAGTTCTCACAAAATACAGGCAGTCGTGGTCGAGGCAGAGTGGAAAAGCTTGGGGATATCCACACAAAAAACGAAGACACAATTGCACTAAGAAAGTTCCGTTAACAGATAAAAGTTGAGCTAGGAGCGAAAGAAGGAGACATAGAAGTTTCTTACTCGTCTACATGATGAATGAGGAGGACCTTGGTGACAACCGACGTGAGCTGGCGCTAAGGGTGAACTAAAAACTGTCAAGTCACTGTAAAGTGATTGTATTTATAGGTTAAAGACGGGGGGGCCTTATATGACAGGGGCGTTTCTGAGAAAGGGGGCTTGCATGTCCAGGTGTGAGAGGGGTCTCTGCATTCCACCACATGTGACAGTGTGGGTGGCCTGTCGTGGGAATTGTAAATCTACCTGATTTATGACTTCCATCTTTAGACTTTGTTGTTTTGGCAATACTATATGCTCGATCTCTGCTTTAGCTCAACTCTTAAATCTATTACAGAGTTTATTTATTTATCCACTTTGTACAAAGTACATTACATATGGCGATGCAATGACACAGATTAATCATGCGCATAATTATTTATAGATGTGTTTCTATATACAACATGACAATCTTGTTATACGTAATTATACAATATAGGGTTGTTGGTTTAAATTACCATATATATACATATAATCCCTTCTATTCTCTGTTTATATAAATGGATATAAAAGGGCATCTTTCTCAACAAATGCATTAAAATTCATTTAAAATACATTTAAAAAGCAATTTATTTATTTGTACAATTATACAATATATAAATACAGTATATATATAAATATGGTGAGCCTTAATATATTTATATTCATTTATTCCAAATTTACATAACTCTATGTAAGATGATATTCTATTTAAATAGAGTTTCAACATCTCTTAGTTACATATCTACAAGTAGGTATATAAAAATTGAATATTTCTCGGGGAATATTTTGAAAAGAAAATCCTAGGAAATATTAGTAAAAGTTTGTGACGTTGTGTGACAACAGCAATTTAGTAGATTTGACATTCCTAGAAGATGCACAAGTCAAATACGTGTCCCGTCAACAGAATTTGGAGTAATGGCACTTAAGGAAGCAAACATGGAGGCTGAGTCATTTCAGAAATCTTCTGCTACCTTACAAAATGGCGGGAAAGTACGAAAAAGCATTGATAGATCCCTTTAATATATCTATTCGCAGAAAATCTAAGGATATAGTTTTTAAAATTTAAATATCTCTCTTTCTCACACATTTTTACACATTATTATTACATAAATATTTTTTTTATTATTTTATATTTTGTATGTAACTGTGTGTGTGTGTGAGGGGGGGAGGCGGGTAAATAATAATAAACAATTGTAAAAAGAAATTATGATTAAATAATTTGCAAAAAAAAATCAGTTATAAGTGGAGTAAAGAAGTATAATTAAAAATATATTTAAAAATTCCAAAAATAGTTTTATTTAAAAAAAAAACAAGAAAATAACTATAACAAGATACGCGTCGAGGCTTCGACAATAACACGTCATAGATGTGTGTCAAAATTATAATTATTATGATCAATCACTTTCAGATTTTATTTTAGAAATTTCAGAGAAAATTTCAATAGATTATTTTTTCTCTAGAATAAAACCATTTATTGATTGTTAATTAAAATATACAAGTATCAGAGTCATCAATCATTCTTAATTCTGTCACCGTTTGCTTTTGTGAATGGAATAAATACCCAAATATGGTCATTTCTTATAAGCATCGGTAGTTCAGTGGTAAAATGCTCGCCTGCCACGCGGACGGCCCGGGTACGATTCCCGGCCGATGCATTTTTTTTTTTACAATTTTTTAAAACTCATTTATATATTATACAAGAATGACATCCACGGCGCCAATTTATAATTGTAACGAATAGTATTTGAATAAAAGCATTTAATCGGGTAAAACCCGGGCGTTGCCCGGGTCATTCGGCTAGTTTAGACATATTAGTAACTATGGTAAGTTTAATGAACCTGCACAATGTGGCTATTTATGCCCACACAAATGGAGCTAATTATTAAATACTAAAATATAATAGATTTTATATTATTGGAGAACAAAATATATATTAGAATAATATTATAGATATATTGAGATATATTTTTAATAAGCAAAAATATTTTTAGACTTAATTCTATTGACGTTATGTGGCGCTGAGTTTGTTGTTGACACATTTTGAAATGTTATAATACCTTGATAAAGGTTGACGTTCAGCCAACTGAAATATTGGTAAAATAAATGATATTTTGATCCAATATATGCATTTTTATTTAAAATTTGAGATATATATATATACTAATAATAATAGGAAATATAATTGAAAACATATTAATTGAAATATATCTCCTTTTTCACTTTTCCGATTCTTATTTTATAAATTTATTTGAGCATTTAATTGTAACGATTTAACTAGCTTTTCGAAATATTTTTATAGCTACTGTGTTATCTCCATTCTTATATTTCCGTCTAACAAGCTCATACTTGAGGAAGGTAGTCAAGTGTTTATAAACATTGGTGGAAACAATACATGGTTTTATATTGGGTGTCTGAACAGGGCCAAGAGCTTTCAAGATATAGATACAGATGTTTGAATGTAGATAGGAGCTAGTCTAGAGAGGACCAATAACTCTCGGGAGACGTCGAGTGTAGATATAGAGACAGATGTTCTGTTTGAATGTAGATAGGAGCTAGTCTAGAGAGGGCCAAGAACTCTCGGGAGACGTAGAGTGTAGATATAGAGACAGATGTTATGTTTGAATGTAGATAGAAGTTAGTCTAGAGAGGACCAAGAACTCTCGGAAGAACCTCATATCTACATATATTCAAGTCAATACATAAACCATAATACAACCTTTGGAAACCTCGATAAAAAGCCAACTTATTTACCTGTTTTAGACAATGACTCTTATCAGTATAGGGGCAGCTACTATTTCCTCTTACTTAAAAATAAGGAAAATATCCAAAAAAGAGCTAGAACCGGTCAAGTAGTCAAGCAGAAATACACTGCAAATATGTTGGCGAAGATATCTATGTTTAAAATAGGGCAACTTTAAAAGGATTTAAAGGAAAATCAAACAGTGTAATATATAATTCAAAATATTATTTTGTCCTATATCTCGCAAACTTTAGAGTTTCCATTTCCTTTGATCAATAAACGTGGTTTATTCAATCTTACCTCAATTTTATTGTTGATATTAAATCTTTTATGTCTTTTAAATGTCACTTTTATGGTGAAATATACTGTTATATTTCTTTATTTTAAACCCCTATATAGAACACTTTTTCATATTGTTAACTAATAACAAATACTTCCTTATGTATGTTTTTATCCTAAAACTTTTGTTCAGTTAGAGTCTGAAATAAAAAGGACTCAATTTTACTTTGAATAATATTATCAAGAAGCTCCATCCAGATGGGACACCTGTCAATTATCCCTGGACCCGGGGGGGGGGGGGACCACAGGTGTGAGGGGTTCTCGGAAGCTGATCTGTAAATAAGGAAAACGGGACGGTGGCTGTCGCCGTTCATTAGGATTATCTTTAACTTGGGGTAAGTTGTACTCTCTCTCCCTATAAATACCCCTTATAATAAATTAATTCATTCCCAAATTTGCCATTGCTTTATTTATCACCGCGACAATATGAAGACATCGGATTGTGTAATCTTGAGTCGATTAAAATTTTCAAGTTAAGAATTTTAAGAGAAATTAGGAATTTTTACTTGAACAAATTGTTGCAGCATCTTTTCAGTTGAAATTATTATTCCTGTTTGAAATAGAAACGTTATCCAGTTCTATATTAAACTATATTCCGCAATGGTTAAGGGTAACATTTCTCTCCCTTATCGCTTGAAAGCCATTGTTTGGCCTTCTCGACCATTGTTAAAGATTTCCATTTTGACTCAAGAAGCTATCGCCGTGGAATTAGTTAACTGTCGATTGAACTTAAGATTTCATGGATCAGTTTCCCGTAAGTCCAACTTAAAATTCCATTGAGGTAGGTCAGTTGCTTACGAACCTACCGCAAGGATACATTGCTGGGAGTCAGTGATTGTCAGTACAATTCACGAATCCTTGGCCGTGGGTCAGTTTCTACCAATTCAACTGAATATTTTACAGCCGTGGGTTAGGTTTCTATTATTACAATCAAGAAACCAACCCTGCGGGTCAGTTTTTTATCAGTTCAACTCAAAAATCCATCGTCGCGGGTTAGTTTACTACCAGCTTAAATCAAGAATCCGCCGTGCGGATCAGTTTTTTTCCAGCTCAACTAAAGCATCCACGCCGCGGGTCAGGTTTCTATCAGTTCAACTCAAGAATTTACCGCCACGGGTCAGTTTTTTACCAGTTCAACTCAAGAAACCAATCCCTCGGGTCGGTTTTTTACCAGTTCAACTCGAGAATCGATCGTCGCGGGTTAGTTTACTACCAGCTTTACTCAAGAATTCGCCTTGCGGATCAGTTTTTTACCGGTCCAACCAAATAATCCACCGCCTTGAGTCAGATTTCTACCAGTCCAAACTCAAGAAACCAACCCCGTGGATCAATTTTAACATTGTACGAGAAGAATTATGAAATCAGCTGAATTTACCAAAAAGGTGTTTTATCTGGTGACGTGATAGAGCTGATCTAGGGCCAGAAAATGTCACGATATCGAAGCCGCCTCTGTTCTGTTTAGTTCCATAGCCCGAAATCGTGATATATGCAGGTTGACTTCTAACTCTGAATTCTCCAAAACTGGTGTTGAGGTACATTCGATCATTAACCTGTGTATTATATACAAGAATGATAAATAAGATAGATTATAGAACGAAGTTTCACAATTATACCGCAAATGTTTCTTTTGAACGGAAATTCGAAATTTATTTTAAGGAGAAATAACGATTATTTCTAACCATATCATTACTCTTCACAATTCATCTCCTTTCATACTTCATCCCTAAGGTTAGAAATAATCGTAATTTTTTCCTTAAAATAAATTTCGATTTTTCGTTCAAAAGAAACATTTGCGGTATAATTGTCAATTTTTGTTCTACAATCATAAGCCGCATTATATTGTATTATAAGATAGATTATATTGATGGCGTCCTCTTTTCACATATGAATAACTTCCTCTCCAGACAACTAATTCCTTATGTACAATTTTTCCAAATTTGAAACCGGTTTGTTTATGTGTACATATTTGTTCTATCATATTTGAAAACCATATAAACGTTTTAAAAAGAGATATATATTTTACAATTTATAAAACCTTTAGATTTAATTATTTAAACCTTTATAAACTTTGATTTGAGTCAAAAGGCGATCCATCAAATAAGTTTATATAAAAAAGGACGTACATGGATCTTTAAAGAGAAAAAAAATCTTTTCTCAAAATATTTCGAGAGATTGCTTTCTCTCTTTATCATGACCAATGACAAAGTTGTTTTCATGTGATCTACAAGAATTTGTAAATTAAGTTTACTGTATTGTAAAGAGGGAGCAATCTCTCGAAATACAAGGTATGTCCCATAAGTTCCCGGACTGGGTCCATAAAAAAATAAATAAATGAAAAATGTAAATGAATTTGACTGTTTATTATAGAAAAAATTATCTGGCTACACGGTGGTACCAATATCGAGGCGGTACGTGCACGCGCCCCAAAGTTATTCTAATTTATTTAAAGGTTACACATAGCGCTGCGGCGATTTTACGATGGAACGAAAATTGAAGCAGAGGATTTGCATAGAATTTTGTGTGAAACTTCAAATATCAGCAACCGAAACTTTTTAAATGCTTAATAAAGCATTCCCCAAAGAAAACAATTGTTTTTGAATGGCATTCTAGATTTAAAGCTGGCAGAATTTCCATTGAAGATGATCTTCGTCAAGGACGCCCAAAAATTTCAAAGGACTGATGAAAATGTGCAAAAAATCACCGATTTGATAAAAGAAAATCCTCGAACTACTTTGCTGGAGCTAGAGCAAGACACAGGCATCTCTAAAACAACGATTGGAAGGATCGTAACCAAATCAAAAAGACTCCTGCAAAATTCATCCCAAGATTCCTCACTAATGAGCAAAAACTGTGTCGGCTTGCAACCTGTGAGGACATGTTGGAAATGACAAGAACGAATCCGGAATGGAAAGACAAGATAATCACAGGCTACGAGACATGGGTCTATGGCTATGATCCTAAAACCAAGCATCAATCTGCCGAGTGGAGATGTCAGGGTGAGCTTAGACCTAAAAACTCCAGATTATTGAAATCCAGAAACAAGGTGTTGCTGGTCGCTTTTTTGGATAAAAAGGGCATTTTTCATCACGAGTATCTTCCTGCAGGCCAAACAGTTATAAAGGATATGTATTTGGGCATTCTTCGCCGTCTAAGGGAAGCGATTCGAAAAAAAAGGCCAGAAAAATGGACTAATGGTGGCTGGATCCTACACCATGACAATGCTCTCCCTCACACAGCGCACTTGATGACTAGCTTTTTGGCGAAAAACGGGACACAAATCCTACTTCAACCACCCTATTTCCCAGACATCGCACCAAATGACTTTTTCCTGTTCCCCAAACTTAAAGCAGTTCTAAAAGGAAGACATTTTGACACCAGGGATGACATAATAGAAAAATCGCCGTTAGCATTGAAGAGCATTCCAAAAGAGGCTTATAAAAACTGTTTCGACAATTGGGAGAAACGATGGCGCTGGTGCGTTGAAGCAAGGGGGGATTACTTTGAAAAGTTTTAATAAAAAAATATAAAAAAAATCTTACCTTTTTTTTTTATGGACCCAGTCCGGGAACTTGTATGTTGAGAAAAAAATTGATTTTTTTTCTTTAAAGATCCACGTACGTCCTTTTTAATATAAATTTATAGACTATTGCTATTATTTATTAATTGTACATTTAGAGAGGTGTTAAAATATAGATACGAAATCTTATAAAAATAAATATGAAGAAATGATAACACAATAATAACATAATACCATTTAAAAAAGACTATCTAAAGACGTTGTAAAAGAGAAAGCTATAAATTATTCTAACATATATAGAAGAAAGAATGAAAGAAACTCCCCAGCTCTTCCCCAATCTCCTTCTTTCCAGAAGAAAAGAAGTTCGTCTGCTTAATATGCGCTGCAGGCGACCGTGTCGACAGTGTCACAAGCTGTCCTGCAATAATAGAAAGGGTTGGGTGGACCTCACCTAACTAGCAGTCCTCTAACTCTGATTGGATAGAAACTTACACTCGAGTTTTCTCTTCTAAAATTAAACCCATATACATATATTTATATAGGGGCTGTTGTATATAGTTATAATCTGTGCTACAAAAGATCTGGCAACACAGTATGTAAACAACGCCGCATAATAAATATATAATTGTTCTAGCACGGCGGTATATTAATTGTCTATATACATAAAGGCTGTAACTATATTAAATATATATAAAGCTAAAGGTAAATGAACCCGTATAAAAGATACAACATGGTGGCAGCGCCGGGATTTTGAAAGATAAGTAAAATTTCAAATATCAATTAAGCCTAACACGTTGAAAAATGGCCTCGAGTACCGGGAATAGTTTGCAGCCATTTGTGCCTGGAACAAACCCATCAGAAGCATGGGGTAAATGGAAAAAGAGATTCCAAATGTTTTACATAGCCACAGAAATAGATAAAAAATCTATTCCAAGACAAAGGGCTATTCTACTCTATAATATTGGTGAGTTAGCCCTAGATATATACTCTACATTTAAAATACAAGAAACTGATGCCTCTCCGACTGTTCCGGATATACTTGAACTGTTTGATGGACACTTTAAACCATATAAAAACACAACCTATAAGAGGTACCAGTTTTTTACAACGGAACAAGGGGAGAATCAGAATTTTGATGACTATGTAACTGAATTGAAAAATAAAAGCATGGACTGCGAATTTGGAGAGCTTGCAGATTCCTTGGTCAGAGATAGAATTATAATTGGAATTAAAGACAAAGCTTTAAAAGAAAGGATGCTACAAGATCCTGATCTTTCTTTAGCTAAAGCCATAGACTTGGGAAGAGCTACTGAAACTTCTAGACAACAAGTAAAAAATATAACTAGAGAAGATGTTGATTTACATTCTATAAAATATAAAAAGCAATATAAAAAGAATTTCAAATATCCAGTTGGTAGAAAACCTAATGTATCTGAGGAACATCCTAATGCAAAGGTTTGCCAAAATTGTGGTTCCAGACATCCATATGGTAAATGTTTTGCATATGGTAAAATATGCAATTCATGTAAAAAACCAAACCATTTTGCTAAAATGTGTAGGAACAGAGTGCATATGTTGGAGGAAAGAGCGGAAGAGGAAGAAGAAATGTGTCTTCAATACCTATCCCTAGATAGCATTACTGGTCTAGAGTGGACTAAAATAATCTTGGTGGAGAATAATTCAGTTAATTTTAAATTAGACACAGGAGCACAGGTGAACATCCTGCCATTGGATACCATTAAAAATTGGCAAAATAAACCCTGCATATATCCAACTGGGATTGCGGTTTATTCATATACAGGAGAAAAAGTACCAATAAGGGGCAAATGCAAGGCTTCATGTACCTCTGGGAAAAATCTGAAATCCTTGAATTTCTAGTCGTGGATTTGCCAGCTCCACCAATTTTGGGATTGGCAGCGTGTAAAAAATTAGAGCTGATATTAAAAGTAGAGTCGTTGGAACAGGACCATACTAGGACAAAGATGGATGCTTCACCTACAAAGATAATAGAGTCCTACAGAGATGTCTTTGATGAGATCGGAACACTCCCTGGAGAGCATTCTGTGATCCTGAGAGAAAATGCACATCCAAGAATTCAGTTAGCTCGCCGAATTCCGTTTGCACTGAAAAAACCAGTTGAGATGGAGCTAAAATCGATGGAGGAACAAAAGATCATCTCAAAGGTAGACCAACCAGCAGAGTGGGCACACCCGATGGTAATCATTAAGAAACCAAATGGAAAGGTTCGTATCTGTATGGACCCTAGAGAGCTAAATCCATGGATTAAAATGGAATATCGTCAACTTCCTGCCCCTGAAGGCATCATTGCTGATATCACAAAATCACCCATCTATACAGTACTTGATGCTAAGTCAGCCTTTTGGCAAATCAAGTTAGACGAAAAGTCATCTAGCCTTTTAACAATGGCTACACCTTATGGGTATTACAGATTCCATCGGTTACCTTTTGGTATTTGCAGCGCGCCAGAAGTTTTCTATAAAAAAATGCAAAGTATGTTTACAGGAATTGAAGGAGTAAAAGTATACATGGATGATATAATAATATACGGAAACTCCCTCACGGAGCACAATAGTAGACTGATTACGGTTTTGGAAATTGCTAGAAAAAATAATTTAAAGTTTGAATTCAATAAAATGCAACTGGCCCAAGAAAAAGTTAAGTTCATTGGACATGAGATATCCAAGAATGGCATCTCTGCAGATCCATCTAAATTAGAAGCAATACAAAAAATAAAAAGACCAATGGACAAGACATCTCTTCAAAGATTTTTGGGAACTGTGAACTATCTAGCTAAATTCATGCATAATCTGGCAGATAAAACTGTCTTGTTAAGACAACTCCTAAAAAAGAATACCCTGTGGACATGGAATGAGGCTATAGAAAAAGAATTCATTGAGCTGAAAAATTTGGTATCAAATCCTCCAGTTCTTGGCCTCTTTGACCCCCATCGGAAGGTAACACTTTCAGTGGACGCTAGTCAACATGGGCTTGGGGCTGTCTTGATGCAAGAGGGAAGACCCATCGCTTTTGCATCCGCATCCTTGAATAACACTCAGAAAAAATATGCCCAGATTGAAAAGGAGCTCTTAGCTCTCTGGTATGGATGCCAAAGATTTAACTATCATTTGTATGGAAGAAAGTTCACAGCCCAGACGGATCATAAACCCTTGTTGGCTATACTAAAAAAGCCACTAGAGGAATTATCTCCAAGACTTGAAAGACTGGTCTTGAAATTGATGCGATATGATTTTAATTTAGAATATGTACCAGGAAAAGTGATTCACACCGCAGACACTCTATCTAGAGATTCAATTTCAGAGGAAACCATCGACACCTCAGATCTGGATCTCCAGAACACCATTATGACTCTAAATCTGAAGGTGACCACTAAAAGATACCAGGAAATTCTCAGAGATATGGAGTCAGATGAAGAAATGATAAAATTAAGGGATCATATACTGAATGGGTGGCCTATTCATAAGAAAAGTGTGGACTATGCTGTTAAGCCCTACTGGCATTGTAAAGAAGAACTATATATATGGAAAGACCTGATTTGTAGAGGACAAAGACTTGTCATCCCTAAAGTCCAAAGGGAAAGCATCTTGCAAACACTACACATGTCTCATCAAGGGATCTCTGCTTGTAAAAACAGAGCACATGAAGCTATTTATTGGCCTGGACTGGATAGAGAAATAGAAGAGATGGTTTATAAGTGTAGAATTTGTCAAGAATCACAACCTTCGCAAAGGAAAGAACCACTTATACCTCACGAAATAGCAGACTACCCTTGGCAAAAAGTAGCTATTGATTTCTTCTATCTAGACCAATCTGTATTCATAATAATAGTAGACTACTACAGCAGCTTTCCTGAAGTCATCAAGGTAGCATCAACTTCAGCAAAAGAGATTCTACCAGTTTTGAAATCTACCTTCGCAAGACATGGGATTCCAGAGATCATCATCACTGATAATGGACCACCATTTACATCACAAGACTTTACTAATTTTACAAATGAATGGGACATAGAACATAAAACCTCTAGCCCAGGATACCCAAAATCAAACGGATTAGTGGAGAGGATGGTGCAAACAGTAAAGAAGCAACTTAAGAAATGCCGTCAAGACAACACTGATCCTTATATGTGTTTAATAGCCCTGAGAACAACTCCGTCAAATAATCTACCGTCCCCAGCTCAGATGCTAATGGGAAGAAACTTGAGAACCTTGATCCCAATGAAAACCACAAAGCTAAAACCTGCTTTCATTAGCACGGAAAACATTCTACAGCAGAAGAGGGAAAATCAATATAAGATGAAAGAATATTATGACCGAAATGCCAAAATACTTCCTAAAATGAGTTCTGGTGAACAGGTAAATGCCAAAACTAGCAATGCCTGGAGACCAGCTACCATCATTGGAGAAGCCAACCAGCCTCGATCATACATCATTCAGAACAACGAGGGCCGAATGTTAAAACGGAACAGAGTTCACCTACGGCCCAGAAGTTATCCTGTTGGACAGAGAAGGAGCAGCCAGTCATCGCCCCAATTGGATCCAGCCCCCTCGACATCATCGGAGTCCAGTGGTCAAAGGGAACCGGGAGAATTTCCCCGCCTGAACCTCAGTCCTGAAGAGTTGGCCCTATCCACTTCAACTCCCATAGGAAACTACAATGAAGGAGGCACTGCCTACACCACTAGAAGTGGACGTGTGGTAAAGCCTCCGAAAAGATTCGACCCCGGACTTTAATTAAAAGGGGAACATGTTGTATATAGTTATAATCTGTGCTACAAAAGATCTGGCAACACAGTATGTAAACAACGCCGCATAATAAATATATAATTGTTCTAGCACGGCGGTATATTAATTGTCTATATACATAAAGGCTGTAACTATATTAAATATATATAAAGCTAAAGGTAAATGAACCCGTATAAAAGATACAACAGGGGCAAGTTTTTTAGTTTAAGAATATAAAATCTATCTTCTCTCTCTCTCTCTTTCACCAAGAGAAAAAATAGATTAAAAAAAAAAACTTCTCTTTCTATAATTAGCTTTATTTTTATATTTGGAAAATTATTATCATGGTTCTGTCTTTGCTCTTTTCTATAAAAATTTCTCTTCGCTTATTCCTTTTTTTTTGTTACCCAGCCTATAACCGCCGATGTTTTGCTGGTGTTACTTTTTCCCCCTTTATATTACTATATGCTAACTACTTATTTATTACATATATAAAAAAACCTGACATGTTTGAACTAAATAACAAATTATATACATTTTGAAATTTTCATAACCTTAATGTATGCATTACATTTTTAATTGAACGCTATTCTGCCTATATATCCAGTACCTGAAAAGAAATTTTGGTGAAGAGGTTTAACAAATCAAATAGACACGTTTTGAGGATAGCAGAATTCTATTTGCATATATACATCAAGTGAAACTCTTCTTCAAACAAATCATAAAATACCATTTTAGTTTTTTACTATTAAATCTGAACACTATGTAAATGCAATGTATATAGAGTTTGTAGACTATTTTACAGCACACACACCACGTATTATTATCATAACCAAAAATGCATATAGCTTCTAAATGTAAATAATACATCGGCAGCTAGTCAAGTGTACCTAAGACGCGATAGATGGCGCGCGCTTTAGGCGGGAAGTTTGTAAACATCAGCCGCCATCTTTGGTAAGCAGCCAATCGCTAGCCGTTTGGGTCTTTGAAGTTACTTCCTTAATACGGGGGCTCTGGAACATCTGTAAGTGCAAAGTTGAACTGATTTTCACATGTGTAGACATGTGGTGTATTTACAGTAAAAGTAGTCGCTAACTACTGCCCTTACTGCAATGATAAAAATGATAGGAGGATCTGACTCAACAGTGGTGAACCTTCCCATTATTTTATCATTGCAGTAAGGAGACAATAGACAAATTATTTTATTTTAAAAGAAACATACGTGCTGTAAAATACTCATGGACAAATCTTAATCAAGTGGAAAATTTTTATATCGCCGGTCGTTGGTTTTTTTAATATAAGAGGCAGAGGCAATTTTGTTCATACTTATTTAAAAGTTACTGATGGCTTGCGTCGATGCAGATGGGACAAGCTATCAGCAACTTTTACTTGCACAATCAAGAAATGTCTTTTCTCTTAATTTATTTACCTGATCCCAGTACAATTTCACTTTTGTACTATTTTTCATATAATATGAATATGCCTAATCCCTATATATATAAAAGTCAGTGTATGTATGTATGTTTGTCAGCTATACACGTCCACAATACGTAACTAATCTGACTGAAATTTTACCAATATATAGAGTAGAATCTGTAAAAATTTATAGTGAAAATTTCAGGTCTCTATCCCGAATATTCGTCGAGTTATTTGCAAATTTGCCCTTTCGCTCGCAAGCAGCGCTTCTAGCGGTGAAGATGGGAGGTAATATCAGCTGAACTAATGTACATGTAAAGTTTGAAGCGGGACACAAGAGTGAATTTGAATAAAATATTTGAATAAAAACATTTAATCGGGTAAAACCCGGGCGTTGCCCGGGTCATTCGGCTAGTTGTTAATAAAAACACACAATCACACCTAATAATGTATTTTTATCAAATATAAAATATTTATCTTAAATTCAAGTGGAAATCTCCGAACACTTATTTGCATTTAATATCTGACAATTGACGTATATCCTTCCTTCTAGTGAAAATAAAAAAAGATCGAAATCTCTTTCACAACCAATTTTCCAAGATATTGGATTCTTCGTCCTCCTTTTTCATTTGCCACATCAATCGAACTTTTTATTTCTTTCTCTCTTTGACTTCCATCGATTATTCCAAGTACCTGAATTCGAGCTAGAAATTCAATTTTTATATGATCATATGCGTATACAACCTACATTACAATGATGAGAGACAACAGCCCGAAACGCGTGCGTGTTGATTTTTATAATAGTCGATTTTTTTTCATTATCCCTAGTACACGTGGTACAGGCCATGATAATCATCGTGGGTAGAAGTTGGCGACTGCTTTTACTGTAAGTATACCACATGTCTACACATGTGAAAAACAGTTCAACTTTGCACTCACAAATATTCCAGACCTGCATTTGGTTACTTACACTCGCTGGTGGGGTTAGACTTATGCAAGAATCGGGGGCCATTGGAGCATTTTTTTTATATTAGAAAAAAGTGCTCAATGCGTGATTCAAAACCAACAGTTTAGACCACACTTCCAACGACCCCCCTATAATTGATCATAATAGTAGGCGGAGATAGAAAGGATAATAAAGAGACCTGAGGAGTTTTTCGATAATCTTGCGAATTTTAATAAAATATTGAAGAAGACACTTATTGCGGGATATACCTGAATAATTATATCAATATAAAATTTATTAATTTCATCTCTTTCTCTCTACAAATATACCGTGATATCCAATAATGAGCAATAAATATAAACATATTCTAATTATTATATCAATACATATTTACATAATTACAAAAATCAACTTTTAGTTTATATTTATTCCGATAGATGGCGCTCTGCAATAAAAACTCTAATTTATGTCCTTAGAATAAGCTTAGATATTAAAGGATATTGCCACGTGGAAAATTAGGAAAACAAACTTCAGGATGGCAATTTTATTTAAGGAAAGTACAAACTTTGAAGGATAAACAAAAGATAAGGAATGAAGGAAATTTACAGAGTAGTAAATTATAAACATAAAAAGGATATTCTTTTAATAAAATAATAAATACTTTGCTACAATATAAATATTGCAATGGAACTTTTTTCTCACTAAAGGTACTCGTTTTTTTTTAAACTTAAAAAGAAATAAATGTTGTTTTATGAATGTAATATATTTTCTCTCCCTTTCAATATCAATAATAGTTAAAACATGTAAATAATAATGTGTATATAAAAATAGTATTTATCATCAATTTATTATCGTGATAATCCTGTTGAAGGACTGACAAGTCCGAAAGCTTGAAAATAAAAATTTGAACAAGAAATTTAGCCCTGGAAGCTTTATTTTATAAAATGTTGTTTGTCTTTATAATTCAATGTTCTTGTATCTATCAAGTATATATATATATCGTATCTAGGGAGTGTTACCATTCGGATATATAACCTGCAGACGACCAGAATAACAATACGGGATTAATGGCGCTTCCAGGGTGGCCAGATAATGTTTGCCAAAGGACTTCTGTTTTTCTTTCTGTTCACATTGGCTTCTTATTCTATGTAACCTCTCACTGTGTAGGATCTGTAGGCTTAGCCGTTATATTGAGTATTATAATGGCTGATATTGAAGCTAGAATATTTTATCAATAATGGTGTTCATATTTTCGCAAAGTATTTATTATTTATTAACAGAGTATCATTTTTTTATGTTTATATTTTGCTACTCTTTAAACTTCCCTCATTCCTTATCTTTTGTTTATAATTCATAGTTTGTTCTTGTCTTAAATAAATTGCAGTGTCATCCTGAAGTTGGTCTTCCCTAATTTTCCACGTGGCAATAAATTCTATAATTTCAATCATTGTCTCTATATGCGTTTTCTCTCTTTTACAATAAATAAATCGTTCTGAAAATTGAGCAATCCATACTTAAATCATTAGATAGCAAAAAGACATATTGGATTGAATAAAAGATTTATCTGCCAATATTTCGGCTGGCTGAACGCCAAAATATTGGCAAATAAATATTTTATTCAATCCAATATATATCCTTTTACTATCTGATATATAAATAATATATTTTTATTTAATTATAAATTTACCTATAGACATACTACGGTAACTGTAAACAGGGAACTTTGGAATGTAGCTGACTAACGGGGTAATGACACCACCCCATTTTCCATGGAGAATGGATAAAGACACCACCACCCCCTAGAGACATGTATTTCTCATTGTAACTATACATCAGAACAATGCATTATGTTTCTTTTTTTGCTTATCCATAGTATACGTGGTATAGGCCATGATAATCATGGTAGGTAGAAGTAGGTGACTGCTTTTACTGTAAATGCACGACATGTCTGTCTACACATGTGAAATGCAGTTCGACTTTGAAATGTACTATGTTCATCACCCTAGTAAAACCCTTACCAGTGATGATAGTATAGAATGGGCCACAATACCAGTTTTGGCGAATTGAGACACAAAGCCAACCTGTGTCCTACCGACACTTTATATTAAATATATATGTAACTAGAGAGACACCTCTCCCTTTAATTATACATCAGAACAATTCATTACGTTCATCATCCTAGTAAAAAACTTTACCAGTGATGATAAATAATGAGCTACAACACCAGTTTTGGAAAATTCACACAATAAACCAACCTGTATCCTCTCGCAACTTTATGCTAGATATATATGTAACTAGAGAGGCACATCTCTCCCTTTAATTATACATCAGAACGATGTATTATGTTCATCATCCTAGTAAAACTTTACCAGTGATATGCTAAAGAATGAACCACAATTTTGGTAAATTCAGACAAAAAGCCAATCTGTATCCTCCTGCAACTTTATGTTAGATATATATGTAACTAGAGAGGAAATCTCTCCATTTAATTATGCATCATATTCTCTCTCTCTCATCACCTTAGTAAAAAACTTCACTAGTGATGATGAAGAAAGTTAGTAAATTTTTTACTAAGGTGATGAACACACACAATTTAGCGTTCTGATGCATAATTAAAGGTAGAGATGCCTTTTTAGGTATATGTATTTAATCCTCCCGCAACTTTATATTACGACTGCTGTGATAGAGATATACGGAGACATCTTCGGTTCTTAATTGGACACTACAACAAACGGTATATTTTAGATAAAAAAATATATAAAATAAAACATTTTATTAATTTCAAAATCCAATATTACGTTAGAATGTACGCCTATCTTCGTCAAACTCTTTTTATTTTGCAATGCTTTGATTAACGAAAGTTGTTAATTCAACTCACGGAATCGTACAATTGAGGAGACTATGAGATATAAATAATCATCTTTAAAACCTTCCAACTGATGTCGAAGTTGAGTAATCACTATTATGGGGGAGTTAACAGCAATTTCTCTACAACATATAAGAGGATGGGGCTATCAAGAAGTAACGGATATCTACATACTTCTAAACAATTCTACAATATGCGAATATATACTTTCTATTTGCATATCTACCTTCATACAAGGTGAAAATATAAAATCGAATTAACTTATTCAATTACTTGTTTGAATCGAAAGGCGATCCATTAATTAAGCTTATATAAAAGGCCATACCTGGATCTATAAAGAAAAAAACAACAACAACAATTTTTTTCTTAAAATATTTCGAGAGATTGCTCCCTCTTTATCAATTTATTGTACAATATGCATTGTGCTATAAATACTTGATCCAGGTACGCCCTCTCTTTTATATAAACCTATTTAATTACGTTGAAATTTAATTACCCACAAAGGATACGATAAATCTTTTCCGGTGATTATAACATCTGTGCTGGCGCCAATGGATAATAAACACCAGCCGTTGGAACTTCCTTTACTTCTTTCAGCTGAATATACACTCATGGACAAAACATATCACCTTAAAACCATTTTAGTGGTATTCACTTAACATTAATAATAGTTCTAATTAAAATACACACACTCTTTCTTTCTCTCTCTCTCTCTCTCTCTCTCTCTCAGACAAAACTTAAGGAAGTTGTACCTTTCAGCATGTATATCGGGATTCAGACAATAACTCTGAAAGATATTACTGTGACCTTTATTGAAGACACACGAGATAACCAAGTTTGAACAAAATTGCTTCTGTCTCCTTAAAAAAATTAGACCACAGACGATATCAAAGATTTTCCACTTCCTTAAGTTTTCTCCAATCACTTTAATAAGCCACTCATAAACCGTTTAGACCACAACTTCTACTAACAATCTTCAATAAAGGTTACTGTAATATATTTCAGAGTTATTGTCTGAATACAGATATACATGCTAAAAGGTACAGCTTCCTTAAGTTTTGTCCATGAGTATCGTTCATAGTTATTGTCTAAATCCCGAAATACATGCTGAAAGGTACAACTTCCTTAAGTTTTGTCCATGAGTATCTTTCAGAGTTCGTCTGAATCCCGATATACAGGGTGATCCAAAAGTCCCGCACAACTTTAAAAATTAATAACTCCGCGAATATTTGCGTTAGAGCAATGCGGTAAACACCCTTGTGTTCAGGATGCAATGGGATTTTTTATGGCAAATAATGAAAAATTCGAAATTGATTTTAGTTACAATTTTATTCACCAGATGGCGCTCTACCAGATTCAGATATTCAGCGGCCAAATTGTTTGATAAATTGAAAAATATAATTGAACGACACGTATTTTTCCTTTTTGAATACCAGGAAAGAACCCTAATAATATCAAATAACAAATTAATAAAACACCACTTCGCCAAAAGTATGAAGAATTGGTTAACGATTTTCAAATACAATCAGAGATATGTAAAATAGGCAAATGCAAATTAAAACATGTAGTAAAAATATTTATATTTTATGTGGGGTTTTGTGAAATAGATTGAATGTTTGAAAAATACTGCTGATATCAATACACGAATTTTTGATATGTTAATAAAGTACCAAAAATTATGATGGCACTACTAATAGGATTTCTTGCTATAAGAAATGTGTAGTTTCTTGACTAATTGGAGACCCTTGACTATTTAACTGGATATTTGTCATGATCCAACAAATGAAATATAGAGGGGAGTGACAAAATATATTTGTCGTACTTTATTCCAAATATCCTATGGGCTTGTCAAATGTTATCATTGTTTATTATACTGTACACAATTTTAAAAAATGTTTCCCCTCAAATAAAAATAATTTTTAAATCGACCTTTTGCGTTGAAAAACGTGGTAGTAAAATCATTTTGTATTATTTTTTTTCACAAAATTTCTAAAGTTATTGTTATACAGAAAATATTCCATATGCTATTTCTTCTAATGAGCGAAAAGCGAAAACTAAACATAAGGGGAAAAATTGTGTGTACCAGTGTTATTCGAGAAGTTATAACACTCTGGTTTGCACGACATAATAATTGAGCAAATGACAAACAAAAAATTACTGTTCACAAATAAAAAAAAGATAGTCAAGATGTGAGGAAAGCATTTATTATCCCCATATCCCAACACAAAGAGCTGCAAAATATTGGTAGATAATATAATACATGGCGGCTTATATAACACATGAGGTAACTGCCTTCTCTCTTGTATTAGGTCACAATCCTTGCTCAATGTGGCACCCTTCATTCTCAATCACCGCCTGCAGACGATAAATGACAGAATGGACAGCATTAAATAACATATCTGTTGAAATTGATAAAACGTGCCATCTGATAGAAGCCTTCAACATGGCCAATGTGGTAGGCCAGCATCGATAAACACACGATTTAATGTACCCCCATAAACAAAAATCGCAAGGCGTCAAGTCTGGTGATCTTGGAGGCCACTGGTATATAAAGTGGCGACTTATCACACGATTTTCACAGAACATATCCTTCAGCAATTGTTTGGCACCTCGGGAGATATGAGGAGGTCCTCCATCTTTCATGAATGTTATTTCACTTAGTGCTTTTGCCCTGCAATATGGGAATACCCTTTTCTCTCAAAAGTTGGACATAACGTTCATCAGTTACAAAAACGGTTTTAAAAGTTCTTCCATTGATTTTTCAAAGAAAAATGGCCCAATAATAAAAGAAGTGAATCCACACAAAACTGTAACTCTAGGCTGGTAAAGTGGCATTTCTGTAAAATTCCTAGGGTTGTCTGTTGCCCAAATGCGGCTGTTTTGAATGTTAAATTATCCGTTTAGAGAAAAGTGAGCATCATCTGTCCACAGAACATTCGACAGCCAGTTTTCATCAAAATCAATTCGCCGGAAAACCCATGTAGCGAATTCTTGACGCATCTCAAAATCGCCAACATTCAGCTCGTGAAATCTTTGAATTTTGTATGGGTACACACAATAGAGACATTAAGTGAAGCGTCTTCGGATATCACAATCATACTCGGCGAATTTAACGTCAAAAGTTCAATTTGGGGATCACCTGTCCTGGATAACAAAAGTCAGCAGGTTGAGGACATGCTAACAGACCTCGACCTTACACCGTTAAATAACGGAGAGAACATCTATCTAAGTCCACAGGCACAGAATCCGCAATAGACATCACAGCGATAAATTACAACATCGCACCCACAACACAATGGAAAATCATGAGAGGTGCAATCAGTGACCACAGACCAATTTTAACAACCCTAAACTTCAAAATTGAGAACCTCCATTAGAATAAAAGAACATGGAACTTTAGGAAAGCCGACTTGAAAAAAATTCACAGAAAAGCTTGAAGAACTGTGCAACGAAAAATTGAATTACAGAACGCTTGACAAAAACTTGGAAAAATTCTCTTCGAACATTTCAAAATCTTCAAAAGCATCGATACCTAGAGGTAGACGTAAAGACCTGTGGATACCTTACTGGAAGGACCACAACATCGAGGCAGTGATTTCAGAGAGAGAGACAATATCAATGAACTTCTTAAAAAAATAAAACAGAAGAAAACAGAAAGAACTCATTGAAATTAGTCACAAAATAGAACAAGAAATTTGGATATGCAAACAAGAAAAATGGCAGAATTCTGCGAAAAAATGGATCCAAGAAAGGAAAGCCAACACTGGAATATGATTAGAGTGTTAGAGAACAATCAACACCAACACCAATCCTCCAATACTCTAACCGATATGAATAGAACAGCGCGAACGAGAACAAACAGATGGCTGACATAATTGCTGAATATCTTTAAAGCACTTCCATACTCAACTATACGAATGAAGACAGGACTCTAAAAATAATATAAACAAGTTAGGTAAACAAGCAAGAAACTTCCATCAACAAGATATTTTCTCGAGAGACTTCACACTGAATGAGCTAAACTTATCAATAAAAAAATCCAAGAGGTCACCAAGAGATAATCTAATATTTGGTCAAATGATTAAACACTTTGAAGACAAAGCTAATAATCAACTCCTACGAATACTGAACATTTCATGGCAAACTGGTAAACTACCAAAAAATTGGAAGATATCAATTATAGTGCCAATACTGAAGCCAAACAAAGATGCCAAGGAATACAAGAACTATCGGCCAATTGCTCTCACCAGCAAACTTTGTAAAATACCAGAACGAATTATCCACTCTAGGCTCATAGTCTGGCTCACTAAAAATAATAAAATAAACCTCTACCAAACTGCCTATAGATCCCAGCACTGTACGACTGATCAACTGTTTTACTTCTGTCAATCAATAATAGATTCTTTCCAGGAAAAACCGCCAAAGAAGACCACGGATATATTCCTTGATATGACCTCAGCTTTTGAACGAGTGTGGAGGGAGAAATTACGTGAAAAGCTGCACAACATCGGAGTAAGAGAAAAACCTTAATCTGGATTGCAGACTTCTTAAGGGGAAGAAGGTTAAAGGTTCGGGTCAATGGAGAATTTTCCAAGGAAGGAAGAACATGGGCTGGTGTAACTCAGGTATCTGTGCTCAGTCCTCTACTCTATCTGCTATATATTAACGACATCCATCCTTACCTCACTGAAGACACAAAGGTTGTCTGTTATGCAGATGATATAGCCATATGGCACACAAGTAGCAGTATAGAAAAATCGTAAAAAATACTGAACACATCAATGAGAGGACTGGAGAAGTGGGCAATGGAACTCCAAATGACCATAAACCCAATAAAACCAAACCTATGCGTCTTCTCCACTCACAGGGAAAAAGGCATAAATATAACAAAAAAAAAAGCATAAACAAACAAATTATTGATAAAATTAGAAATCCATAATACCTAGTTGTGATACTGCAGTCCTGTATCTTTCAAGTTGGTCTCGAGGACCACGCCATCACCATCTCCTAAGCGGCAAAGTACGCGATCTACGTATTCATCGTAGATCGCAAAATGCGTGGTGTCGCTGGAGACCCACTGGCGATTCTCCACAAACTCTGCAGCGCTGGAAGAGGCGCCATATTCATTGTACATAGTGTATATAATGCATATTATCTTTTTTTAATAGTGCAGACTGTGCATGTATTGACAAGATGTCAACAAAATTATTTAAATTATTATTGATGAGGAATTGGAATTTTCAGAACACATAATTAGCACCTCAAATAGAACTATCAGAAAACTAAACATTCTGAGAAGGCTATGTGGAACAAATTGGGGAGCAACACCCAGAATTCTCAGAACAACATATACCACCTTAATAAGGCCGATAATGGAATATGCAACACCGGTCTGGGCTCCCTCAAGCTCATCGCTAAAAGTAAGACTAGACAGTGTTCAAGCAAAAGCGGCCAAAATAATCACTGGTGCTGTTTCATCCACCAACAATGAGAAAATTCAGAGAGAATGTGTTCTAGACCTACTCGCTCGAAAGCAGAAGACAAAATAAAAACAACTTGGATCGGCACTTCGGAAACGAGGAACCAAAGGACGAGATCTCTCTGACCACTTGTGGTTTGGTAGATCCGCCCTTTTCTGAGAATGAGGTGAAACTGACGGCTTTCAAGTTCGGGAAAAGGAAATCTCCTGGTCCCGAAGGGATCGATAACACGGTCGTGAAAGCCCTGGTAAGGATGCACCCATCGCTTCTTTCCAGGTTATTCAATAGGTGCCTGGACACTGGTACTTTTCCTGAGGCATGGAAGGTTGCCCGAGTAGTGCTTCTCGAAAAGTCTGGTAGAAAGGGTAATTCTCCTAATGATTATCGTATGCTTTCTTTACTAGCGTGTCTAGGTAAGGTCCTGGATAGCCTACTAGCTCAGCGACTGAAGCACTGGCTAGAAAGTAATGAGCTCCTTTTCTCTTTCCAACATGGTTTTAGGGAAGGGAAGTCCACAACCACAGCTCTGAACGAGGTGTTAGAGGGGGTTGAGATGGGCTTAAATAAGGGTGCTTGGGTTCTTTTCGTGGCCCTGGACATTGATGGCGCGTTCAACTCCATGAACTGGAACAAGCTGATGAGAAATTTGATGGACATGGGTTGTCCTGATAATTTGTGCAGCTTGGTTCGTGACTTCCTGAGGGATAGACGGATTAGCCTCAGTTTTGGTGGGCGGAAGTTGGAAGGAAACTGTGCTAGGGGTTGCCCCCAGGGCTCTTGCTGCGGACCTATTCTGTGGAATATCCTGGTAAACACCGTTTTCCAGGAGGAGCTCCCTGAGGGAGCCAGGCTGGTTCTCTATGCTGACGACCAGTTCCTCATTGTTGAGGCTGCTTCGAGAGCGAAGGCTGAGAAGTGTGTTGAAACTTCTCTCCAAATTCTCTCGAACTGGGCCCATGACTCTGGCCTTAAGTTCAATGTCTCCAAAACTAAAGCCCTCAGCTTTAAGCCTAGGGACATAAGAACTAAAAGGAAAGGGATCAAATGGGAACACAAGCCGGCTATCGGGATCGAAGGACGGAGGGTAGCGTTGGTCAATAGGATGACCATCCTGGGGGTGGTCATTGATGACAAGATGGGTTGGCAATACCAGGCGGAGGAGATGGTGGCGAGAGGCAGGGAGGCGTTGTGCAGGCCTGTCCTGGTTGGCTCTCAACAGGGGGGGGGGGGGAGAAGAAGGGTAATATTTTTAAGAACCTCTACCTCTCCTGTGTCGAGCCAATCCTGCTATATGCTTCCAGGGCTTGGTGTCGCCGAAACAGGGATCAGAAGGTGGCGACAACTCTAGAGAGAGTGCAGAGGACAGCGGCACTGAGAATCACAGGGGGATATCGCACTACCAGCAGTGAGGCCTTATTGGTCCTTGCTGGGCTTATTCCCCTGGGATTGAAACTAGAGGAGGAGACCATCAGACAGAAGATCTAAGAGAACAGGGAAGATGCCCTGGGACTTGAAGCGGGTGCCCTGGAATGGAAGAGGGACCCAAGAAAGCCTCCGCAGTGGTTGCCAAAGTGGAATTGGAGTCCTGGAGGGCCGACAGGGATTGGCACGGAGGTTTTCACTGATGGGAGTAAGTCTGGAACCAATACTGGAGCTGGGGTAGTGATTTTCACTAATGGAGAGCTGATCTTCCAAGAAAACTTAACACTCAGAGTGGACGAATTGGTCTTTTCAGCCGAGCTGGTTGCGATCAGGGTAGCCCGCAGAGTGTGTGCCGAGAAGAACTTCAGCCCGGACCGCCTCTATTCAGATTGTATGTCGGCCCTCGTCGCCATCAATCTGGAGAAAGGGCAACTCGCGCATCAAATAATCCAGGAGCTGGAGATGATGACGCTGGCTCCGGAGCTCCCTTGGTTTAGGAGACACAGCCTCATCGAAGGTAATGAGTTCGCAGACAGGATCTCTAAGGCAGGATGCTTAAAAGGTAGATCACTGAGGACCACAGTGACCAAGAAAGAAGTTTATAGGAGGATCAGGGGGCACGTCCAGGACTTATGTTTGCACAGATGGAGGAACATTGTGAAGGGGAGAGAGTTATTCAATGGGGTAACAACACCCAAGTACCTCTGTAAGGTAATGTCCCACAAACTCATTAGGGTAGTTCGGGACATGGGCTCTTCCCCAAGTCTCCACATATTTGTAATTAAGAGCAATCCTGATTGCGTCTGTGGAGAAAAGGATTGAATGCACGCCACTACGTCTTGGATTGTCCAAGGGTAGTGGGTGTGCAGGAAGAGAGAAGAAGGGCGAGGGGCGCGATCGAGAGTGAGCTGCTGAGAAATCACAGCAAGCTTCTTGAGAAAGCCCACGACGTGGCAGCTGAGCTTTTCCTCAGCTGTGAGTGAACAGAGTCGACCGGGGTCTGCCTCCCCGCGGTCCCTGCTGGACACAGTAGATAGTTTCATATTTTGCTGTAATTAAAGGCCACCGGTATAGAAATCCTTCCAGACACGTTGTCTGGGAGGTGGTGTTTCAAGGTACAATGTCCAATCACTAGTTTGGATACCGTTACTTGGCTTATGAGTTGAACAGAATAGCAGCGAAGGCATGCTTCGCATGCCGGCTTGTGGACCGAAAGGTCTGGGTGGCCATCTGCTTCTAGGGTATACCAACTGTGCTTAGGTGGGATCCTCCAGTTCTTGTTTATTTTGGCTACTGTTTCTATTTCTTTAAAAGTAAGTTTATTTTTCTGTAGCAAGGGTTCTTTTGTGCCTTTTTTCGCTAGCGCATCAGCAGCTTCATTGCCTTCAATGCTAACATGTAAGAGTATCCATTGAAGGTGAATTTTTGAGGTATTGAGAGTTTTTGGAGATAACCAATTATGTTCCTGCTTACTTTGTCTCTAAGTTCCCCTGTGTGACTCAAGTGTTGTATGGCACTTCTACTATCAGTAAGAATCCATATATCGTGATGTTTAATGTTTCTGATGGATTTTAAGACTTCATAGATGGCTATAAGTTCTGATCTGAAGACTGAGCAAAATTCTGGGTTTCTTCTGTTTATTTTCTCAATGCCATTTGTGGTTTTAATGAGAGAGCCACTGCCAGTGTGTCCCAACTCATCTCTGCTACCATCGGTATAGATAGTTATTGCATTTTTAGGAATTTTATTAATTATTTCTAATAATAATTGTTTTAAGTATTCTGGATTTTGGTATTGTCTGTTGGTGGTTTCATTTAAAGTGGCATCAAAAATAACATTTTGTTAGTGGTTCGCATGGAGATATTTTTTTTCAGCTAAATAATATTTTTCCACTTTATATTTTAAAAATCCATTTCTTTTGGCCAGGTGGAGAGGGCCTTCTTTTTTGAGTCTTAGATTGGATTCCCAATTAAGTAAGTAATTGAAAGTTCTGTGCTTGTTTTCATAACTCTTGATTTTGTTTATATATTTTGGCAGATTGTAGCTTATTCTATTCTTTAAGGGCATAATGTCTGCCTCGTAAAGTACTATATTATTAGGGCAGGGTTTTCGAAGACCTGTAATAATTCTAGCTGCACTTAGTTGTATCCTTTCCAGTGATTTTAAATTTGTTTCAGATGCTGTACCATAGATTTGATATCCATATTCCAGGATAGGTCTCATTAGAGATGTGTAAGTTAATTTTATTGTTGTTGCTTCAGCTCCCCACTCTTCCTGAAATATATTTCAAGATTTTTAGTCGGTCTCTTCCTTTTCTAACAAATCCTTCAATATGCTTACTGGAGTTGATTTCTGGATCCAGGGTGTAGCCGAGATATTTAGGATGTTTATTATATTGCAATTGTTGTTCTTTCAGTATAATATTTGGTCTTATTTTGTATAGTTTCTTATCGGTAGTAAAAAGACAGGTTTCAGATTTTTGGGGGTTAAATTCTAATTTATGTTTATTAGCAAATTTTTCTAGGTGGAGAAGAGTCTTGTTAAATCTCTTTCAGCTTTTTTTCCAGTTAGTGCTTCTGCTCTATAGAATAATGTCATCAGCGAAAAGTCCAATATTGGTTTTTTGTGAAATTTATTTTTCTATGCCAGCAATAAATAGGGTGAAGAGAGTTGGGCTAAGGACTGATCCTTGTGGTAATCCTTGGTACATTTTGAAGGTTTTAGATAGAGTGCCATTATATTTGATCCTGATTTATATATTTTTAAGAGAATCATTTATCCAAGTGATAGCTTTTCCATCAATTTTGAAATGTTTGTATAATTTTGTAATTAACTTGTTTTTCCATACCTTATCAAAAGCTTGTGTAAGGTCTAAAAAGCAGCTATGGTGTGGTTAGTTGGTTTTTCGTTTTGTGCATCTTTTACCTTTTGTGTGAAAAATAAGAGTTGGTCTATTGTCCCATGTCCTTTCCTAAATCCATATTGTTCTTCTGGTAAGAGATTTCTTGTGTCGGGGTGGTAGGTGAGTCGTCTGAGTATAATTTTTTCCATTAATTTGCAGCAAATATTTGTTAGGGAGATAGGTCGGTAGTTTTTTGGGTCATCAGCAGATTTGTCAAGTTTTTTAATGGGAATTATTGTTGCATTTTTACAGTCTTGAGGCAATTTTCCAGTTTTCCAGGAGTTATTGAAAATATTAAGAAGTCTTTCTTTGCCAATTTTGCCCAAGTTTGATATCATTCGGCCATGGATTCCATCTGGCCCAGGAGTCTTGTTTAGGTCAGTGTTTTCTAATGCATAAGCTAGCTCTTTCATATTGAATTTTTTCATGGAAAATATTATGAGTGCTGGTGACATTTTTTACAGTCATGAATAATCTTTCGGGCCTTTTTTCAACCTTGATTTTACTACTTATTTGATATGAATTATCTAAAAGATTGGCAGCAATTTTGTCATTGGTTGCTGGTGTACCATCTGTATTCTTAATCATATTTGTGTTTTCAGTTTGTGGCTGGACTCTGTCAATTTGTTTTGCCCAATTCCAAAGTTTTGTATTTGGGTTTCTTGGGTTCAGGTTTTCACAAGTTTGTTTCCATTTTTCCCTTTTCACATTTACGCATAATCTTTTTTTATTTTTGCAATCACAATGTTCAGTTCAGTTCTACAATATTTTTGGTTTTGGGTGCACTTTTTTGTAGTTCATTTCTTTTAGTTATGTCTTTGAATATTTTTTGCCTGGTGTGTATAATTTGGAATCCATTTCTTAATATTACCTCTTGGTATTGAAACTTTGGCTGCTTTAATAATGGTGTTTTCGAAAGATATCATATTAGCCTTTTTGAAGTTCCAGAATTTTTCTTAATTGAGCTAGTTTTGGTCTTGGTGCTAATTTCTATCAAATTAGGCAAATGATCACTTCCAAAACTTTTTAATATTTTCTATTTGCATTTGTGGAAAATGTCAGGATAGTAAAAACTTATATCAAGGGCTTGTGCAGTATTATAGCTTGTAGGAATGATGGGTAGGATTCCCATCATTTAAGCACATGAAGGCATTGTCGTCAAATATGTTTGATAGTATTTTGCCTCTTGGGTTTGGCGTAGAACATCCCCATAGTTGATGTTTGGCATTAAGGTCACCTACAATAATAGTGTTGTCTGTAAGAAATTGAGCCATTGTTCCATCGTCAATAAATGTATTGTTTGGAGGGTGATGCATATTGTATATGTGGATGGCTTTGTTTTGATTGAGGTAGACTTTGATACCTTGGGCTTCGAGGTCTAATGTGTTTGTAATATTAACGGCTATGTCCTCATAGTACAAATTCTTGATTAAAATTGCTAGGCCACGCCCTTCAACAGCATATACAGATGGATCTTCAGACCTTACCCTGAGTAATGGAGGGGCCGGAATTAACATAATACTGCAAGATGGAACAAACATCAAAATCAAAGAAGGAGCAGGACAGATTTCGTCAAACTTCACTTGTGAACTGACAGCTATCTGGAAAGCCCTTGATGTATGCCTTAACCAACCATCCCTGCATCAAGCAGAAGGAATTTTAATATACAGCGACTCCATATCCGCTCTAGAAGAAATTCAGAAGGGCAATACTATAATCACACAGAAAATACACTCGTTACTTACCCAACTGGAACCATTGGAGAATAACTGCATTCTACAATGAATCCCTGCCCATGCTGGGATCAGGGGTAATGAAATGGCATTCGAATTGGCAAAGGAAGCCAGAAAGTTGAGCCAAAGGAAAGAACAAATGTCATTATTTGACGCTGATTCTTTGTCAAAATACAAGATAATTAAACGAAAAAATAAGAAAAGATCAAAATGCGAAATAAACTCTGAGAAATAAATGACAAAAACTATAACAAGACTTAGAAAAAAACACTATAAAGGAATGACAATACATCCAGATGGCACAAGAACCTATAGGGCATGCAACAATTGTCCTGGTGTGGAACTTACACCTACCCACATATTCCTATAGCCAGCAATGGCCGCAGCCTTGCAAAAATTAGACATAGACCCTGAGCAGCAGCTTTACACACCTAAGATAGTGGACATTGCTGCTGCTGTGATGGAGATACATGGATACATCTGAGGCTCTTTATTGGACACGACAAAAACAACGGCATTCCAGAGTAAAATAAATTATCAGAGATAGATACATTTTTTTCAAATGAATTAAAATAAATATAATCGATACTGAGTGAGAGTTGAATTAAAAATATTAGAAATTTATTATCTTCGGAAACAAACCGTATCTAAAATATCAATTTTCTTTTTGCTACATGTTTTAATTTGCATTTACCTATTTTACATATCTCTGATTGTATTTGAAAATCCTTAACCAATTCTTCATACTTTTGGCGAAGTGGTGTTTTATTAATTTGTTATTTGATATTATTAGGGTTCTTTCCTGGTATTCAAAAAGGAAAAATACATGCCGATCAGTTATATTTTTCAATTTATCAAACAATTTGGCCGCTGAATCTCTGATTCTGGTAGAGCGCCATCTGGCGAATAAAATTGTAACTAAAATCAATTTCGAATTTTTCATTATTTGCCATAAAAAATCCCATTGCATCCTGAACACAATGGTGTTTACCGCATTGCTCTAGCGCAAATATTCGCGGAGTTATTAATTTTTAAAATAGTGCGGGACTTTTGGATCACCCTGTACATGCTGAAGGGTACAACTTCCTTAAGTTTTGTCCATGAGTGTATATTTCAGAGGTATTGTCTGAATCCTGATATATATGCTAAAAGGTACAACTTCCTTTAGTTTTGTCCATGATTGTAGATCCGGCCATCCAAAATCGAAACTCTGGTATAACAGAGAATGCTATTCAGCCAAAAATCTGCGAAAGAGAGTCTTTCAATCTTCAACGAAAGCGAACATTTCAATCAAAGGCGAACCATCAATCTATAAGGATACGAAGACACCTACAGACAGCCTTTTATATTTACATCTCCAGGAGGATACTAGACCTGACTCTGATAAACCTCAACATGAAAAATATCTTCTAAAAATGCAAAATTCTCGAAAATACTTGCGATTCTGCTAAAGTTTTTAAATCTATAGCTTCTCTATAAAAGACAGAAACTATATACAAGGAAATATATATATAAAAACCTTAGAAAGGCAGAGCCTATACAAAAGTTTCTTTCTGCTGAGACAGCGATGGGAGACGACCTATTTGCTATTCAACCTATTTATCTTGAACTCAAATATTGAAATTCCAAAAATATTCACAGAAACTTTCTTTCTTGAAATTAAAAAAGTCTGTGGTGCTGACAAAATTCATAAGAATGCAATGAAGACCTTACCACTCATATAGACGGTCTCCAACTTTTTCTATAATTTAAGAAACCTTCGATAGGAACCTCAATTCTGTTTGAGGTACTTCAATGTAGTCTAAATCCTTTATTCATCTAACCATTTTATTTCAAAGTAAATTTTAAAAAAATACCATTTCTCTCTCTCTCTGTATATATATGTATATTTATCAATTATTTTTATCTATTTATATCTATTTATTCATATATTTATCAATATATAATCATATTTATTCATATTTATATTTGTTCTGTATTTAACCTCATATAATCTTGTATGGACATTGAAATAAATAAGTTTCAATCTCAATCTCTCTGTATGAAAGGTTAAATGTAAAATATCTCTTCAATTTATAATTATTCAAACCCAACACACAAATTTTATTTAATTGTTTGTATTCAAAATACAGTGTGGCGATCTTACTATCAAATATTAAAACAGAAATTTACACAGAAAGAATCTTAGAAATAATCGTAGAAACATTTTATTAAATTTTGACCAATTCCTGCTAATTGGCTGTTAAAATGAATCGTATTTTAATTATTCCTATTTGAAGTTTTAATGCATATCACATTTAAATGAATCATTAGATAAATGGGAATAATTTATTTTTCTTCTTTTTTTACGTATTCCAAACACACATGGTACAAGCCATGATAATCCTAGTGGGTAGTTAGTGCTACTGCCTTTTTACTGATACTGTACCATATGCTACACATCTAGAAATTAGTTCAGATTCTGTACTTACAACAACAACAACAGCTTAAGGACTCGCCCTTTACATCATTTATACATCATTTTCATAAGGAAAAGGAAAAAAGAAACATAAACAAAGGAGAGAAGGGAAAATGAAAAGGAAATCAAAGTATTCAACATAACTATACAAATTAACTATGAAAGGAAATTGTTCTGTAATTTTGTGCTTACAAGTATACCAAAGCCCCAATTTGATTACTAGCACTCATTAATAGAGTTGGAATTTTGCAAGAATCGGGGCCATTGAAACAATTTTGTCTTCATGAAAAATGTCTAAAGCGGGATTCGATCCCAGATTGTGGCACTCGAAAAGTAGAATGGTGTATGCTATTTGAAAAATATGCATATACCAAAAAAAGATAATTATAATAATCCATTCTGATTGATATGAATTTTCTTAATATATGCTATACTTTTTAACGATATTCTGTGAGCAGTTCCAAGAACATCTAGCCAAGTTGAAACTCCAACTAACCTGATTAAGGCCTTTCACACAAAAGAGAGATACTGGGAGTGATTTATATTAAAGTTTGATTCCTCTTCAATCTTTTCCTCAGAAAAGAAAATTCGTCATGTATATTATTTTTATATATTTGATTTATGGAATGAATTTGGTCAATTTGTATTTTTTATCTCTCTTTTATGTACATATCTCTTATAATTATCAGGTAAAAATAATCTTAAATTTACATCTAACAATAATTTTGAAGTGTATTTAATTGGTTCTCATTAAAATATTTGATAAATATCGAATTTCTACAGGTAAACTCCGTATAATTGGTATAACTGTATAACGAATCAAAAGTTTTACGAAGGAGCATCTTTTATTATACTTGTGCTAGCTTTCGAACCTTTCGGTTCTTCAACAGGCGTGGCTAGTATGACTATACTAACGTTGTTGAAGAACCGAAAGGTTCGAAAGCTAGCACAAGTATAATAAAAGATGCTCCTTCGTAAAACCTTTTATTCGTTATACAAATATCGAATTCTTAATGATTTATGAATTTTTAAAAAACACTCAAAAATTGAACGTCCCAGGAGATTACATCATACCTGTACTTACGATCTTCAAGTGTTAAACGTTATTAAGCCCAAAGTTAGGCAATCAAAAGTTTGGTTGAAATTTAAGAGAGAGTTACTACTTGCCTTTAAATTGCTGATAAGAAGTTTTAGAGTCTGTTAAAATATATGTGAATATATTTAAACTTTAATTAAAAAGGCATATGTTGGATCAAAATATCATTTATTTTACTAATATTTCAGTTGGCTGAACGTTGTTATATATTCTGATATCATCCTAAAGCCACTATCGCTGAAAATTGAAAGAATGAATTAAAGTAACCCATTTCATTGTCTACCAACTTCCTGAGCGACCATCCTTATAAAATCAAAACTGATTTGTAATAATCTAAACTAACCTCTGATAAACGACCATCTCCAAGAGAGACCAGGAAAAGAGCCATGTTATAGTTGACCTATCATGAGAAGCTCTACTATATGAGAGAAGTGTCATTTAAATTTAGAGATTTATTTGTGAAATGTGAATTGGTGTGTTAATCAAATATCTTAATTGAAGATTTAAACTAAACAAACAACATAACCTTATGTAGATATATACAGTCAAACTGAATGGTAATAATGGCCTTTACATTCAGGATAGTCTGTAGAAAGGTTTAACAAAATCAATTAGCAATCCCCCCAGGGCCAGGTTGTAAAGGCAGGGATGAATATTTATTTGAAATGAAGGCGATAAAAACGTGGTGATATTTTTCTTTTGATGGTAAAAACACAAGCTTTCAGGCAAGAATGCCCTTCTTCAGATTACAACTTGGAAATATAAAAAAATAATGCCTGAAAGCTTGTGTTTTTACCATTAAAAGAAATTCACCGCGTTTTTATCGCCTTCATTTCAAATATTATTGCGTGGCTACGTCATATCTGAATATTTATTGTTGAAAGGTTTATCCTTTGATATAAGACCGTTTAAAGGAACTCATTGGCTAAATGATCGCTAAGATGGTACATCGAGCTCAGAGACAGAGATGGCTGGCGTCGTGTTTGGGATGTAATACGTACAGTGGGCCACAACGTTTGATCGCGAATAAAAGGATTATAATATAAGACACAGGGAAAGAATATAACTCAGAAAGAGGTGTCACTAGACAATGAATGCAACCAGGTGAGAGAACCGGTTCACAGAGTATTCTAAATATATTTCAGAGACCTGTCTCCTACCTGGCTATATTTATCACAACACTAGCTCTTTGTTACTTCACATATCCTGTCTTAGCATACATGATAGAATCTTTCTCTGGTGTCAAAGGTGGAAATAGAGGTAACACCTTTAACAAGAAATGCTTTGTTAGTGATACCCGCCGTACTTAAAGTGATGTCATTATAGACTCAGTAGGTTGTCACTTAACCTCCTTTATGGGACGTCACCACTTCCTATGTTTGTTGCAACACTTCTGAAACAGAATACAACAAATTAGAAGATTAAGGATTTGGTGAAAAATAATATTTTGGTATGTTAAATCATGGACAAAAGGAGGTTATACCTTTTAGCATGTATATCGGGACTCAGACAATAACTCTGAAAGATATTACAGTGACCTTTATTGAAGATACACGAGATAACCAATATACACTCATGTGTACACTCATAGACAAAACTTAAGGAAGTTGTACCTTTTAATATGTATATCGGGATTCAGACATAACCCTGATTGATATTTGATACACAGTGACCATTATTGAAGACAGAACACAACAGATCTAGAGATTAGGAAGTTGTTAAAAACATATTTTGGTATATACACTCATGGACAAAGCTTAAGGAAGTTGTACCTTTTAGTATGTAAATCAGAATTCAGACAATAACTCTGAAAAATGTTTGATACACAGTGACCTCTATTGAAGATATACGAGATAACCAAGTGTGAACAAAATTGCCTCTATCTCCTTAAAAAAAAAACAGTCGACATCAAAATATGAAATTTCCATAAGTTTTGTCCATTAGTGTATATGGGGGATCAGAAGATGTCAATATTGGCAGAGGTGGGGTAAGTAGTAACATCCTTGACAAGCATGTCTTTGTCATTGGCTCACTCACCTTCCTTAGAGAGATGCCATTATAGAGTCTATAGTGGATACATTATCTTACCCTTTAACAAACCTCTTGAAAGTACGGTTAACACTTCCCCCTTAAGGTACTACAGTTCAGAAACAGACGGATATAAATTGGGAAATTGATAAACATACCTATTAACAATCAATAGCAACTATCCATACCGGTAAATATACGTATAATTTTGATAAACAATCTCTATAAATATTATATTCTTGAATTCAACTTTTGCTACTCAAATATCAGACAAAAATCCGCTTCTTTCGAGTATCCTTTTTAGTTTATCATACTAAATTATATTAAAAATAAAAAAGGCATATCCTGACCAGGAGCACATGTGCTTTACGGATGGCATCGCCATCTGGTGGAACAGAAATCAACTAAACATTGATTTAGCCTGTTCCCTGATATTCTCTAAATTATATTGTTGCATCAATTTTAATGCGCCCTACATTTATTCAAAATTGTTGAAGATATTAATCTGTGATTTTAAATGTTTCTTTTTGACCAGTACTTTTGTTTTGTTTTTGCCTTTTCCTAAAATGTTTTTTTCTTCTTCTTAATTATTATTTGTTCTATATGTAAAGCTTTGTTTTTTGATACTTGAATAAACAAATTCAAGTTTATTATATTTTTTGTGTGCTTTTAAAGTTAAAACACAACATGTTATGGACCCAACCACGCATTCACTGCGAAATATAACAAAGCAACGGTAAGCCTAAAAAGAATTCTATTTTGTTTATTACGTTAAAATTTATATTAGTAATGGCTGGAATGGATAATATTAAAATGGGTATGAATATTCCCAAATTGGAAGGATTAATAAACTGGCCAGAATATAAGAAAAATATAAAATTGCTTTTAACAATAAACAAAGTAATAGGCGTTGTTGATGGAACATATAGAAAGCCAATAAAACAAGAAACAAATGAAGAAAAAGAGGCATATGTAAAATGGGAAAGTGAAGATGCAATATCCCAATTGTTATTTACAACAAGTGTGATGCCTGATGTAAGTCAACTAATCATTCCCTGCTCAAGTGCTAAAGATATGTGGGACAAATTGTTAAGTGTCTATGAGCAAAGCTCTGGTCAGAGATTAGACATGCTCTATAATCAATTCTTTAATTTTAAGAAGGATCCTACAGATGATATTTCAAAGCACATTTCAAAACTAGAAAGTTTATGGAATGATATGCAAAATGAACTTACTAAACAAGAAAATTTGAAATTGCCAGAATCCATGCTGATGTGCAGAATCATAAACACCTTGCCTGATGAATATTTTGATTTTAAAAGTGTTTGGGAATCAGTGTCTAAAGAAGAACGTTCTGTAGACAATCTCACACAAAGGCTTCGGTTACTCGAAATAAGAATTCAACAGCGAGATGAATGCAGCGCATCAAGTTCGACAGCACTAATGGCAAATGCATATGAAAATAAGCAAAATATGAAAGGAAAAGCTACCAAAAGTAATGAAAAATTTCAGAAAACAAGAGAAACAAGAGAATGTTACTTTTGTCATAGAAAAGGACACTTGGCCAAAGATTGTAGGTATGCAAAACAGAAGAAACTAAAGGAAAAAGAAAAGGATGAAACTAAATTAAAACTTAATTCAAAATTTTAAGTGAAAGTTTAATCAGTGAAAGATTCAATGAACAAGATGAAGACATTTGGATTGGTGACTCAGGAGCTACTAACCACATTACAAGAAATGCAAGTTTTTATACTTCTTATAAGGATTTTCCTACCCAACAGACTGTTAAAGTTGGAAGTAATGAAAAATTGATAGCTTATGGAAGTGGAACTATAACAATTGAAACTTGTGTAAAAGGTAAATGGCAAACTCACTACCTAACTGATGTATGGTATGTTCCCAATTTCAATCGTAATGTGATGTCATTACAGTCCACATTGGATAAAGGGTTTGAAATGAAAATGGATAAAAAAGGTTGTAAACTTTTTAAGACAACAACTGGAGAAGTTATTGTAGAAGGGAAAAGACTACCAGGAGGCTTGTATGGTATGTTAATAACAAGTATCAAACCTGAAAATGCTGCAGAAGTCAATTTAGCCAAAACCCAAAATGTCAATATGCTACAACTATGGCATGAAAGATTTGGACATCAAAATAAAAGGCATGTTCAAAAATGGCTTAAAGAACAAGGAATAGATGCAGTCATGGACAATGAACCTTGCGAGGCATGCATTTATGGCAAACAACATACACTGAGTTTTGGATCAAGAGAACAATATGCTTCTACCCAACCTGGAAACTTAATTCATGTAGATGTATGTGGCCCTATGCAGGAAGTTTCGAAAGGAGGGATGAGATACTTTGTGTGTTTCAAAGATGATTTTACAAAATACCGATCAGTGTATTTCCCAAAAGAAAAGTCACAAGTCATTGAAAAGCTAGAACAATTTCTCTTGGAAACAAAGACTACTGGACATATAGTGAAAGAAATTCTCACAGATGGAGGAAAGGAGTTTGTAAATAAAGAAACCTCAAAAATTACAAACAAGTATGGTATTAATCATAGGATCACAATGCCATATACTCCACAACAGAATGGTTCAGCGGAAAGAGAAAACAGGACTTTAATAGAAGCAGCTCGTTCAATGATATATGCCAAAAATATGAGCCTAAAGCTTTGGGCAGAGGCAGTTAATACTGCTACATATGTTTTGAATAGAACAGGACCAACACAAATTGAGGGAAAGACACCTTATGAACTATGGTTTGATAAAAACCAGCAGTTGATCATCTTCGAATATTTGGAACTGAATGTTTTGTTCATGTGCCTGATGAAAAGAGAAGAAAGTTAGATGCCAAAAGCGAAAAAGGTATTTTAGTTGGTTATTGCAGTAACAAGGATGGGTATCGAATCTGGATGCCAAACTCAAACAAAGTTGTCACAAGTAGGGATGTAATATTCAAGGAAACTATACCAACATTTAGCCTTGATATTGAAAAGAGAAATAAGGAACTTTCAAGTAACCAGATTGATGAACAAAATGATACTCAAGATATTGAGAAAATTGAAAGCAATGTTCAAACATCAGACGTATACAATCTAAGAGATCGATCAAATATATCAAAACCTCAAAGGTATATTGATGCTGAAATAAATATTGCAGAAGGTCTTGAACCCAAGACATACAAAGAAGCAATGGATTCTCCAAATGCACAATTTTGGAAAGAAGCAATGAATGAAGAAATGAATTCTTTAACGGAAAATGATGTATAAGAATGCACAACATTACCACCTGGCCAAAAACCAATTGATTGTAAATGGGTATTAAAGACCAAATTGAATTCTAAAGGAGAGATTACAAGATATAAGGCAAGACTGGTGGCAAAAGGGTTTGCACAAAAGAAGGGTATAGATTATGAAGAAACATTTAGTCCTGTGGCAAGACATGACACCATAAGAACTCTTTTAGCAATTGCTGCTAATGAAGTCTTAAAATTGGTACAGTTTGACATAAAGACAGCCTTTCTCTATGGAGACTTACAAGATCAAATTTATATCAAACAACCTGAAGGATTCAACAATGGGACAGATCTTGTATGGAAATTGAAGAAAAGTCTCTATGGACTTAAACAGTCACCAAGATGCTGGAATCAGAAAATAGTCAACTTCATGAAAGAAAGATGTCTGAAGGAAAGTACAGCTGACCCCTGTTTATTCTTCAGAAAAACAAATGATCATCTACTCATTATTGCCATATATGTTGATGATGGAATCATTGCTGGTACAAATGAACAGGAAATCAAAGAATTTCTTGATGAACTAATGTTTTCATTTAAGATCACAAGTGAACCATTAAATTACTTTTTGGGTATTGAGATAGAGCGGCAACCGGATGGGTCAATCTTTATAAATCAAAAGGCATATATAAAAAGAATTCTTGAGAAATTCAATATGTCTCAAGCGAATAAAGTGGGAACACCAACTGATAATTCTACTGTTCCTGGGGAAGCAGAGATTTTAGGAAATGCTCCCTTTCGTGAAGCGATTGGTAGTCTGATGCATCTGAGCTGCTTAACAAGACCCGATATCACTTTTGCACTGAATAAAGTTTCTCGAAAACTTGCAGCACCAACAATATATGACTGGGAAGCAGTTAAATGAATCTTCAAATATCTACTGGGTATGAGGAACATTTGAAATCTGATTAAGGGGAAGTGTTGAAGATATTAATCTGTGATTTTAAATGTTTCTTTTTGACCAGTACTTTTATTTTGTTTTTGCCTTTTCCTAAAATGTTTTTTTCTTCTTCTTAATTATTATTTGTTCTATATGTAAAGCTTTGTTTTTTGATACTTGAATAAACAAATTCAAGTTTATTATATTTTTTGTGTGCTTTTAAAGTTAAAACACAACAAAAATATTCTATGATATTTAATATTTATTGAAAACAGATTATTTAGATTATCATCATCTCTTTTTATAGTTTCATTCCTTATGTAATATTTATTGTACATATATATTGATTGGTTATTGGAGCGAGAGAGAACCTAGACCAAGACTGGGATCGCGACCTTCGAGGAAGACAACGAATAAATAAAGGCAATAACTTTAAAATATAATTTATTTTTATTTACTTTTACTTATTTGTTTTGAGTATGGAAACCCGTTCGGAAAACGTGTACAACACCAAGAAGGAAGAAACCAAGGTCGACGACCCTGCAAAGCTGCAACTTGGTGCAACAATATATACATAGAGAGGTACTACAAATTATTTTCTTGCTTCTCTTTGAAGAAAACAAGAACGGCTTCATCCCCCTGGTATCTGAATTTGGACGCGGCCACGATCTGACCTTCGCTCTTTCAGAAAACCGGCACTATGGAAGGACATGAATCCTATGACTGGAAGAAAATGGACCCAGAATCTGAGGAGACCAAGAAGATTGTCAGTACTCACCTCGCCTTGGATAGAGACTTTGAAGACAAGAAACTTATCCTGGTCAAGATCTCTAAATAAAGAGCTTTAAAACAAACAAATAAATTGATAAACTATTATTAAAAATTACGCATATGGCCGCTTTCATGCTGATTTGAAACCATTTAGATATATGTCATAATTTGTATATAATTGTATGCACCCCCGACCCACTATGCATGTACAATGTATGATTTTCAAAGATTTAATAAAGAATAAGGTAACTGGAGAAAGAAAGTAGCAACAAGACATAGGAAGCAGGCTAAAAGCGGGCACAAGTATAAATAACTTGTACAGTCAATACTTCCTGGCAAGCCCGGACGTATCTGGTATCCGCAGAAGTTATATTAGTAGAGAGACGCCCAATATTTCCGGACAGGACCGGACGTATTTGATAACCGCGGAAGTAAATAGAGTCGAACTAACACCCGATACTTCCTGACCAGGCCGGGCGTAACTAACACCAAAGAAAGCCGCCGGTCCAATTAGAAAGTCTCCCCTAAATAGGTCAACCAATAGAAAAACGGGCACGTTCCATCCTTCGACCAATGGGAAGGAAGACGACTCGTGGTGTTAAATCGAGAAGTAAGAATTGTCAGTAGTGCTTTGGCTCCCAAGGAGGTGACATCTGCTCTGGACCTCTCTCCCTCTGCTCATCCCATAGCTAAGTACAATCACCACCATGTGATCAGATAATTAACAATCAAAATCGCTCCGCTCTTCTCAAGCTTTCTTTCCTCCAACCCAGTTGCCTTTTATTTTCAAACCCCATCACGTGTCCTGATTATTCCTAACTGTATGCTTCACTTGCCACTCAACGACTGCGTTTCAATCAAATCTCACCATTCTCATCGAACAACAAGAAATTCCGCAACGATATTGTCACAGAACGGTTAAGTCGACAGGATTCTACAACAGTGTAATACATCAAATATTGCAGTGTAATAACTTTGGATATATTACATAGAGTCGACAGGATAAAGATATTAGGGAGCTTAATCAGGATCAAGATGGAAATTAGCCCAGACGCCAGCAAATCAAACGGCAATGACAAACCCAGCGGAAAGAAGCTGGAAACGAACGAAGCGACAAAACACACCCTGGCAACAATAATTTTGCAGTTGACCGCCACACTTCAAGGAGCAAGATCCACTCAACTAGAGACGACGTTCCGTAGCGCCACCCCCGGAGCAGCCCACACCCCCCGCCGACCGAAAGGCGAGATGAGCGCGGCAGCCGACGCACGTGCCACCACCCCAGGCAAGTGTCACCGAGACCGGACACCGACCACCGAGGAGTCATCCACCGCCATGCCGTACCCGTACCCCGCACTTGAAAGTAATCCGCACAAACCGGGACAGTGCAAACGATCCCGAAACGACATTCCAGTACCGGACTTCACTTCCACTTCGCGGACGGTGCAAGCAGTCCCAAAATCACCAGTCCCGAGTCCACAACAACCAAGTCAAGCCAGAGACACCCCAGCCGAGCAGACTTTTCGAGACTAAGGTAGGCACCCCCCCTATGGCGTCAAGAATTGACTTTGAACTCTTATCTAACCCTACCTACCCCTTTAACCATGTATCTAAACATGTACCAAATGAATGCAAGCACGGGCTAGACCAAAACCTGTCCCAAAGGGTTCGTACAGCACACAGAGCTTTCACACATGGAAACCCTTGCCTGCATTCATTGCCCAAACCCCAAATATTTACATGCCACCATTCTAATCTCACACCACGCAACTTTTCATGCCCACAACATATAAAACCACCACGACTTCAACCTACAATCCCAATAATGCCCAAAAAAGTGTTCATACACCGACACAGCTCACCCACTTACCACACAAAATCCATACATGACCATACCTCGCCACGCCATAATCACGCAAATGTACCTCACAACATACACGCACCCATACGTCACCACGCAACAAACACGCACAACCCGCACAACAAACGCAACACGCGCGCCAAAAGACAACAACAACCAACAAACGCATGCACAATCGTTAAGAATAATACAATCATCCCGTCCACACAAAACATAGAAAAAATTCACGCAACCAAACAACCACACAATCGAAAAACATTGCGATCTTTCCTAAAAGCTGTGAACGCCTATAAAGAGTTCATTCCGGACCACGCCCGCTTGCGGACGCCACTTGTCAACCTTCTAAAAAAGGATGTCATGTGGGTCTGGAGTGAGGAATGCCAGAAAGTGTTCACTAACCTGAAAGAAAGCCTTACCACACACCCCACATTATACCTTTACCAAGAAGGTCTGCCATGCCAGGTGCACTGTAACACCTCAACATTCGGCATTGCAGGCATTCTTAAACAAGTCTACCCTAATGGGAAGACATACCCAGTTCAACATTTCAGCCGCTCTCTGCGTGGTCACGAGCGAAATTATTCAGACTTGGAACTACAATGCCTAGCCATTGTGGAAAGTGTGGATAACTTCCGCGCCTGTCTAATGGGCAGAAAGTTTACAATACTTTCTGACCATCCTGCATTGCAGTGGTTGAAAGAGATCAAAGCCCCGTCAGGCAGATTGTTTCGATGGAGGTTTAGACTGTCAAGATACGAATATGAGGTCCGTAGCATAAATGGAGTACAACAATATGAAACGGGCGTTGTAACTCGTATCCCATTTTGTGGCTTTCTAGATGCGCCACTCATAAAGAGCCAACAGTCTTCTCCACCGGGAAAATCTCGCGTGACTATGGATCACAATGAACTGCGCACCGTCTCCCGAAAAGGAGTACTTAAAACTATAGTCCCAAGTTCACTTACAGCCAGACTTCTTAAGTCCGTACACACACAACACCACCATCCAAACATCTCCAAGATGACGAGACTCATCTCGTCACAATATTATTGGCAGAACATGACACAAGACATCGCAAAACAGGTAAAAACCTGCCCCACCTGCCGATTCGCTAGAAGAATCGATGAATCCGACCAACCTTCACGTAAAAATACCGACACAGGCCCCAAAACAAAACAAAATTCGTACATAAAGCACAGCGTACACACAACACAAACAATGCCAAAATTACACCACCCACGTCAGAGAAACGATCACACATCTCAACTTAAATCAATTACCGCCGACATATCGCTAATAAAACCATTAACGATCAAACAAGAGAACTGCGAACCTACCAATCATTTAAATTCTACAATTAATAAGGTTCAAACAAATATTTCAGAGTCCCCATTTACAAAAATATGGAAGAACATGGGGCAATACCCTATCTTTCATCTGATTTTCATCCTTTGTTTGTTAGTTCTACCATACAAATGTATCCCAATTTTATTTCTTAGTTATTTGTCCATTTATATCATGGCCCCTCACAAAATTTTCGAACTACAAGAGGCAGTTTTTAATTTTGGACAAGCATTTATAAAACTTCTCATAATTTTAGGAAACATTTTTGCAGAAAATCTAATTAGATTCCGAGGAGATAGAAGTGACTGAAAGATGACCAACCAATGTCGGAGAAATCACACTCCAGTAACAAGATCCGAGTCGCACCCAAAAAACAAATAAGCGGAAGGAAGTGAGAATTTTGAGACCCCGCTCCCCGCACGCCTCATTTCCGGATCCAATTACTTCGGACCCCTCTTCTGGCCAACACGTAAAATTAGGTCGCCGCTTTTCCCCTCCATAGACTCCTCCCTATCGCCAGTCTTGGATCCCAATTCGAACTACATATCGATTTTTTACAATCCAATTCCACACCCACAAGACGTCACACACACAAACATTCTAAATGAGTTCCCATCCCTATTATAACAAATCAATTACTTTACAGACTTCTAACATTTTTCACAACACACACAAAGACAAAAATTTATAGGGCATAATTGAGCAATTAAAAAATGTATAGGGCATGTAGATACAAAAGGGTTCAAAACAATACACCTTATTGTTCATATTAATCATTTTCATTATTTTCTCTCAATTAAAATTTAAATATATAATCAATTTATCAATTTATTCAACTTATTATCACTTTTAATCATTAATTATCATTTTTTTTTACCAATTAGTTTATATTATCATAGTTTCAAATCAACGAAAACTCATTGGTTTTCTTTTAAAATTGGATATTATATTTTATTTTGATTTACAAAAACATTCTTTTTTTTTCTATTTCTTTTTTTCCACCATGCAACAAAACATTTATTTTTTTTTCCACCATGCAACAAAACATTTTTTTTTCCACCATGCAACCAAGCATTCACTTTGATTTCTTCCAACCTTTTATTTTTATTTTTTGATTTCTCAAAAGACCTAATAAAAATCCCTCGATTTCCATTCCCAATTTCGAGCAAGAATATTGTTAGGCATTTTTCCTTTTTTTTTCTCACCACGCATCAAGCATTCACTTTGATTTCTTCCAACTTTTTATTTTTATTTTTATTTTTTGATTTCTCAAAAGACCTAATAAAAATCCCTCGATTTCCATTCCCAATTTCGAGCAAGAATATGGTTAGGCATTTTTCCTTTTTTTTTTCTCACCATGCATCAAGCATTCACTTTGATTTCTTCCAACTTTTTATTTTTATTTTTATTTTTTGATTTCTCAAAAGACCTAATAAAAATCCCTCGATTTCCATTCCCAATTTCGAGCAAGAATATGGTTAGGCATTTTTCCTTTTTTTTTTTTACCATGCATCAAGCATTCACTTTGATTTCTTCCAACTTTTTATTTTTATTTTTATTTTTTGATTTCTCAAAAGACCTAATAAATATCCCTCGATTTCCATTCCCAATTTCGAGCAAGAATATGGTTAGGCATTTTTCCTTTTTTTTTTCACCATGCATCAAGCATTCACTTTGATTTCTTCCAACTTTTTATTTTTATATTATTTTTGATTTCTCAAAAGCCCTAATAGAACTCCCTCGTTTTTATTTCCAATTTCGAGTAGAAATTAGTTAGGCATTTTCTTTTCTTTTTAATCCACTATGTACCATAGCATTCATTTTGATTTCTTACAATTAAAAAAATTTTTGATTTCTATTAATTATACTCAACCTATATCATCAACACCATTCTATTTTACTTCTTATATCGCCACCAATGCTTGTATATAGACTCTCAATACCCACAACTAATTTCCCACAAAATTATTTTTTACTTTACAGAATTCTCTCAGGCTAACCCCTTCTTGAATTCTTCACATGTAGGGGGCGCATCTGTCATAATTTGTATATAATTGTATGCACCCCCGACCCACTATGCATGTACAATGTATGATTTTCAAAGATTTAATAAAGAATAAGGTAACTGGAGGAAAGAAAGTAGCAACAAGACATAGGAAGCAGGCTAAAAGCGGGCACAAGTATAAATAACTTGTACAGTCAATACTTCCTGGCAAGCCCTGACGTATCTGGTATCCGCAGAAGTTATATTAGTAGAGAGACGCCCAATATTTCCGGACAGGACCGGACGTATTTGATAACCGCGGAAGTAAAATAGAGTCGAACTAACACCCGATACTTCCTGACCAGGCCGGGCGTAACTAACACCAAAGAAAGCCGCCGGTCCAATTAGAAAGTCTCCCCTAAATAGGTCAACCAATAGAAAAACGGGCACGTTCCATCCTTCGACCAATGGGAAGGAAGACGACTCGTGGTGTTAAATCGAGAAGTAAGAATTGTCAGTAGTGCTTTGGCTCCCAAGGAGGTGACATCTGCTCTGGACCTCTCTCCCTCTGCTCATCCCATAGCTAAGTACAATCACCACCATGTGATCAGATAATTAACAATCAAAATCGCTCCGCTCTTCTCAAGCTTTCTTTCCTCCAACCCAGTTGCCTTTTATTTTCAAACCCCATCACGTGTCCTGATTATTCCTAACTGTATGCTTCACTTGCCACTCAACGACTGCGTTTCAATCAAATCTCACCATTCTCATCGAACAACAAGAAATTCCGCAACGATATTGTCACAGAACGGTTAAGTAGACAGGATTCTACAACAGTGTAATACATCAAATATTGCAGTGTAATAACTTTGGATATATTACATATACAAACCATAAAAAAGAACAAAAACAGAAAAATAAAAGACCATAAATCCACAAACACATAAATAATATATCTCTTTAAAAATAGTTTTCTTTCCAAGTTAACAAAAAAGAACAGAACAAGCGAATATGCAAAGAATTTACGAAATCTTCTAGTTTAGGGAAAAGTTGCATAAATCTACGTCTACTTTCTAATTAATAAAAGCATTCTCTAACTACTTTTTTAATTAAAAAAAGCTAGTTTTAATCACGTTCTTTTGTTCTCGGCAAAAACGATTCCCTTCGACAATGCCCTATCAAATAAATCGTCTGCTTTATTGGCCCGCCAAAATAAAATGGCGTCAATTTTATTATTAGGGTTCGTTTGAGAACAATATCAAACTCATATATTAAAAATAAAAGTAAATATAAAAATATTATTTCATACTTTAAATAAATATCAAAAAACGCATTTTGCTTAAAATATTTTATTTTTATAAATTCAATTACCATCTATCAATAAAATTTGTAACAATTAATTTTTGGCAATGTGTTTATTTTTATATGAATCAAATAATATTATCTCCCAATAGCCGTTATCATTGCAGTAAGGTTTGTAGATATAATATTTTATGATTTATTTAAAAAGAAACATAAAATTTAATTGTTTCAAATTTTATCAAAATATTTTATTTTACCAAACACAAAATGGCGTCGATATTATTATTAGAATCTAAACTTTTCGTCTGATGATAGGTAATGGCATAAAATATATTTTTATTGTGATAATAAAAAATAAATGTAAAAAATTATTCTGTGATTTATTTTTTTTTAAATGCACGAAATTATTTTTATCAAAATATTTTTTCTTTTTAATGTATTTGAAATTTTAATATTCAAATAATTGTAGAAACGACATTTGAAAACTATCTCGCAAATGTTTCTTTTGAACGAAAAATCGAAATTTATTTAAAGGAGAAATAACGATTATTTCTAACCTTTAATTTTCAAATGTCGTTTCTACAATCATAAGCCGCATTATATTGTATTATAAATTCAAATAATTATAATTTTAAAAATTAAAAGTTTCAATAAAATATAAGGAAATATTTTGACGTTTTGAAAATACTTTTTAAAATAGAAGTGTTCATATACACGATAGCTTGAGATAATATAAAATAAAGCAAGAAATCTCTCTTCGGAAGCTTTTTGTTTATTATTTATAAATACCTTTTAATAATAAATTATATTTTCAAACACAAAAACCTTTATATTAAGACACACAGGTCTTACAGAGGATTCTCCTTGGGGTTACAAGACGGAGAAACCCATGAAAGTGGGAAATATACAAAGGGGTAAAAATGGAGAAAGATTATATACACGTGATAAATATATACAGATTATTATTTGAATGATCCTATGGAAAATAAGAATATGGATTTGGAAGAAAAAAAATTTGGAATATTAAATTATATTATTAATAAATTAAATCAATATTACCAAAGAAAGGGTAAAATGATATCGGAAATTTATTAAAAATTCATTTAAATAGGCTAATTTTAAATGTAAATGAAAGAAGTTAAAATATAATTTTTGTAAAAAAATATATATATATAATTAAGGGAGAGATCTGTTCAAATTTCACAATTATTTTTTAATAAAGGTAAATTTAAATAAATTTACTTCAAATTACAATAGAATTTTAATAGAAAATCGTTGGACTAAAAAGATAAAGGCTTAACTTCAAACTTTCTAAAGAACGTGAATAGACAGTTATTGAAAAAATAAAATTGAAAAATTAGAAGGCCATTTGTTTCTACAATATATAAATGGTTATTTGAGAAAAAATATATAAAAAAACACATTTAGGAAATAAAAACGAATTCATCTTCTTGAAAGGCAAAAATTATTTTTCAAAAATGCTTTAAATTATCTTTTGATATTTAAAATAAAGTATTAAAAATTTGGAAGCAACATTAAAAACTCTACTATAAGTAGGTAAAGTTTATACAAAATATATATTTTAAATAATTAAAATAAAATATTATACCTATCGAGCATATTTTCATTCTAAAATATTCCTTAAATCTTTTTTAAATCTGTAAATCGCTTTTCTCAAATACACACAATACTTTACAATTTGATTTCATTTAACTAAATATGCATACCAACCCTTTGTACATATATCAATTGCGTTGATTTATTTTTAATCTTTTCATCTAACTAACTTGCATACTAATTCTGTACATATTTAAAATATCTTTTTTTCTCTTCTTTCAAAATTGTTGGTTATCTTTAAAGTGCAAGTGTCCCTGGGGGGACATAGCGCTCTAAGTCGAAATAAAGAATACCTTTTTTGATTCATATCAAATAACTAAAAAACAAATTATGAGCAGACGAAGATGTAAAAATATTTTTTTAAATATAAATTCTTATAAAAAACGGTAAAAGAAAACCGTATTTGCTAAACTATGTATAAATATTTGTTTTTATTTCATTGGTTGTTTCTAGATAAGATGTAAAATCAATCATGATTTATATGTCCTTTTCCTTTCTTTTCTTCTTTAAACTTCTACTCAAACTTTGTAATTCACCAATTGTTTATGTAAAACAGTTCTCTGAATTTAGTGTCGTTGCTTGACGCAAGCATCCTGTTGGTTTTTGTGTGGGTGTTTTAAATGGGAAGATAGGGATCACGTCAATTATATAATCATTAAAATATTTATTAACATATAAAATTAAAAGAAAGGATATATAAGAGCCACGTAAAGTATCTGTTCTTGCCTCTTCTGCTTTTTTCCTTTTTCTGTTTTCGTTGTTTTTCTTCTTTCATAGAATATTATTTATAATTGTAAATTTTAATCATACTTATATTTTAAAAACAATAAGGAATATTTTTAAATATTAAATAAAAATGTTACACAAAATTATAGGCAACATATTTGCAACACATCCCTTGTGGGGGGATATCGTGTCTGATTTGATGGTAATAGATAATGAAATAAAAATAAACGATAGCAATACGTTTCTTTATACGTGAAATTTTATGCAAGCTTTCGGATCTTATCGATCCTTCCACAGGCCAAGCTATAAGCTGAGAGAAAGAGTATATATAGATGTACAATATTATTTACATACACCTAACGAAGATAGAAAATAAAAATATAAAAAATAAAAATATAAAAAATAAAAATAAATATAAACACATTTACATAAAATAATATATAAATTTCGCCAGACTGCAGGACATCTACATATTCGAAAATTAAGACGCAAGTAAAATTCTATCTACATGCGAACAAAACATGGTGTATGGGGCTATGAGTGTGAAGGTCAAACTGGGGAAGATGAGGAAGGATCTGGTGAAAAGGCAGGGCTGGGCTGTTTTTTCCTGAATGAGTGGTACTGAGATGGTAGTTCTATACGCCTGTTGATACTGTTTAAATCATGAGAGACGAAGGATTCTATTAATAATCTTTGATATTTGGATTTGATGTTGTGGTAATGACAGGTTGGGTCGGAAAGGTTAAAGGCATGGCCGGTTTTTGAGGTGTGCTGAAAGATCAAAGACCTGGGATCCCTGTTTATTATATTTCTGTTGTGCTCGGAAATTCTGTTATAAATGAAGCGGCCAGTCTCACCCACATATTTTGCGTTGCAATCTTGGCAACCTATGGAGTAAATGGCATATGGTTGCTGGTCGGGACGTTTCTTAATATTGGATCTGGTGATGGGGTTCCGGAGTATTTGGCCTATTGAGAGGTGGTTGGTGAAAAAGGTTCTTAAACCAAATTTTTTGAGGGAGTGGGCTATTGATTGATTTTCAAAGGAATAAGGTATAATGCAGGTGTTACGGTTTACTGCGGGCTGAGTGTGTTTGGAAGGGTTAAAACTATGTCTAAGTATAAAGGGAAGTGGATAGCCTCTTGATGTTAGATTACTGATAGATAATAAATTATTAAATAAATTACTCGAAAATATGTATATACATTTACAATAACAAAACCATCATCATTTTTATAGTAAAACTGAAACATTTATAATTATATTGTAGCGTAGAAATCAAGTCTTTGTATATCTGGAGATGTGAAAGTATTTATTGATGACGTCACGACAACCAGTCGACAATTATCAACCAAACTATCTACAGCTAGAGAATATCGAGCAAGCAAGCTAGGTAACTAAATGATGATTTTACAAATAATAAATCTGTGTCCAAATATTGTCATTGAATAATTAAATTAAATAATAAATTATTTCTTTTCAAAGCATTTATAGACGTGTATGATTCTTTCAAAAATAAAACAATTTATACTGCCCTTACTGTAAGGGCAGTAGAAATTGTTTAATTTCAAAAAGAATCATACGCGTCTATAATAGTTTCGAATTTTCATAACAGATGGCGCGCTAATGTATCATAATTATATATAATATATTATTAAAGTGATAAATATATAACGATTATTTTCGTCTGGTGATAAAAGGCTTACAACAGATGGAGTAAATGGCAAACATCTGCTGGCAGTTTTCTTATAGCCAACGTTTATCAACGTAATATGGCTATGTATTGATATAATCTGTTAATAAATTATTTAGCATCTTTTATATATTTATTTATTACCGTAATTTTCATGTTAAAGATGGGATTTCTTCAACACTCTCTTTCTCTATCTTTTTCTTTTAATCATAGATAACAAATTGTTACAATTAGTGAACTGAAATGGAAAATATATTATGAAAGTCTTTATTTATCTATAATAAACCTTTCTTGCAATTGCTTCCAGAATTTGAATAAACGAAAATTCTACTTTTAAGTATCAAATAACTACACACATACTCCTTTAGATGAGTTTTCAAAACAAACAAAATTATATATTACAATGAATAAATATATACATGTTATGAATATTTTGTTTCGTTGTTGAAAAAGATAGAGAATTGAAGGGGCAGTCGTGAAAATAGGAAAGATAATTATTTACCCATTAAGTAGTTTTTATTTTGAATTACTTTAAAGAATTACACATTAATTATTTTTCACAGTAATATAGTATTTATAAAATGAATTCTATATTCGTGAATTAAAAAAAAGGTAGGTTAACTATAAATATTTACAACAAAAATTCAAATATATGGTCAAAAATGTAGAACAGTAAATGAATGAAAATAAAATACATATTTTTGAAAAATAAAATATTTGCATTTTAAATTATAATATATATATAAATTATTAGTTTGAAGTCAATAATAATCAGGGATACAGCATATAAACAAAAGAATTAATGTATATAAATATTTATAGAATATGTTATGTAATATGTAAATAAATATATATTTTCGTCTGCCTTATATCTTGGTTAGTTCTAACTAAATTAGAAAGACAAGGTCACATATTTATTTTATCAGAATAATAAAGTTTACTGAAGAGATCTGCCATAAAAACGTAATAAAATTTACTACCGTCTCAAGATAACCCTCAACTATAATTTTATTATACCTAGTTCCTATCAACAACGGTATGATACAAATATATAACTAATATATGCAAATATAATAATGCCTTTGAATATTTATTTACATATACATGTTATATTAAATTATTATTTTATTTAAAATTATATTTCATTGATTCAAATACTCTGCTAAATCGACAGCCAGAGGTCACGCTTCCTCTATAAAAAACCCATTGTTGTTGTTTCCCGATGGCTGGCTCAAATTTTTTGTACATTATGTAAATAAGTTTTTCATTTTTTAGATTCTTACGCCTTAAGCCAGGCAGTACTTTTTATCAAATTATGTTTTTTTATATATCCTATAGGCTCAATTAAAGCTATTTTTGATAACTAATTTCATTTAATTTTAACCACGACTGCATTACAATAGCATAATCCTCAAGATAATCAAAAATCAACAGAAATCTCATTTTTATATTATATACATATATATGTATTTGAAAAAATTAAAATAATATTAAAAATAATAATAGAATTAATAGAAAATGGGTTGGCCAAATATCAGGGAACAGGGTTAAATCAATGTTTAGTTGGTTTCTGTTCCACTAGATGGCGTTCTGCCTTCTAAAGGTTCATGTGAACGTAGTCAGGATATACCTTTTTCATTTTGAAATATTAGATAATAAAAAGGCATATATTATAAGATATATATATTATATTTAATAAAGATTTTTTGCTGTTTTGAGATTAATTACTTGTAGAGGAATTATTGGTCATTTGTTTGCTTTTGGTATGCAGTCGTATATTATATACTAGACGAATGGCCCGGGCAACGCCCGGGGTTTACCCGAGTGCGAATATATTCTAAAAACGTTGACTTGGGTGGTCGCTATTAACAGGGTGGTCTGTATAGACAGGTGGATGTATCACACAGCTGATAACAGGGTTGTCTAGAGTGGTCGCTATAGACAGGGTGGTCTGTATAGACAGGTTTATGAGAGAGGCACAAACTTACAGGTTGTTGACGCCGCAATCCCCAGAGATGGTGTTTTTTGTTGCATCATGCTGTGACTCACACGACGACCCAAGGTCAACAGGGGTGGAGCAGCAAGCTTAGGCCTATCACCGTCTGGCGGCGCTGCTTGCGAGTTATATCTACAATTCTGCAAATAACTCTAAGGATATTCAAGATATTCAAGAAATTATTTTTCGAAAACCTTTCCGGGGATATACCTAATAATATCCCAGAATTTCATGGCGATTGGATGTATGGTTTTTGAATAACAGGGTTGTCTAGAGGGGGGCAGGGAGGACACGTGTTCCCTTGCAGCCAATGAGCGCGCATTCTATCCGTGAGCTTCAGACAAACAGACAAACAAACAGACAGAATAAGGCAAATATATAAGTAGATAACTAAAATCCTGTCGACTATTGTTATATATATAAAAAAAGAGATTTTCTGTTGTATTTTGATTATCTTGAGGATTATGCTATGTCAATGCAGTCGTGGTTAAAATCTTGAAAAAAAAGTATTTAAAATAATGAAGATTAAAAATAGCTTTAATTGAGCTTATGGTATATAAAAAACATAATTTGATTAAAGTACTGCCTGGCTTAAGGCGTAAGAATAATAAAAAAGAAAAACTTATTTACATAATGTACAAAAGGTTTGAGCCAGCCATCGGGAAACAACAACAATGAGTTTTTTATAGGGGAAGTGTGATCTCTGGCGGTCGATCTAACAGAGTATTTGAATCAATGAAATATAATCTTAAATAAAATAATATTTTGATATAACATGTATATATGAAAAAATATAAAAAATGTGATATTGTACTGAGATGGGCCAACGGGAAATAACAACAATGGATTTATATAGGGAAAGTCGCGTCATCTGGCGGTCGATTTAAACAGAGTAATTTGATCTGGGAATTATAATTTTAAAATTAAATGCAATGTTTATATAACAATATATGTTATATTAAATATTTTATTTAAAATTATGTTATATTAAAGTATTATTTTATTTAAAATTATATTTCATCGATTCAAATACTCTGTTAAATCGACCGCCAGAGGTCACTCTTCCCCTATAAAAACTCGTTGTTGTTTTATCCCAATGGCCGGCTCAAACTTTTGTACATTATGTAAATAAGTATTTTTTTATTCTTACGCTTTAAGCCAGGCAGTGCTTTTATCAAATTATGTATTTTATATATTCCTTAGCTCAATTAAAGCAACCTCTGACCAAAACCATTCTTATTATTATTCTTTCAAGATTTTAACCATGACTGCATTAACATAGTATAATCATCAAGATAATTAAATACAAGCAGACAATCTCTTTTCTATATATAAGATATATATAATACACAATTAATTAGTTTATTAATAACTATTAACGAGAGATGCTATTTACAAAGAAATGTAAAAAATGTATAGTCTGTTATCTAAATAATTAGAAATTCGTTTATCTCCTTTAGGAATTCAGTTAATTGAGGAAGGAGCGACACAAGACATAATTGAGTCAATTACAGAGAGTGTGTGCGCCTTCAATTAACTAACTGTTGTAAATAAATTAATAAATTGGGTAAATTCACTTTACAATATACCTTCTATAATAGCTTCATTGGGATCAAATTGTTAAATTGATTATTTACTTTGAAAATGAAAAAGACATCTCCTTATCGTGCAACTGAAAGTTGATGATGGCTGGCGCCATCTTTCGGAATAAATATCAACTATTCGTTGATTTGTAATTATTCCTGAATCGGCCAAATACCCATTCTTGGTTAATCAAGAAAAATTAACCACGGACGCGTTTCGGGCTGTTTGCCCTTATCAGCGTAGTGCAAGCTGTACTTCAACGACCAAAAATACTGGTCATTCAAGCATCCTGAAAAAATCATGATACGAGTAGTTAAGGCCAGAATTGTGTGAGAATGCGAAACATTATGAAAAATTGATCATTTAGTTTGAAAAATGTAATCGTTTTAAGAAATGAAAGTATATAAACACGAATGTTTCTTGTAATCAAACTTTTACTGTCCTTACTGCGATGAACAAATATTGGAAAGGGTTGGCTCATCAATGATGAACCCTACCAGCGGTTTCGCCAATTTTGTATGAAAAATAAACATTCGTGCTTATATACTTTTATTTCATATATATGGCGCGATATTTGTAATTTGTATATTTGTAATATTCATTCAGAAGATTTACATACTTGTAAATATAATTCTGTATATAAGGATGTGTAAGTTTAATAGAAGTGTGTCCGTTATAAATCGGGTGTTGGTGAATTATTAGTGTCATCAGGGTTTCTGGTGTTGTGGGCACTTTTAAGGAAGCAAATAGGCTTTAATTCGGTTAGAGACCAGAAGTCTGGCAAGAAGATACAGTCAAGCTCTACCACAACTATTTAGATAAGGCCAGACATATCCAGGATGTGGCAAGCTTTCCGAGCTTAGTAAGGCAGTGATCGTATCCGAAACATTTGAAGAATTTGTAATTTGTAAACTACTTTTAAAGGGTTTTTTGTGCAATAAAATGATAAAGATCCCTCGAAATATTTGACTATTTTTTCATAGATCTAGGTTCGCTCTTTTTTTATATGATTAGACACTTTTATGTTAAAGCGAATAAAGCTTAAAAACAATAGAAACTAAAATATCAATAGAATACAACTATTATTTTTAATAAAATTAATTTATTTATTATTTTAGATATAACAAAATATGAATATTAACTTGTTTTCACTTTTTTAAAACCCATTTTGTAAGCGAAAAAAAGACAATGGTAACACATACAACACGCAATGACAGCATCAGTATCACTATAAAAGGAAGTTCCAAAAAATGCAATATAACAGCGGTATGGTAGATTAAACTGACGAAACCTCTGGGAGGATTCACAGCTGATGAGCCAGGCCCTCCCTTTAATTTTTGCATTGCAGTAAGGACAGTAGAAATTGTTTAATTTATAAAAGAATCATACACGTCTATAATAGTTTCAAATTTTCATAACAGATGGCGTGCTGATACATCATAATATATTGGTCTTTATTGATCTTTTAAAAAAATATTTAAACAAAATCACAGAAAAATTCAATATAGAGAAAAAATATATATAAAGTTGATTTTTACCATTTTTCTCAATATTAGGATCATAAGAACATGTTGAATCTATATCAAGGAAAATAAAACATTCATTTTTAATACAAAAATATATATATGGTCAACAGTCAAAAATTTTTATTCTGTGATAAGGAGCTTCATCAATCAAAAGGACTTTTACCCTATGACGTCATATAGAGAATGAAACTCTGTAAAAGAATATTTTCATCTGGTTTTTTTTCTGTGTGGAAGTTTAACATCTTGGTTTCTATGTAGGTTTCTCCGTGTTTATAACTTAGTGTTGGCTATACCATGAACATAGCTGTATACTAAGCGATGTCATTTACATCAAAATATGATCAACATATACTGGTGTGATATAGAGATTGATGGAAATACTATATGAATATATAAATTTATTTAATTTAAAAGGCATATATTAGATCAAAATAGTATTTATTTTACCAATAATTCAGTTGGCTGAATGCCAACCTTTATCAAAGTGTTATAACATTTTAAAGTGTGCGTTATAATACCTTGATAAAGGTTGGCGTTCAACCAACTGAAATATTGGTAAAAATAAATGATATTTTGATCCAATATATGCCTTTTTAATTAAAGATTTATTTATGGATTGCTCTATTTTCAAAAAATATAAATTTATATTTTGTCGGAATCATATTGTAACAAAGTAATTATTAATTTTATTATTTTATTAACAGAGTGGTCATTTTTATGTTTATATTTTGCTACTCTGTAAATTTACCTCGTGGCATTTTGGTGGAGATGCTGGGTAAATTAGGGAAGACAAACTGAAGACCGCCGAGAAGACCTTGAAGCCATGGGTGCTGTGATCTACATTTACGGAGACTGACTCCAGGATTCCACCGCCGTGCTAAAGCCAAGACTTCCCTCGAAGATGACGATGTCCCTATAGACGATACGACGACAAAGCTGTTCTTCACGCCGCAAGAAAAAGGACAAAAAGGTACTTGGGACAAAGTTCCAAGACTTCGATGGAATCCTTGGCAGAAGCACGTCAGACCCATGTCGGTATCTATAATAATTGTTAGCTGTGGGTCACAGCTCCCATAGGGAAGAAGATATGTAACAAAGTAATTATTAATTTTATTATTTTATTAACAGAGTGGTCATTTTTATGTTAATATTTTGCTACTCTGTAAATTTCCCTCGTGGCAATATTTATCTATGAAATAATTTGTTTTTGGCGGAAACTGTTCTTTTTCTCCAAATAAATATATGCACTCATGGACAAAACTTAAAGAAGTTTTACTTTTTAGCATGTATATCGGGATGATTATATATATATGTGTCGTAAACTCGGGTGAGACAACAAGTGAGTTGGAAGCAGTTGGGGTTGAGTGGCAAGGCTTGCAGAGTGGGAAGTCCGCACGGGACAGTAAGGACAAAGTTTGGGATCAAAAAACGCTCTCCCAGTATGTCTAAAGTGGCACCAGAACCAGGGAGAAGTTGAGGATTAACAGAGGAAAGTTCGGTGTCCAGCTTGAAGCCACGGGGACCGTCGTGAGATGATAATGGACCTAGAACTGAGCGGGCCTGTCCGAAAATATCCACCGGAACCTAACTGTCAACATCCGGACCAACGCCCCTTTTTGTCCCTCTCTGGATCCCCCGGGTGTTGATGCTCATTGGTCAGTCTTATTTGGGTCATCCTCCCCTCCCCTGGGGTCCGGTGGCAAACTGATGTCACTTTGAGACGACTATAAAAGACGTCATACTTTATTATTTACATATCTTTGTTTAAATTACGATATATGTTCTCTTTATTATATACTAGCGGATGTACCCGGCTTCGCCCGGGTTTTACCCGAGTAAAGGTTTGTCTAACGAACATTTGTTAAAACAATTCTCTATAAACTTATAAAAAAAATAATAGATATATTTTGATAATTTGAAACTCGTAAATTTTAATCTCTCGATAAAGTGAACATTTTTCCCCGGTCCCTTGAAAAATACTCGATAAGTTGAATAAAATCAATATTAATTGGTTCCCTCGGTAATTGGAAGTTAAAGGAATAGTATCTTGCCTTGGAATTGTATCATTATTCTTGTCTCAAATAAATTGCCGTGTCATCCTGAATTTTGTCTTTCCTAATTTTCTACATTACAAAATCATCGTTTTATCTAGTGAACATTTTTTCCCGGTCCCTTGAAAAATACTCGATAAGTTGAATAAAATCAATATTAATTGGTTCCCTCGGTAATTGGAAGTTAAAGGAATAGTATCTTTGCCTTGGAATTGTATCATTTTTCTTGTCTCAAATAAATTGACGCGATATCCTGAATATTGTCTTTCCTAATTTTCTACATTACAAAATCATCATTTTATCTATTCTCCCAATATATATGTTGTAGATAAATGATAAAACTAACTTTGACTTTTGCGCAATTAATAGGTAGAAAATCTTACTTTTGATAAATAATCTTTAAGATAATAAACTTAGTGATAAGAAAGTTAATAGATAAAAAAACTTGTTATCATCGTCGCAATGGGGGCGCTGCTTTCGAGTTAAATCTACAAATCTGCAAATAACTCTAAGGATATTCAAGATATTCAAGAAATATTTTTCAAAAACCTTCCCGGGGATATAGCTAATGATATCCCAAAATTTCACGGCGATTGGATGTATGGTTTTTGAATCTATAGAGTACAGACAGACAGACAAACAGACAGACATTCAATTTATTTTATTTATCTGATTCGTTACTCCAAGTTTTTTGTATTTTTGGACAAATGTATGACGTGTCAAAGCCGAATCAAATGCTTAGTTCCGTTATTATATCTTGCTATTTAAACAATTTAAGTATTTATTGATATATTCATAATATTCAATTCTAAAATAATAATATAAACTTATCTTACTCATTACTTTCTCTACATATTACATTATTTTTCAATTATATTCACATATTAGACACTATTGCATATTGCATATATTGGACTACGGGAGAGAAACTGCCATCAATGGAACACCAGAGTGGCCAGGTCGATAAGGTGGCTGACATTTCTCAACTCCAGCCCAAGATAGAACTTTTAGACTTCGCCACACCATTGCAGTAAAAACAATTGAAAATTGCTTTATTTGAAGAAAAAAAAAAAACAATTTCGCTAAAAGTTTTTTTTTTTATAGGCGCACCTATAGTTTTTTTTAAACAAAAATAGTTCTGTGAAAAAATAGAAGAAAAGTGAAAGTTTACTGGAATTAGATGGATAAAAAAAGGCATCTCCTTATCATGCATTTAAAAGTTTATGATTGCTTACGCCATCTCTCGGAATAATTATCAACTAATCGTTTATTTTTTATTATTCCAGAATTGACCACATACATTTTCTTGATTAAACAAGAGCCCGAAACGCGTATATGGTTAGCTTTAATTGATTAATCAAGAAGGGTATTTTACCATTTGGGGAATAATTAAAAAGAAACTATTAGTTGATATTTGTTCCGATAGATGGCGCAAGCCGTCAGGAGATTCATTTTACATAAAAAAAATAGTTTATTTTATACCATATCCCCTTTACATATACATGGAAAATATCATGATTATCATGAAAGATAGGTGTTTGCAGCTGCTTTTACTGTTTTCAGACTGCATGTTCCAGATGGCACAAGAACCTATAGGACATGCAACAACTGTCCTGGTGTGGAACTAATACCTACCCACATATTCTCATGCCCAGCAATGGCCGCAGCTCTGTAGAAAATGGACATAGACTCAGAGCATCAGCTTTACACACCCAAGATAGCGGACATTGCTGCTGCTGTGATAGAGATGTATGGAGACATCTGAGGCTCTTCATTGGACACAACAACAACAACAGAAAATTGACATGGACCCAGAACAGCAGCTTTACATACCCAAGATAGAGGACATTGCAACTGCTGTGATAGAGATACATGGAGACAGCTGAGACTCTTCATTGGACACAACAACAATAACAGAAAATTGACATGGACCCAGAACAGCAGCTTTACATACCCAAGATAGAGGACATTGCAACTGCTGTGATAGAGATACATGGAGACATCTGAGGCTCTTCATTGGACACAACAACAACAACAGAAAATTGACATGGACCCAGAACAGCAGCTTTACATACCCAAGATAGAGGACATTGTAACTGCTGTGATAGAGATACATGGAGACAGCTGAGACTCTTCATTGGACACAACAACAATAACAGAAAATTGACATGGACCCAGAACATCAGTTTTACAAACCCAAGATAGTGGACGTAATGCTGTTGTGATAGTGATGTATGGAGACATCTGAGTCTCTTCATTGGACACAACAATAACAACAACTGCATGTTTATATATTTACAAAGCAGTTCGACTTTTGTACTATCGAGGTATCAGAGTCCTGTTGTGTCACTTACAATTGCTGGTAAGGTGAATAATTATTGAGGCGATTGTGACGATTTGTATTTTTAAAAATTGTAAATGCGGGATTTGATCTCTTGGTGGTTGTGTGACATACACTCATGGACAAAACTTAAGGAAGTTGTACCTTTTAACATGTATATCGGGATTCAGACAATAACTCTGTAAGATACTCATAGACAGAACTTAAGGAAGTTGTACCTTTTAACAGTATAGCATGTATATCGGGATTCAGACAATAACTCTGAAAGATACTCATGGACAGAAATTAAGGAAGTTGTACCTTTTAGCATATATATCGGGATTCAGACAATAACTCTGAAAGATACTCATGGACAGAAATTAAGGGAGTTGTACCTTTTAGCATGTATATCGGGATTGAGACAATAACTCTGAAATATATTACAATGATCTTTTTATTGAAGACACACGAGATAACCAAGTATGAACAAAATTGTCTCTGTCTCCTTAACAACAACAACAAAACAGACGACTGGCGACATCAAAGACCTTTCATATTCTCAAGTTTTGTCCATGATTGTACATATTTTATGATTGATTCAAGAGTTTTAGCAGACTAACAAACAATCATCGATGAATTAAACTTAAGTAAAAATTACAGTTTTCCTTTTCGGAAATCAGGTAACAAAATGATAAAATGATTACAAACAATAGAAACAATTCAGAATAATCAAAAACGAAATTTTCTCTTTGTAATTTTCCTCAAAATATAATTAAAATGTCAAACACACAAAAACATAAAAGGTTTAGAGAGATCAAAAGATATTTATTTCTAACAATAATGACTTCTGGTACAATTTATATAGTAAAAACCATACAGACATCTTCACACAAATATAATTAGTTTTATTCTTCTATAGAAACCGAGTTGGGCTCATTTAAATGAATTAGTTATTCAAATAAATAATTCAAAAACTACATAGATATAATAGATAATAATTCGAATAAATATTTTCAATATTTGCATATTTACCTCATCAGAAAGTGAATTTAAAGAACTTAATAGGAATAAAATATTAATTTGCATAATCTATTCATTGTTTGGGTAATTTACAACCAATGTATATATATATATTAACACAAAGCAATAACGCGCCATCTATACACATAAAATGAAAGGATTTAAAATCACGAATGTTTCTTTTATACATATTACAAACTTCTACTGTCCTTACTGCAATGAAAAAATATATTGGGAGGGCTTGGCTCGATGCAAATATTTGAATGTAATTCTACTGTCCTATAAGCTTATGTCCATAGTTTTTCTTGAAAACCATTTCTGAGATTCCATCCTTCAGTGCTGCGTATATAAGCAGAATCGTCCAATACAGTATTAGAGCTCTGAGAAGCGGTCTGGTGGATTAAATTGGCGAAACCGCTGGGAGGGTTCACCACTGATTAGCCAAGCCTTCCCAATATATTTTTTTCATCGCAGTAAGGGCAGTAGAAGTTTATATTATGTATAAAAGAAACATTCGTGCTTTTAAATCCTTTCATTTCATGTGTGTATATATATATTAAAGAAAAAAAAAGACATCTCCTTAACGGGCAACTGAATGTTGCTGATGGCTTGCACCATCTATCGGAATAAATGTTAATAATTCGTTGATTTTTAATTATTCCCCGAATTGGCCAAATACCCATTCTTGATTAATCAAGAAAAGCTAACCAGATACGCGTTTCGGGCTGTTGGCCATCTTTAGCGTGGTGCAAGCTGTACCTCAACGACCATAAAAACTGGCCATTCAGACATCCTGAAAAATGATGTAACGGGTAGTTAAGGCCAGAATTGTGTGAGAACGCGACACAATGTGAAGAAAAAAGTACAAACTACTGTAGTACAAACTGTACTGTGGGATAAGGTTCATAAATTAAATATATATGTATTAAAATATAAAAGCATATCTTGGATCAATATAATTTATTAAATATATCCGATATTTCAATGAAGCTGTTCGCCTATCTTTCTCTAGGAATTCAAACTCCTTCTAAGCCCATCATCCGCATGATGCACGAGAAATATTGTTTATATAAGTTGGAGTGACCGAACCATTTTGAATGAATCAATTATATAATCAGAAATAAAATGATATTTCTATTATATTTAACTAGTTTTATTTTAACTGTTGGTATGATTGCGGTATGTCTATTTTCCTATTAATACTATTTTGATCATCTATAGATGCCCAGCTCTCCAGAAATAATGTTTGTCCTATATTGTTGCACCAAGTTGCAGCTTTGCAGGGTCGTCGACCTTGGTTTCTTCCTTCTTGGTGTTATACACGTTTCCCGAGCGGGTTTCCATATTCAAAGCAAATAAATAAAATTAAAAGTAAATAAAATAAATTACCTTCCAACGTTATTGTGTTTATTTATTCGTGGTCTTCCTCGTAGGTCGTGATCCGCCGTCTTCGTCTAGGTCCTCTCTCGCTCCAATAACCAATCAAAATATATGTACAATAAATATTACAAAAGGAATGAAACTATAAAAAGGAATGCTGATAATCTAAATATTCTGTTTTAAATAACTATTAAATATCAGAGAATATTTTGAATAAATGTAAGAGACGCATTAAAATTGATGTAACAATATGTTGCTGTATAAAACTATTGCATTTTCAAAATCTGGAATATGTCCTTGCTTGATTGCATGATCTACAAGTAATGACAAAGTACTATGGTATCTGAAGGCTCTTTTGTGTTGATTAAGTCTCTCTATATATATTTTTGTTATTTATATATGTAAATAGGTAACATTCTGTGACTAAATAACAATATATATTAGAAAATTAAATTTAATTGCCATCTATCGTTAAAATAACGATATCGTTAACGATAGATGGCAATTAAATTTAATTAACTAATATATATTTGTTATGAAAACATATTTTGCGGAAGAGATTTGCTCGATGCAATACCTTGAAATTATATTTATGTACCTCTACAGACCTATAAGTTTATCTCTATAGTTCAATAAACACCCCTAAGCTGCCTTCCATAGAAAATACAGGGTATATTCCAAACCAATCCAAGCGGTCTAGAGATTACTTTGGCGAAACCGCTGAGAGGGTTCACTACTGATGAGTCAAGCCCTCTCATTCAATAACTCATATCATTGCAGTAAGGTCTGTAGAGATAATATTTAATGATATTTAAAAGAAGAGCATTGCCAGTAAATTTATTTGTGTAAAATTCTCTCTATATATGTTGTTATTTATATATGTAAATAGGTAACAATCTGTGACTAAATAACAATATATTTGGTAAGAGGATAATCGAGTACTGCTCATTTTCAACTAGCACTTTGTTTACGTAGGATCTAGAGCACATTATTTTATTTACTTCAACCTTTATTATTATTTATTTAGAGCGCCATCTGGTGGAATAAAAATCAACTAAGCGTTTGTTTAGTTTATTCTATAATATTTGGCGCCAATTACATGCATATTACGGGCTGTTGGCCTTTGTCATATGATATATAAGCAAAACTTTCAAAAATACAATATTAGAGTGGTATGGTAAGTTGAACTGGCGAAACCGCTGGGAGAGTTCACCACTGACGAGCCAGGTTCTCCCAATATTTTATTATTGAACTAAGGGCAGTAAGGAATTATTTATTTTCATAAAGAAACGTATATGCATAAATAGTTTATAATTATGAATATTTAGGATTCGTTCGCAGTATATTTTAAATATTTATGCTAAAATCTTTATTGATCTTTTTTTATTTTTATTTAACAGTTGGGAGAGACACGCCATATCCACAATTTGGATAATTGCGTGTATATTTTAAATTATATACAATTAATACAATTGAACATTGGAAATCATTAAAATTAAACGTTCAATGTCAAATTTTACATATAGCAATTATAAGTAGTAGCTTGAAATATGTACAGTCAACGCTTTCGCCTCAAAATATACATCCTGCAGAATCTATTAAACTTGACGTATTGGTCTTTATTGCAAGCAGCTTGTTTTGTATTAGTCAGGTAAAGTTGGTTTTCTTCCCTTAGATCAGAAGTTAATGAACAGTCTATCAGAAGATGTTCAGGGGTTTGTTGTTCGTTTCCACAAGTGCATGCAGGTGAACCAATTTTGCCAATTCTAAACAAATATGTGTTGAAGTCACCATGTCCAGTAAAAAAATTGAACGTTATAGAAGTTGGGTTGAACATAGTTAGGAATTCTTGAAGTATCAAAGAATCCCTTGAAATTATCATTGGCACCTCCATAGTATTCCTCAAATTTCTGGTTTATAAAATTAGATATCATTTTTCTTTTAGTTGGATCTGATTTTTTGTATCCAATATTCATTTTTAGTATATTTGTTTCAATAAAATCCGTGAGCTTTGGTGTTCTAGCAACAATATGAGTACAGTTTGAAGATGTTGAATTATAAACCTGTGTACTGTGCTTCAAAATTTTGTACTGCAGAGAGTTTAATTTACCTTTGACTTTTTTGGGTATAAAGTTGTACCAGATCGTGGAACCATAAGTTAGTGAACTTCGAAACAGTGTCTTATAGAGTTATATTCTTCTTTTACTGTCCAGTCCCCATGCTTTCCCGGTTAATCCAATTAGGTATCCACTAGCTCTATTTGTCTTAGTAATAATCTCATCAATATGGGACACAAAATCCAATTTGTTTTTATTTCTATGATTTTTAAAAGTTATTCCCATAATCTTCAGTTTTTCTACCCGATTGGCAGTGATAGTGTTAGGAATTTTTGCAGCTATTTTGCTATTAAACAAGTATAAGATTTTCGTTTTCTCTTCAGATACGGTCAACTTATTGTTCCCACACCAGTCTAATATTCTCTCCATGACCTTTCCTGTTGTATTCCGAAGTTCTGTCAAGTTGTTTCCCCAACATATCACAGTTAAATCATCCGCATAAGCAATGATTTCACTGTTTGATTCTGAATAGTTATTCAATAAATCGTTTAGAATAATATTCCATATTGTAGGGGATATAGGCCCACCCTGTGGACATCCCTTGCTTAATTTTTTGTGGGTTTCATTTGATGAGTATCTAAATCTCACTCTTCTATTATTAAGAAAAGACTGTAGTAGTTTTATTATTGAAGCTTGAACGTTGTCCTCATCTAGTCTTTTCAGCACCATCGGCCACCATGCATTGTCGAACGCTCCACTTATATCAACTGCGATTATAGCTGTATATTCTTTGTTTTTATGTTCTAGAGCTATTTTGACAATTTCATTTAATGCAGAGATAGTAGATCTTGATCTTCGAAATCCATGTTGACGATTGTTAAGCAGATTCGAGTCTTCATAAAATTTTATTAGTTTGTTGTTAATTATTTTTTCAAATATTTTGGAAATGTTTGAGTTGAGACAAATGGGTCTGTAGCTTTTATAAATTTTCATGTCTGTTTTACCTGGTTTGGGAATAATTATTACCTCAGATTTTTTCCATTCATTCGGATAATAATTTAAATCTAAGCATTTTTGAAAAAGTTTCACCAGTATTTGAACTATTAGTTGTTTAGTATGTTTTATCATATTGTTAGAAATATTATCAATTCCAGGCGTTTTCTTTGAGTTTAGCTCATCAATTATTCCATTTACTTCATTGGGCGTTATTATTATATTTTCTTTATTATGAAATCCTAAAGTATAGTTCCTTATGTTTTTGTGGAAGGTTGTGTCTTCATTATCTCTATCATCGGGGAAAAGGTTGTTCAAAAGTTCTACTTGTCTTCTGGAATCGTTCTTCATCTTTATTCACTTCTAAGATTTCCAAAATGCCCTTTCGGTTAGAACCGTTTTTAATATTTTTGTAAACCCTGTATAAATTTCCATATGGGTTTTTTGATTTGATGTCCTCTAAGAAAAACCTCCAAGACATTCTTTTAGCCTTATTTATTTCCCTGACGTATTTGTTTCTTGCCCTTTTATACTGTTGTTGAATATGGATAGAGGGATTTTTCGCCCGATAATAGGAGTTACGGAGGTATTTACAATAGCTCTCAAGGCGTGTCAAGTCCGCGTTCCACCATCTGTTTATGTTGTTTTTTATTTGTTTGTTTTTTCTTAGTTTAAGAGTATTATACGCTGCTTCAATGAGCGTGTTCGAAAGTTCTTTTACCGCGCTATCGACGTCTTTCCTTGTATTTGCTGTATCTAAAAGATTTTCAATATTATTTTGATCTATTTTAATGAAATTAGGCCAAAATTTGACCAGTTCGCCTTTTCTTCACTGAATTTCCATGTGGAATAATTAGTAGCTGTGGTGAAATTGTCAGTTATATGTACTTCATAGATTATTGCTACATGATCAGAGATCTGCGATATTTGTTCTGTGTGCCAGTCTCTGATAGCTGCTATTGCTTGTTTGTTAGTCAGCGTCAGATCAATCACACTAGCATTTCGACATGTAGTGGATTTATTATTATGTATGATTAAGTTCGTTTCGTCAATGATGGGGATCAATCTATGCCCATTGTAATTTTTTGTGGAATCATACCATAATGGCGATCTGGCGTTAAAGTCACCACTTATAATTAGGGGCGTGTTTATAAATGTTTCAGTTAGTGATCTGAAGAATGTTTCGTGCTCCTTTCTCATAGAATTGGGGTGAATATAAATATTTGATATAGCAATTTTCTTACTTTCTGTTTGTATAGAAATGGTTGTGGCGAAGGAGTTAGTGAATTCTTTTATTAGTTTAATTTGTAACGCATTGTTTCTAACAATTATTGCTGTATTTATATTTGGACTGTTTTCCTGATGATATATTATATTGTTTCCTGGAAAAATTATATCTTCTTTTATTTTATAAGGCTCCTGAATCAGAATTAAGTCTGTGTTTATGAATTTTTTGGATGAATATAGTTCACTCATGCAGGTATTGCTTTTCCTAGCATTTTGTTGAATAATTTTAATTCTATCAGTAGCTGTGTTTCTTCCATTCATATGCATTCAAATGGTGTTTTAATTCTTGTTCTCCTCTTCTTGAATTGTTGAGTAATCAGTACGCTGCATCGTGTTTTTAATCTCTCTTTCGTAGATCGGGCACGCTTGGGTATTTGGTTTATGATCTAAATTTCCGTTCTTAAAATATGGGTGCTTGCAGCAATTGCTGCACCTTATTATTTCGGAGCAGTGATGCTGTCCTTCAATTCCACATTTTACACATTTCTTTATATTTGGGCAGTTTCTGGTCCGATGTCCAGGGTGGAATAAATAACAGTTTTGGCATTGATCAACAAGCACTTTATCCCTAATATCGCACCGTTGGATATCAGTATATATTTTGCCAAGTTTTTTAATAATAGCATAGGCCCCCGGGGAGACCCTCAGAACTACATCTTGCTCAGCCTTTACAGATTTAATAGGAAATAAGACCTTGATCTCATTATTTAGCCCAGCAAGTTCTGGGTTCATCTCACAGATTATCGTTGCCAAATTTGTTAGATCTGTTATTTGCTAATCGACTTAACCAAAATTGTAGGATCTCTTAGTTTTGGCTTATATATTTTGCTGATTTGGTTGATTTCGTCAAGCTTCTTGAAACTTTCAATCAGTTGGTCTATATTCTGATCATTAGGCAGTTTAAGGATCGTTCCTTTTCTTGTATTTATTATTTTATTGATTCTTGTTTTATTGCCCTCTTGTCTAAGAAATTTGATACCCTCATTTACCTTTTGTTGTACCTGTGATATTGCTTGATTTTCATTAGCTGTTATAAAAATGGTTTGTTCCTTAGTATTTTGTCGTACTTTTTGTGTAAGTAAGTAATCTTTATTTTTAGCCACTTCTGCATACGAGTCTTTACTTAAACCCTGCCCAATTATCTTTGATAAATCGTTATTGATAACCGTAAAGTTATTTTGCATACATTCTTCGATTTTGTTTATTTTCTGATCAATTTTAAGTGATTCTGTTATATTATCCTTTATCTGTTTTATTGTTCCCCTTAAATATCCTATATCTTGTTTATTTAATGTTTTTTGATTATTATCAAATTTATCCGTAAAATATTTGCATAGTTCATCTAATCGTTCTACAATTAGATCATTCATTTTCAAATTTTTACATATTTAATAATAAACCTTCGAAAATTCAAACAGCAATTGCCGATCAAAAGTTAATATTATTTTTGATTTAAGCTATTTATATATAAAATTTTAGTTTTATAACAGGCACGGAAGAAGTTTTATAAACAAAGCTTACCGGAGTTAGCAGAGCCAAGCGACGCACGTCCGACAGTCGCTAAGTATAGCTAAGTATTGATCTTAAAAATAAGTTTTTCAGGTAATACTAATTTAAAAAAAGGTTCAACACTAATTTTGTTTAACACTTTTAGAAGTTGTCATTCTTTTTGTGTGGATGAATCTTTCAAAAAAAGGTTAAACACAATTTAGACAAAATAATCAATGAATATTAAATTTTGATTGAGTGAAAAAATCAATAAAAATCCTTTTCAAAACAGGTGACTAGAACTTAGCAGAAGAAAAAAAAAAGGAATTCCCAAAAATCTTGTGCAAACTTTTAAAATTGATGGGTAATCAATAGTTTTTGTCCTAGGTGCTTATTGGTCAGCTGTTCTTTAAGCTGATTGGATGGCGGTGATTGATAAATCGTTCATTCAATATCTATTCTATATGGTCGAAATATGAAGTTTTTATTTTAATTGTGGATTCATAGTGTGGTATTTTTAAATATATAGTGTCAGGAGATTATTCTGAATATATATATATATTGTTACGAGAAGAGCACTTGCAACCTTCGCCAGTAGATGGCGCGTTCGCCTGTTTCGCATCTGCAACTGATACGGGAGTCGCCGACTGCTGTGATCCCGTTTCCTGGGGAGGCTACCTCTCCTGACTGTAAATACCTTTTTATATTGGCCCCAGGAGGTGGCATAATGTAAATACCCGTTGTTTGTTATTCCAGTTATATGTAATGGTTGGTAAAATATGACAATAAAAGAAGTGCTTCTGGTTCTCCGTGCCGCCTCCTGTCATTCCTCTAGCCATTGCCATCTTCGTCGGGCCGCTGCTGCAACAACTCTTCTGGTAAGTCTCTCGTGTCCCCCCACCAGTGGTAAGGCCGAGAGATACTGTCAGAGGAAGGGAGTGTCCACTTGAGCAGTGGAACTCGGGACGTCGTCAGGGTGCCTGCAGGGAGGAGCTACTCCGCGACCGAGGGAGCGAATCGTACCAAGAGATCGGGAAGGATCACGCGTAACAATATATATGTCAAAGTGACAAATAAAATTTCGAGTTAGTGACAGTCGGCGCCTGTAGGAGGAAAGAGGTCCGAAAAACAAGTTGGGTTCCCAAGTGTGCCTCTTGCTTATGCAAACAGATTAGTCCGCTTTGAGACACGAGGATTGACAGACCCCTCTAGACAGATCTCCCCTGACCGGCGTCGGCTTCACTTACTCTCTCGCCATCTCTGTGGTGACATCCAACATGTCTCGTCCTTTTGTGTAATCTCAATCACGCCTGAACCCACTCTAAACATTGCGGCCACCACGACTGCAACCAACATGCCAAGTCATCCTACAGGATACAACAACAATTACATTACTACATATATATATTTATTAATTTAACTAATATATATTTAGCGCGCACACACACACATATATGAATTAAACTATTACAGTATAATAATATCATCACAATATTTATTTTAGAGTTACAAGCTTTCGAGGGATGTTCTTTATCAATTGACACAATTCCTTTTTGCTTATTCCTATTACACGTGGTATAGGGCATTATAATCATGGTGGGTAGAAGTAGGCAAGTACCTTTACTGTAAGTACACCACATGTCTACACATGTGAAAAGAAGTTCGACTTTGCACTTACAAATGTGCCAGAGCCCCGTTTGGTTACTTGCACTCGCTGGTGGGGAAGTAACACAATAAAGACGTATAGTTAAGGGTATACAGCTGCTTACTTTATATAAATACTATTAAATTATTTTCATATATATTGAAGGATGTTCATTTTATATTTGATGTTCTAAATTCTACTCTCTCTCTCTCTCTCTTTCTATAATGAAAATTCAAACTTTTAATAGCATGTGAAAAAATAGTATAAATGTAATATTGTACTGGGATAAGGTGCATAAATTAAGAAAAAGGGCATCTCCTTATCGTGCAACTGAAAGTTACTGATAGATTCCGATAGATGGCGCAAGCTATCAGCAACTTTCAGTTGCACGATAAGGAGATGCCTTTTTCTTAATTTTTGATAGTATGCGTATTATTTTAAGGAAAAATAAATCATTTTTAAACTGATCGTATTGAAATAATGATAAATAGAAGGGCCTGGCTCATCAGTAGTGAACTTATATTTTTTATAATATTATTATCTGTCTTTTACTTATATAATCATATTATCATTAACTTATTGTCAAAAGTTACAGTTAAACCTGTCTATAGCGCTCCCTCTAAATAGCGCCTCCTTCTCTATAGCGCCCGATTTTAAATACGTAGTACGATGCAATTTACATTAAAAGTGACCTGTCTATAGCACCCTCTCTCTATAGCACCCTATTTTAAATACCTAGTACGATGCGATTTACATTTAAAGTGACCTGTCTATAGCACCCTCTCTAAATAGCGCCTCCTTCTCTATAGCACCCGATTTTAAATACGTAGTACGATGCGATTTACATTAAAAGTGACCTGTCTATAGCGCCCTCTCTAAATAGCGCCTCCCTCTCTATAGCGCCCGATTTTAAATATGTAGTACAATGCGATTTACATTAAAATTGACCTGTCTATAGCACCCCCTCTAAATAGTGCCTCCCTCTCTATAGCGCCCGATTTTAAATACGTAGTACGATGCGATTTACATTAAAAGTGACCTGTCTATAGCACACCCTCTAAATAATGCCTCTCTCTCTCTCTATAGCGCCCGATTTTAAATACGTAGTACGATGCGATTTACATTAAAAGTGACCTCTCTATAGCGCCCCCTCTAAATAGCGTCTTCCTCTCTATAGCGCCCGATTTTAAATATGTAGTACAATGCGATTTACATTAAAATTGACCTGTTTATAGCACCCCCTCTAAATAGTGCCTCCCTCTCTATAGCGCCCGATTTTAAATACGTAGTACGATGCGATTTACATTAAAAGTGACCTGTCTATAGCGCCCCCTCTAAATAGCGCCTCTCTCTCTATTGAGCCCGATTTTAAATACGTAGTACGATGCGATTTACATTAAAAGTGACCTGTCTATAGCACACCCTCTAAATAATGCCTCTCTCTCTCTCTATAGCGCCCGATTTTAAATACGTAGTACGATGCGATTTACATTAAAAGTGACCTCTCTATAGCGCCCCCTCTAAATAGCGTCTTCCTCTCTATAGCGCCCGATTTTAAATATGTAGTACAATGCGATTTACATTAAAATTGACCTGTTTATAGCACCCCCTCTAAATAGTGCCTCCCTCTCTATAGCGCCCGATTTTAAATACGTAGTACGATGCGATTTACATTAAAAGTGACCTGTCTATAGCGCCCCCTCTAAATAGCGCCTCTCTCTCTATTGAGCCCGATTTTAAATACGTAGTACGATGCGATTTACATTAAAAGTGACCTGTCTATAGCGCCCCCTCTAAATAGCGCCTTCCTCTCTATAGCGCCCGATTTTAAATACGTAGTACGATGCGATTTACATTAAAAGTGACCTGTCTATAGCGCCCCCTCTAAATAGCGCCTCTATCTCTATAGCGCCCGATTTTAAATACGTAGTACGATGCGATTTACATTAAAAGTGACCTGTCTATAGCGCCCCCTCTAAATAGCGCTTCTCTCTATAGCGCCCGATTTTAAATACGTTGTACGATGCGATTTACATTAAAAGTGACCTGTCTATAGCACACCCTCTAAATAATGCCTCTCTCTTCCTCTCTATAGAGCCCGATTTTAAATACGTAGTACGATGCGATTTACATTAAAAGTGACCTGTCTATAGCACCCTATTTTGGTGAGTCCCAAGAGGGGCGTTATAGACAGGTTTAACTGTATTTTAAATTGTAAAATAGCCTGGATACATTTCGATGATTGCCTTTTGCGACGATAATGGTAAATGGAAAACATAAATATATGTTTCTTTTGTTGCTATTGTGTATCTTTATGTATTCAGGAGTACTTATTGTAATGCTGAAAAGAATGTATCTCGACACAAATTGCCTTTACATCGAATACATTAGGTTTTACACCTACACATTCAAATAATCAATAAATTCCAAAGCTTTAATCAAATGGTTTTAAAAGAAACACACAAAGGGGAACTTTTTTTAAAACGGTTTTTTATAAATCATTAAGTAAACTATTAGAGAGTCGTAAAAAGGTTCTAAAAAACCCAACACCGAATATTTTGTTAAATTGTACCAAGCTGGTTTACCAATATTCTTTATTTCTGTAAGAAATGTCTCTTTAATGGTGTTTTTTTAGGTTGACCTTAAAAAAACTTGTAACAGAGAAACAATAAAGCGAATTATTGATTTTATAATATTCTTTTCAAGTAATTATTCTAAGTAAAATGAAAGAGAGAGATGTTTTACAAATGTTTATATACCTGAATAGATACATCTCCCTTTAAATTTGCATCAGAAAAATGACATTGTGCATTACCCTAGTTTTTTTTTTTTTTTTTTGCTTATCCCTAGTACACGTGGTACAGGCCATGATAATCATGTTGGGTAGAAGTAAGCGACTGATTTTACTGTAAGTACACTACATGTCTACACATATGAAAAGCAGTTCGACTTTGCACTTACAATTGTGCCAGAGTCTCGTTTGGTTAGTTGCATTCGCTGGTGGGGTTGGACTTTTGCAAGAATCGGGGGTCATTGGAGCATTTATTTTTATATAAGAAAAAAAGTGCCCAATGCGGGAATCGAACCCCTGGGTCGTAGCGGTCGAAAACCAACGGTTTAGATCATCATTCCACCGACTCTCACATCACCCCAAAAAATTTACTAGTGATGATAAATAATGATCCACAACACCAGTCTTGGAAAATTCAGATAAAAATCGAATCTGTATGTTATCTGAATTATCTAAAATGGGTGTTGTGGCTATTTCTTTACTAGCCGAATGACCCGGGCAACACCCGTGTTTTACCCCAATTGAATGTTTTGATTCAAATACTATTTGTTACAATTATAAATTGGCGCCTTAAATAAATGCATATGTTAGTTAATAACTATAGCCTATGTGATTTATCTGTCTATGTACTGTTGGCTTCCGTAGGCGTCTCTTACTGGGAAAAAGAAAGAGAGGATACCATTTGGTTATTAACTAATATATGCATTTATTTAAGGAGTGACCCGCTCCAACACAATAGTTACAAAAACGAAAAAGCGAGTGGGGGGGCAAAGGTGGCGTGATCGTAGCCAACCAATAGGAGGGCGCCATTCCAAAAAAAAAAAAAAAAAAAGCAAACGGTGACAGAGTTGAAAACTGATTAAGAGATGAAGAATTGATGACGCTCGTAACTGTATATAGAATAATTACTAGTGTTGTGTATGTAAATGGTTAAACATTTTTGCATGTGTTATCATCATGTAAATAATATATTTGTATATATAGGACATTAACGGTGTAATTAGAGAAAATTGACTAGTAGATCTCGGCATGTGGTGTGTACCTGGAGAAGTATCTCGAGATAAACGGATGCTTGACTGTGTCTGACTATTACTGGGAGGAGACACAACAACTAGTAAAGTGTTTTAATAGAGTGATTCACTGTGCTATCTGTCTGATGCACATTTAAAGGGAGAGGTGCCGATACATAAATTTCATCCTCCGCAACTTTATATGTTACAAATGTTTATTATTGGTATGTTGAAAGTTGAGAGAATTGTGATATCTGGTTGTAAAATTTCAGTTGGGCGAATACACTTTTTTTCTTATTCGAAATATGCGATTCACTTACGGAAATATTCACACAATGTTTTTGTATATATTATTGAGGAGCTTTCTGGTTTTTACCTTTTTCAACCTGTAGTTACAATGAATGGAATATAAAATGTTGCGCAATGTAAATAAATTTTCTATAACGTCTCTTACATTTCCACTCATAGACAAAACTTAAGGAAGTTGTATCTTTCAGCATGTATATCAGGATTCAGACAATAACTCTGAAAGATATTATAGTGACCTTTATTGAAGACACACGAGATAACCAAGTGTATATACACTCATGGACAAAACTTAAGGAAGTTATACGTTTTACCATATATATCGGGATTGAGACAATAACTCTGAAAGATATTACAGTAACCTTTATTGAAGACACACGAGATAACCAAGTGTATATACACTCATGTACAAAACTTAAGGAAGTTATACCTTTTACCATATATATCGGGATTGAGACAATAACTCTGAAAGATATTACAGTGACCTTTATTGAAGACACACGAGATAACCAAGTGTATATACACTCATGTACAAAACTTAAGGAAGTTATACCTTTTACCATATATATCGGGATTGAGACAATAACTCTGAAAGATATTACAGTAACCTTTATTGAATACACACGAGAGTGAAGTATGAAGAAAATTGCCTCTGTCTCCTTAAATAAAATAGACGATTGGATACATCAAAGACCTTCCACTTTCTTAAGTTTTGTCTATGAGTGTATTTCGAACGCCTCATTTTTGTTCGGCTTTTGTAAATTGACCCGGCTTCGCTCGGTTATACTTTTTTAGATAAGAATCCAATCAAAAATGTTTTAACAAAAGCTTATCATTATTTATTATAAGCAATAGAGTAGATAGAAAGTATTGTTATGTTATTATCATAATCATTTTTCCAACTCAGTATATGCATATTGGCCAGTTATCGTCCTGATTTGCATATTCCAAGATTGTGAAATGTTGACAGTGAAAAGAGAGAGAATCCTTCCAGACCTAACTCTCTAACTAATGTAAAGGTTCAATTAAGAACAATAGGCTCTATTGTAGAAATGTAAGCGAAACAAACAGTAAAAATACACACTTCTTTATATATTTTTTTTAAAATAGAGAACAATCCATATATATATGTGGCAATATAATAATAAGGTGGGGAAAGAGAAATAATCACACCACAAGTTGGTATAGGAACCCAGGCAACCAGAGAGAGAGAGAGAGGGAGGGAGAGCGACGGGCCCGGCAAAGCCAGGCGGCCGTTCGTGTCGTACCACAAACACCATCTGTCTTAAAAGTCCCAAGGTGTTGACGGACGGGCCCCATTTGCCGCCCCTTGAAATGTCGCTACTGTCTCAAGTGACCAGACTTTACATCCCGTCTCTCTCTGGGCTGGCTCTAGGTTTGCTTTATTATTCCTGGAAGCGTATATATTATGACATATATATTTAATTAAAAATGCATATATCAATCATTATGTCTAATTAACTGGATCTTTCTTAATTTTTACTTACATATATAATACCCCTTCTCATATAAAGGAGAATCTGTGAGAGACCAGAGAGTCTCAATAAAGACTTTGTGTGTGTGAGATATCAATCATTGTGGGTAGTAGTTGGCGACTGCCTTTTTAAATTATATTTCAATCCAATATTTGTCTTTTTAATTAAACTTCTATATGAAAGTTAGAAACTATTTTAGACGCGTAAGATTCTTTTTGAAATTAAACAATTTCTTCTGCCCTTACTGCAATGGAAAAATTAATTAATATATGGAAAAATAAATTAAACTGACGAAACCGCTGAGAGGGTTCACCACTGATGATCCAGGGGCCCTCAAGTTAATTTTTCCATTGCAGTAAGGGCAGTAGAAATTGCTTAATTTCAAAAAGAATCATACGCGTCTATAATAGTTTCGAATTTTCATAACAGATGGCGCGCTAGTGCATCATAATATAAATGTTCTAATGAAAATCTTCTATATATATTGTTGCACCAGACTGCGGTTTGCAGATTCTGAAGTCTTGATTATCTCCTCAGATACGTCTTGCATCTTTCCAGAACGTGTCTCAACCATTCTACAAGGTTAAACCAGTCAATAATAAGACAACTATATTTTTAGGTAGCACCTAGAATCTCTCTTTATTTATCACTTCAAAGTTTAGGTTGGGTATTCAGTGTATCAAAATACAAATGTTTTATAGTACATAATATTTTATAGTAATAATCTGTTTTATAAAAATAAATAATATTATAAATAATTTTTAAAATACGCGCATTAATCATGATGCAACAATATATAGGAAAATATGCAAATAAAGTATCAGTTACATATATTTATCAGTTGCTCATTAAAGGTCCATGATTCGAATCTATGGCTTACACAATATTCCGCAACTTTTGTTCTAGTAAAGAGTTTAAAAGGTCTAAATGATAAAACTAAATAGAAACGGAATAATTTATAAAGTAGGTTTTTTTTTTCAATTTAATGAGAGTTAGTCATGGTTGGGCAAATGTCCCAAACTTTGCTTTTAATTGATTTTCAGAACCATTATCGTAAATTGTGATTTGCCAACTTAATTAAATCTTTCTTTCTCTCAGGATGTTCGAAACACTTTATTTTACCTTTAATCTCACATTTACCTTTAATATTTATTTACAGGAAAAGTGTATTTTTCTCAAAGAATCAACACCATTATCAATCTTCATTTTAATGACGACGTCAAACACACTTTTAATCGATAATTTAAAAAATGAAATCAATTTTTCAATATCGCAAAATTTACTACAATTTTCTTTAAAAAGAAGGAAAACTCGGTAGCAAGTTTCTCTATCTCTTATCTCTTTAAGGTTTAAAGTAAAATTGTCAATGGTATTCAAATTATAAAAGTTTTTTCACACAAAATTATATTTTTATTTTATTCTTAATTTTTTTTTATCATTCAAAGTACACGCAAACACACAAATATATATGATGTATAAGCGCGCCATCTGTTATCAAAATTCGAAACTATTATAGACGCCTATGATTCTTTTAAAAATTAAACAATTTCTACTGTCCTTACTGTAATGGAAAAATTAAATTCCTTTAATCCTTTAATTTTTCCATTGCAGTAAGGACAGTATAAAAGTGTTTAATTTTTAAAAGAATCATACGCGTCTATCTTCTTCTTCTTCTTTCTTATCTCCACACTGGGTGAAGTATAATTCGTCTGCCTTTGTCATTAAGACAGGGAGCACTACTCAGTGGCAGGCTGACTTAGCTCCAAAATAAATGGCCGCCTCTGACATGAGGAACAGACGCGATGTACAGCCGCTCCTTACATGGAGAACAGACTCATCCTACAGTATATCCCTGGATTGGGAGACCTTACAAGGTACAATCAGCCGGGCCAGCTGAACCCAGGTTTTTTAAGTGAGCTTGTTACTGCTCCCCCTCCTCCTTTTTCATCCGGGATTGGGACCGGCAAAGGTGGAGTTATACGCGTCTATAATAGCTTTAAATTTACACAAATATATAGTTTGTAAAAAATAATAATAAAAAGATGATTTTATAAAATAAACATTTATTTTAAATATTTTACAACTAAAATAAGCAAACCATATTTTTTATCCAGATGGCTTATATAACCTTTATATAAAGGCGACAAATGTTTTTGGTATTTACCAACTTGTTCTGACGAGAAAAACTTTGAATTCAAATACACGTGGTACAGGCCATGATAATCATGGTGGTAGTAGCTAGCGACTGGTTTTACTGTAAGTACACCACATATCTGCATATGTAGAAAGGAGTTCGATTTTTGACTTACAAATGTACCAGAGATCCATTTGGTTACTCGTACTTATTGATTGGGTTGTAATTTTGAAAGAATCTGGAGCTATTGAAGCAATTTTTAAACTATAAAAAAGTTTAACATAAATTAAAAATAAATATTACCCACGAAAATATCCTTGAAAAGGTTTTTACACTGCATATTTCTTTATCTTCATTTCAACTTAGAGCGCTATGTCCCCCTAGAGACACTTGCATTTTAAAGATAAACAATATTTTGAAAGAAAAGAAAAGAAAGATATTTTAAATATATACAGAATTAGTATACAAGTTAGTTAGATGAAAAGATAAATATATATATCAACACACTTGATATATGTAGAAAGGGTTAGTATGCAAATTTAGTTATATGATATCAAATTGTAAATTATTGTGTGTATTCGAGAAAAGCAATTTAAAGATTAAAAAAAAAAGTTTAAAGGAATATTTTAGAATGAAAATATGCTAGATATTAGAGAATTATTCAATTTAAAACAATAATAAAAGGAGTTAATTTCTAAATATAAGCGTTTCAATGGAATTTAGTTGTTTTTTTTATAAAATTCAAAATAAATCTGCAAAATGTACAACGCATATTTAGCAAGCTTTTTTTTTTGCTTATCCCTAGTACACGTAGTACAAGCCATGATAATCATGGTGGGTAGAAGTAGGCGACTGGTTTTACTGTAAGTGCACCATATGTCTACACATGTGAAAAGCAGTTCGACTTTGCACTTACAAATATGCCAGAGCCCCGTTTAGTTACTTGCATTCACTGGTGGGGTGGATTTTTGCAAGAATTGGAAGCCATTGGAGCATTTTTTATCAGAAAAAAAGTGCCCAATGCAGGAATAGAACCCGGGTCGTTACAGTCGAAATCCAACAGTTTAAACCATCCTTCCATCGACCCCCTCATCACCCCAAAAACTCGCACTCGTACTTATTGATTGGGTTAAAAAATTTCAAGAATCTGGGGCCATTGAAGCAATTTTTAAACTATAAAAAAGTTAACAATGAGTAAAAATAAATATTACCCCCGAAAATTTCCTTGAAAATGTTTAACAAGCTAATTAATCTATATTAATAAAATGGAAATTTCATAAGTGGACATCACTAAAAACTTTCGTTACAATGCATCAATTTCAACCAAATTTTCAACATTTATGTAAAACGAGATGGAGCAGGTTTTGCTTAACATCAAAATATATTTCCTAACATTAACATGCGTAACTTCGCTGTTATCGATTAAATACAAAAAAAATCAACAGAGTTAATTTTATTTATATATAAATACAAAATTAAATTTCAACAGAGTTATTTTTTTTACATACTAGCTAATAATCTCAATCTAAAAAATATTCAAAACAAGCAATTTTAAGATAACACCATATGTAAAACAGTCGGCCAAGAAACCAACAACGATATTACATCTTTCTCACATATTCACACACAATCTTGATTAATAATTAAAACTAATCTTTAACATTGTTTATTATACTTCAACTTTTATTTCTACATTTGTTTTTAAATACCCAATTGTTTTATCATGTTTCTAATTTCGCCTAACAAATATACAAATTTATAGTGACCAACATATGCAAATTTTATCTTTGTTTTTATTTAACTTGATATCGTAAACATAACATCCATTGTAAGCATTTTTCTGTTTACCTTCCGTGGTTTCTCTTTTCTCTGATAGTTTTTAGGTGTAGTATATTTTCTTATTACTAGACTACAAACATTCCCTCGAGAAAAACCTGGGCGAAGCCGGGTACATCCGCTAGTATAACTATAATCTTATGTTTTCATTATATTTAACTATAATAAAAATAGAGACACAAGACAATTTATAACTAATATAATATAAATTTAAACAAATTTGATTGTTTCTATTTATTCTACTCAACTTCCTATTTTCATCTTAACCCTTAATTCATGTATTATATAACTTTAAACTCTACACCAAAAGAAGACAAAAATCCACTGTTGACATTAAGAATTCTGTGAAAATATTTTTAGAAGAGAATATAATTTGTGTCCCCCTCAAGTTAAATTGCCTCCGTTTTTTTAAAAAATGTTCCCCACAATTTCTAACGAGATTTACTCGGCATTTATCTTAGAAGACTTCAGGATAAAAAATAGAAAGCTGGCAACACGGAAACTTAAAGTTTATTCATAGAGTATTCTTTAATATCTTTCAAAAAAAAAAAGAATTTTATAAAGTTTCATTAAAGATTATTAAAATTACATATTTAAAAATATATTTATAATTTATTTAACAAATATTATATATAATGAACCCATTTTTGTAATATTTTAAATATATAATTTTATATTGTATTTTTATAAGAGAAAAGGGACACAATTGGAACTATAAAATTTAGTTTTTCATCATGAAAAAAGAAAATAATCATTGATTTGTTTTATTTTGTATGTGCAAGATATATTTGCCAATTTATTTATTAGAGAGAGAGTAATTATATACACAATTTTTAAATTGAAAACAATATAAAATTGCAAATAAAATTGTTTAAATACAATAGTAAAATGCAATGAGATTTCTTTCTAAGAATAAATGGCTTCTTCTAAGAGCAAAAGTTATACACAGGTAGAAATTGAAAGTGCTACACTCAAAAGAAATTGAAGAATATACACTCATAGACAAAACTTAAAGAAGTTGTATCTTTTAGCATGTATATCGGGATTCAGACAATACACTCATAGACAAAACTTAAAGAAGTTGTACCTTTTAGCATGTATATCGGGATTTAGACAATACACTCATAGACAAAACTTAAAGAAGTTGTACCTTTTAGCATGTATATCGGGATTCAGACAATACACTCTTAGACAAAACTTAAAGAAGTTGTACCTTTTAGCATGTATATCGGGATTCAGACAATACACTCATAGACAAAACTTAAAGAAGTTGTACCTTTTAGCATGTATATCAGGATTCAGACAATACACTCATAGACAAAACTTAAAGAAGTTGTACCTTTTAGCATGTATATCAGGATTCAGACAATACACTCATAGACAAAACTTAAAGAAGTTGTACCTTTTAGCATGTATATCTGGATTGTTTGAATTTCTATGTTACACACACTATAAATATATATATGTTATGAATATTTTGTTTTGTTGTTGAAAAAGATAGAATTGGAGGTGTAGTCGTGAAAAATAGGAAATAAATTATTTACCCACACACACACACACACACACACACACATCAAGTAATTTTCATTTTGAATTACTTGAAGTAAATTACACATAAATCTATTTTTCACAGTAATATAGAACTTATAAAATGAATTCTATATTCGTGAATTAAAGAATAGGTAGGTTAACTATACATATTTACAACAATGTTCAAAGTATTCTTAATCTATGGTCAAAAATGTAGAACAGTCAATGAATGAAAATAAAATATGTTTTAAAAAATAAAAATTATATAATTGCCTTATTCTGTCTGTCTGAAGTTCACTGTCTGAAGCTCACTGTCTGAAGTTCACGGATAGAATGCGCGCCCATTGGCTGCCGGCGAACACGTGGCCTCCCTGCCCCCCTCTAGACAACCCTGTTATCAGCTGTGTGATACATACACCTGTCTATAGCGGCCATTCTAGACAACCCTGTTATCAGCAGTGTGTTACATCCACCTGTCTATACAGACCACCCTGTCTATAGCGGCCACTCTAGACACCCCTGTTATCAGCAGTGTGCTACATCCACCTGTCTATACAGACCACCCTGTCTATAGCGGTCACTTTAGGCAACCCTGTTATCATCAGTGTGTTACATTCACCTGTCTATACAGACCACCCTGTCTATAGCGGTCACTTTAGGCAACCCTGTTATCAGCAGTGTGATACATACACCTGTCTATACAGACCACCCTGTCTATAGCGACCACTCTAGACAACCCTGTTATCAGCAGTGTGTTACATTCACCTGTCTATACAGACCACCCTGTATATAGCGGCCATTCTAGATAACCCTGTTATCAGCTGTGTGATACATACACCTGTCTATAGCGGCCACTCTAGACAACCCTGTTATCAGCTGTGTGATACATCCACCTGTCTATACAGACCACCCTGTCTATAGCGGTCACTTTAGGCAACCCTGTTATCATCAGTGTGCTACATCCACCTGTCTATACAGACCACCCTGTCTATAGCGGTCACTTTAGGCAACCCTGTTATCAGCAGTGTGATACATACACCTGTCTATACAGACCACCCTGTCTATAGCGGCCATTCTAGATAACCCTGTTATCAGCTGTGTGATACATACACCTCTCTATAGCGGCCACTCTAGACAACCCTGTTATCAGCTGTGTGATACATCCACCTGTCTATACAGACCACCCTGTCTATAGCGGTCACTTTAGGCAACCCTGTTATCATCAGTTTGCTACATCCACCTGTCTATACAGACCACCCTGTCTATAGCGGTCACTTTAGGCAACCCTGTTATCAGCAGTGTGATACATACACCTGTCTATACAGACCACCCTGTCTATAGCGACCACTCTAGACAACCCTGTTACAGCTGTGTGATACATCCACCTGTCTAAACAGACCACCCTGTCTATAGCGGCCACTTAAGGCAACCCTGTTATCATCAGTGTGCTACATTCACCTGTCTATACAGACCACCCTGTCTATAGCGGTCACTTTAGGCAACCCTGTTATCAGCAGTGTGATACATACACCTGTCTATACAGACCACCCTGTCTATAGCGACCACTCTAGACAACCCTGTTATCAGCTGTGTGATACATCCACCTGTCTATACAGACCATCCTGTCTATAGCGGCCACTCTAGGCAACCCTAGGGAGCAAGATGTATACAAGGTCAAGGGATGGGAATCGAACCCACGACCTTCCGCTTACCGGGCAGATGCCATGACCACTAGGCTATAGGCTCATTATTTCTTTATACCGTTATTATACCGTTATATTATATATAGTTTAAACATTTTAAAAACACACAGTTTGGAACGGGACGTTTCACAAGAGTGACATCCATGGCGCCAATTTATAATTGTAACGAATAGTATTTGAATTAAAACGTTTTTAAAATATATTCGCACTCGGGTAAAACCCGGGCGTTGCCCGGGCCATTCGTCTAGTACAATATAAACAGCTTAAAAGTTTGTAATAGCGATAAAACTGAATACATGGTCGATATCAGTCGTTATATTGAGTTATAACAAATATTCTGGGGTATTTTTGCCAATATTTTAATGTTATTTCTTATTAAAATTTCACTACAGACCTTACAACAGTAATATGAATTATTTGTAACAAATAAATTCACTGCTGATGTGTTTATTTTCAATAATATCATCAAATATTATCTCTACAGATCTTACTGCAATGATAAGTTATTGAATGAGAGAGTTTGGCTCATCAGTAGTGAACCCTCTCAGCGGTTTAGCCATAGGCTTCACTACAGATGAGCCAAATTCTCTCATTCAATAACATATATCATTGTAGTACATGGCCGCAGTCATCGTTCTGAGGAGATTAATAGAATCTCCGAATGCCGTGGTCCATTTGGATAAGGAAAGTGAAGACTAGAACGCGGCTGATTCCACACTAGCCTGTTCAGTGATTCGCTAACCATGACGTATGCACAAAGGAACGTGTGGTCATTGGACATGTGTCGGACCTGGAGGCTGTTGTTGGGTGCTACGCTGCCTGGAGTATAGGAGCTCCATCTATTATTTCTTCTTGTGGTGAATCTGTATAAGACCGGTGATCTTAATAAAGCTTTGTGTGTATATATCATTGTTGTAAGGTCTGTAGTAATAATATTTGATGATATTATTGAAAAGAAACACATTGCCTGTAAATTTATTTGTTACAAATTTTATCGACAGATGGAAATTGAATTTATAAATAAGAAATATAATTGTATATTGTTGCACCAAGTTGAAGCTTTGCAGGGTCGTCGACCTTGGTTTCTTCCTTCTTGGTGTTATACACGTTTCCCGAGCGGGTTTCCATATTAAAAGTAAATAAATAAAATTAAATAAAAATAAATTACCTTTTAAAGTTATTGTGTTTATTTATTCTTGTCTTCCTCGTAGGTTGCGATCCGCAGTCTTCGTCTAGGTCCTCTCCCCCTCCAATAAGCAATAAAGATATATGTACAATAAATATTACAAAAGGAGTGAAACTATAAAAAGGAATGATGCTAATCTAAATATTCTGTTTTAAATAAATATTAAATATCATAGAATATTTTGAATAAATGTAAGGCGCATTAAAATTGATGTAACAATATATATTAAGGTATTCAAATAAAAAGGCATATAATGGATCAAAATATAATTTATTTTTACCTTTTTTAATACTCCAGTTGGCTGTATAATACCAAGTTGTTATAATACCTTGATAAAGGTTGGCGTTTAGCCAACTGAAATATTAAAAAATATAAAAATAAATGATATTTTGATCCAATATATGCCTTTTTATTTAAATATTTATTTATGGATTGCTCTATTTTCAAAACAATTATAAGGTCTATATAAAGAAAATTTGATAATAAATAACATAAAAAACATATTTCCAAAAATAGTTATACATTTTATCGATAGATGGCAGTTTAAATAATAATTTAAAACAAGCTATTACTGAACAACTTCCCTTTTATTCCAAATGATCGAAGTGTTTCCAAAAACCTTTTATTTTTTCTCTAAAAGCATGTACGATCGATAAAAAAAGTCAATAATTCTATTTCAAAACAAGAACCATCAAATTGTCATGTCTATACGCGCAGAAAATGGATGCGTCAATATGGAACAAACTGGGAAATAGTTTAGGGAAACATTTTGTTAAGAATATATATAGATGGGACATTTTATCGCTTGCTTGCATTATTTCTATCAAATACTGTTTAAAAGTACCAAATATATTGTCAAAATACGAAACTATTATAGAGACGCGTATAATTCTTTTTTAAAATAAACAATTTCTCTTCTGTCCTTACTGCATTGAATATCAATGAATATGAATCGAAAAAAGAAGGCCATGGCTTATATTGAGTTCTAACAATAATTATGAAGTATTTTTAGCAATATTATTATGTTATTTCTTATTAAAATTCACAACGGAACTTACAACAGTAATAATAATTATTTGTAACAAATAAATTTATTGCCAATGTGTTTCCTTTCAATAATATCATCAAATATTATCTCTACAGACCTTACTGCAATGATAAAAGTTATTGAATAAGAGAACTTGGATCATCAGTAGTGAACCCTCTCAGCGGTTTCTCCAAATTAATCTCCAGACTGCTATATTATTGTATTGGAATGAATTTCTTATTTATACATGTTATGAATATTTTATTTTGTTGTTGAAAAAGATAGAGGAATTGAAGGTGCAGTCGTGAAAAAAGAAAGATAGTTATTTACCTTTCAAGTAGTTTTTTATTTTCAATTACTTGAAGCAAATTACACATTAATTATTTTTCATTGTAATATAGAATTTAAAAAATAAATCTTATATTCGTGAATTAAAAAATAGGTACGTTAACTATACATATTTACAATAATATTTTAAGTGTTATGTTCTAAATCTATGTTCAAAAAATGTAGAACAGTCAATAAATGAAAATAAATGTTTTTAAAAAATAAAATAATTGTATTTTAGATTATATAATAAACATATATATATCGTATATTTTAAAACTGTATAATAATGACACTTTTAGTATATGTCACATATCTCCCAATTAGTTAGAGCCGATGCCTTAAAATATCCTACCTTCTATTAAAATGTACACTGTTTCTGTTTGCTACCACCCTCATATTTTGTATATATGCTATATCTTTATTAATAATACCTGTAAACCCCTATTTGTATGTAACACTAAAAATGTTGACGTCAAAATAAAGATCCAAAGAGTGTTCGGTCAGCTGGTGGCAGGGACAGAGGGGAGGATGCAGCAGATGGTTCTAGGGTGTGGCCATCGACATACGGCTTCGGTCACACACAGTCTCTCCCTCCATGTCTCGGGGATAAGCATCCAAGTTTGTGTCATGGCCTCTACCTCTGTGTCCCTTGGGCTGTCCCTCTATGTGCTAACATCTAGCCCTGCCTCTGCTTCTTGTTGTCCGCGTGTGGGAAGAACATCAACACTCGCCTCACGTACACGACTGCCAGCTTATTCATACATCGACATTTGCAACAATATTACATACATATTTTACCTTTAAATAGGTTGGTGTTCAGCTAACTGTAATATTGGTAAATAAATTATTTTTATAATCCAATTTTAACCCCTTTCGTAGGATGTTATATAATCGAAGCCGTCCCTGTACTGATGAGGTCCATAGCCTGAAACCATGATATATAGGTTGTTGGCTTTTGTCTGAGTTTTCTAAAACTGGTGTTACGGCTCATTTTTATCACCATCTTTACCTTTTGTATTGGAGTGATAAACAAATTGCATTGTATTTATGCATTTTCAAAGGGAGAGGTACTTCTCTTTGTACCTCAATATAGCAGACATAAATATATATCACAAACAAAATATAATTATAAATAAACCTTTTGATTTATAATATTATAAAATATATAAATCTTCCAAGGTTAAGTAGAATGTTATAGGAAAAAACGCAAGAAAAAAATAAAATATAAAAAGGTCAGGTGTTGAAATCAAAAATAAAGAAGGCATATCCTGACCAGGAGCACATGTGCTTTACAGAAGGCAGAGCGCTATCTGGTGGAACAGAAATCAACTAAAAATTGATTTAGCCTGTTCCCTGATATTTGGCCAACCCAATTTCTTGATAAATCAAGAAAAGCCATCCACGAATGTAATATATTTCCTCTCCCTTTCATTATCATAATTATTTAAAATATGTAAATGATAATTTGTATATAAAAATAGTATTTATCATTAATTTATTAACGTGATACTCCTGTTGAAGGACTGACAAGTCCGAAAGCTTGGAAATAAAAGTTGAACAAGAAACTTATAGCCCTGGATGCTTTATTTATTTAATCAAATATAATTATTACACAAAATAAAATAAATGATTTACCTCAATTTTTTTAAAAATATATTTATTGCGAGCTTTAGACTCTTTCTCAACGTTTAGGTATGCAAATATATTTTTACTCTCTCTTTCTTGCATTTTATGTAAATATAAGGAGATATTCAAGATCGTTTCTTATTCCCCAATGGGAATTATAATGATTTTTATTCTGTGGCGTGTCCCACGTATATGAAGGTATCAATTAGTATAATTAAAAGTGAGATAACTAACGATTCGACCTTTTAGTAAACTATTAAAATAAATAATTAACATTAATTATTAATGTGTAATGGTTATACGAAAAGACTATTATCATTATTTATTAATAACTAGCGTTGAATTGATTTACAATTAGTCAGTTAGGTATAAACTTGTAAAGCTTGCACCACGCTGATGAGGGCCAACAGCCCGAAACGCGTACGTGGTTAGCTTTTCTTGATTAATCAAGAATGGGTATTTGGCCAATTCTGGAATAATACACTTGTAGATCAGAATCATAAAGCCCCGACTGGGAAGAAGCACATAGGGCAATACAAAACAAATTTGAAAGATGTTTTTCCTGTAGGGATGGTAGTCTGATAAAACAAACGGATATTTTATCAATAAGTGAGGTACCAAAAAGAGAATAAATTCCTAATAGAGAAAGTAGGTGAAAATAAAAATGGAATTAGCGACAAATTTCAAAATCATATTTAAAAAACACTGTTATTTTAGACCATTTTTTTTGTAGATAGTTTCACAATTTTGTTTATTTGATTTCGTTGTGTACATCTCGTTATTAAAATGCTCCAATAGCCCCCGATTCTTGTAAAAGTTCAACCCCATCAGCGAGTACAAGTAACCAAACGAGGCTCTGGTACATTTGTAAGTGCAAAGTCGAACTGCTTTTCACAAGTGTAGACATGTGGTGCACTTACAGTAAAAAGCAGTCGCCTTCTTCTACCCACCATGATTATAATAGCCTGTATCACGTAAACTAGGGATAAGCAAAATAAACTGGTTGTTTGAAGTACCCACACTTTTAAAGTATCAGATCATTCAGAATTTATATCAAAGTAAACGAAGAAAGAGAGATGTTCTTCTCAAAAGTAAACGACAGCCAACTTACCTCAGTACAAAGTATTTTAACCAGCGCCATATCAAGTTGAATTGTTTCTTTGTCCCTATATAACTTTTACAAAGCAGTAATAAGAAAAATAACTTAGATTCATCGTTTTCTCTTCCACTACATGATGGTGATTGATCATCGTGAGGATATCGTTGTAAGCTGGCAATGAGAGAGGAGAATCTGACTGGTGTCTTAATATAGGCTTTGTGTGTATTTGCATATAGCTTCAGTCCCTTTTACAAAGCAGTAAGTAGGAAAAATAACTTGGATTTATCGTTTTCTCCTTCACTACATGATGGTGATTGATCATCGTGAGGATATCGTTGTAAGCCGGCAATGAGAGAGGAGAATCTGTATAAGACTGGGGTGTCTTAATAATGTTTTTATGTGCGTATATATATGTGGTGGGCGAGAGAAGCAGCACAAGTAAGGGACTGTTCTGTAGGGTTAAAATACGGTATCATGAGCCCCCGCTAAGGTAACCGTGAACAGGGAACTCTGAAATATGGCTGATTAATGGGGCAATGGTACCCCTTTCTATGAAGCAACAAATTCAGAAATTAACATTCCATTCTACTGCATTCGAGGGAGCGTTGGAGCCCACAGTCCGGGGAACCAGTGGGAAATATGCTACGAGGACCCTGAACATTTTACAATTAAACATAAATGAAATTCAGAAGAAAATGGGAGAGCTGAGTAAACTTCTGTATGAAATGGACAAGACACCACCGCCATGTATATATGTTATATAAAAAAAGAGATTTCTGTTGATTTTGTTTATCTCGAGGATTATGCTATGGTAATGCAGTCATGGTTAAAATCTTGAAAGTATAATAAAAATATTAAAGATTAGAAATAGCTTTAATTGAGCTTATGGAACATATAAAAACATCATTTTATAAAAGTACTGCCTGGCTTAAGACGTAAGAATAATAATAAACTTATTTACATAATGTACAAAAGGTTTGAGCCGGCCATCGGGAAACAACAATAATGAGTTTTTATAGGGGAAGCGTGACCTCTGGTGCTAGATTTAAACAGAATATTTTAATCTATGAAATATAATTTTTTTTTAAATAATATAATATTTTAATATAATATATATATATATAAAAGTAAACAGTAGCAAAATAATACATATTCATCTCTGTCTTTACAATTTAACAAAATCAATAAGCAATTCAATGCTAGGTCTCTTTCAACAACTCATTGGCCCGAATGCTTGAGAAATAGAGTAAAAATAACCTGGCCATGGATTGTTTATTGATTTTTTTACTTATCCCATGTTCACGTGGTATAGACCATGAAAATCATGGTGGGTAGAAGTTGGCGACTGTTTTTACTGTAAATGCACCACATGTCTACACATGTGAAAAACAGTTCGAATTTGCACTTACAAATGTACCAGAGCCCCGTTTGGTTACTTGCACTTGCTGGTGGGTTGGTTGGACTTTTGCAAGAATCGGGGGCCATTGGAGCTTTTTTTATCATAATAAAGTGCCCAATTTGGGAATCGAACCCAGGTCGTAGCAGTCCAAAACCAACGGTTTAGACCATCCTTCCACTGATCCCTCGATTTTGTGTAAAAATTGATTTTGTTAATTATCAAAACAATTCCTTAAAAAAAAAAAGACTATAAAGGGTCGTTGAATCATTGTAATTAAAGTAGTAAATAAAGTTTGTAATGTAAATAATTCACTACTCAAGCATCTATATAGTTATTTCAGCCATATTTTGGAGCAAAGAATCAATAAAGTCTCCATAGAACGTCTATGTTGCCACATGGTTTGATAGATTAGCTTCAATATGACAGATGGTACATTGACCGATGATGGATCCCATGTTTTTATTATTTACAATACACGTGACGTTTGTAGAGAATAAAAATCATCATTGAAGAAATACACTCATGGACAAAACTTAAGGAAGTTTCCTATTTTGATACGGCCATCTTTTTTGGAGACAATTTTGTTTTGTGTCATGAGAATTTAATTATTTTTAAACGCCCCAAGAAGTAAATTTTAGCTCAATTCCATATATACAATCATGGAAAAAAATTAAGGGAGTGAAAAGATCTTGATGTCCCCAATCGTCTGTTTTTTTTTTTTTAAGGAAACACAGACAATTTTATGATAAGGCACAATTTGGATTATAGATTACAAACACAAGGTAATAAGACCAAATCCAAACACACTATTTATTTGGATTTGGTCTTATTACCTTTTGTTTACAGACAATTTTGTTCACACTTGGTTATCTCGGGTATCTTCAATAAAGGTCACTGTAATATCTTTCAGAGTTATTGTCTGAATCCCGATATACATTCTAATAGGTACAACTTCCTTAAGTTTTGTGTCCATGAGTGTATACATACTTGGTTATCTCGTGTGTCTACAATAAAGGTTACTGTAATATCTTTCAGAGTTATTGTCTGAATCCCGATATACATTCTAATAGGTACAACTTCCTTAAGTTTTGTGTCCATGAGTGTATACATACTTGGTTATCTCGTGTGTCTACAATAAAGGTTACTGTAATATCTTTCAGAGTTATTGTCTGAATCCCGATATACATTCTAATAGGTACAACTTCCTTAAGTTTTGTGTCCATGAGTGTATACATACTTGGTTATCTCGTGTGTCTACAATAAAGGTCACTGTAATATCTTTCAGAGTTATTGTCTGAATCCCGATATACATTCTAATAGGTACAACTTCCTTAAGTTTTGTGTCCATGAGTGTATACATACTTGGTTATCTCGTGTGTCTACAATAAAGGTTACTGTAATATCTTTCAGAGTTATTGTCTGAATCCCGATATACATTCTAATAGGTACAACTTCCTTAAGTTTTGTGTCCATGAGTGTTTACATACTTGGTTATCTCGTGTGTCTACAATAAAGGTCACTGTAATATCTTTCAGAGTTATTGTCTGAATCCCGATATACATTCTAATAGGTACACTTCCTTAAGTTTTGTGTCCATGAGTGTATACATACTTGGTTATCTCGTGTGTCTACAATAAAGGTAATTGTAATATCTTTCAGATTTATTGTCTGAATCCCGATATACATGGTAAAAGATACAACTTCCTTAAGTTTTGTTCATGAAGGTAAATCAAAGGTGAAGAGCATTTTCCATTCTTTAAAAATATTTTTTAAAATAATTCAAGAAGCTCCTCGCCTGATGGACATCAATTTGCGACTGCATTTACTCTAAGCATACCACATGTTTACACATGTAGAAAATAATTCGACTTTTGCACTTACAAGTGTCAAGAATCCTCTATTGTCAATTTACATTCACATTTATTGAATTGGACTCGTGCAAAAATCGAATAATTTTAGTAAGGCAATAGTAAAGCAATAGTATTGTGAAAATAATTCTACAAGGGTTTCAAATGTAACTCTCCCTTACCGAAAAAACTAACAAAACATCAAACTATTAAGAAAAAAGGCATCTCCTTATCGTGCAACGTGTACGGTGGGGAAGACTCCCCGGCTGAAAATTTTAATTTGTAAATATTAAAAAATCTTCTATAAATTATTATATAATAAGGCAAAATAGCCTAGCTGAGAAAGCTTTAGACTTTAGAACCTGATGTCCCTGGTTCAAACACGTTTTCGCTATCCTTATCGTGCAACTGAAAGTTGCTGATAGCTGGAGTCATCTATCGGAATAAATATCAACTATTCGTTGTTTTTTTTTTTATTTATTCCAGAATTGCCAATAATTAATTTTTGGTTAATTCTGGAATAATTAAAAATTAACGAATAGTTGATATTTATCCCGATATATGGCGCAAGCCATCAGCAACTTTCAGTTGCACGATAAGGAGATGCATTTTTTTCTTAATTTATTCACCTTATCCCAGGGGGTCGGTGGTCGGATGGTCTCAACCGTTGGTTTTCGACCGCTACGACCCGGGTTCGATTCCCGTATTGGGCACTTTTTTCTGATTAAAAAAATGCTCCAATGGCCCCCGAATCTTGCAAAAGTCCAACCCCACCAGCGAGTGCAAATAATCAAACGGGGCTCTGGCATATTTTTAAGTGCAAAAGTCGAACTGCTTTTCATATGTGTAGACATGTAGTGCCCTTACAGTAAAAGCAGTCGCCAACTTCTATATGGACCTTATCCCAGTACAATTTCACATTTGTACTATTTTTTTTCATATCAAACTATTAACCAATGAGAAAACTATCAGTAAAATAATAGTATAGATTATTAATATAATAGTAATATAATAGATATAAATAGTATAGATTATAAAAGCTAATATCACAAAATAAGTTAATACAAATCCATATATTTGAAAATATAAAAGAAAATAAACCTTATCAAAAAAAGAAAAATCTCAATTGTTGATATCCCTTATCTTCCACAATGATACTGATACAAAAAAAAAATCAATTTTCAAACATCAAAAGATTTCCTTTATAGAATTTATTTGAAAACCAAAATTTTTGTTTTTCTTCTCTTTCTCCATTTCAAAATTTCTTTAATCTATAAGATAGAATATTTTATATAAAAAAAGGTTCTTTTCACAAAAGTCAAATTAAAAATATACTTTTTTTTCTATATTATTAAAGTATTATAGAAAGTTAGGTAAAAAGATAGAAACTAATGGATGAATTGACAAAAAGTGAGTTTATATATCTATCTAATATTTGTTTTTATATATCATATATATATACTTCTCTTATCACCGTTTTAAAGCGATATTTTTGTATCAATTCAGTTAAAGGCTTAGTGAAAGATATTAAATACTTGGAAAATTTTGAAAATAAATTCGATAAAAATAATAATAGTTAAAGAAATTTGTTAGGAAATAAATCCAAGGCCCTCTCATTATTAATTTTTAAAAGCTTTTATTCAACTTGCTTCCCTGTCTGTCTGTCCACGAATCTTGTAATCGATTTTTAATAAACTTTTAGAACACGTAGGTAGCTGATATTTGGTACACTTTTCAGAACCCGATGACAATGCATGTTGACAAATTTTCAGACTTCTCGGTTATCAGGGTGGTCAGAAATGGACAAATTTCCAAATTGCCTTCATACAAGTATATATTTTGAAAATAGAGCAATCCATACTTAATTCATTAGATAATAAAAGGCATATATTGGATTTAAAAATATATTTATTTTGCCAATATTTCGGCTGGCTGAACGCCAACCTTTATCGAGGCATTACATTTTTGTATACACAAACTCAGCGCCGCATAGTGTTATAATTCACAGTTGAAATCAATTAAAATACAGAGTAGGTGGGAGAAATTTGTGAATGTAAAAAATAATTATTATAAAAAATTGCAATCAAAATGTAAAATATATTAAAATATTAACGGAAAAATATGGGTTCTATCTTTATATTTTAAAATGTTTTTAAAAAGTACATAAAAATAATGTAAAAATATATGTATCTATTAAAACATTTGAAAATGAATTTAAAATGATTTAAACAATAAACTGTAAGAACTTTTTAAAAAGGTTTAACAAAAAATGTGGGTATTTAAAAATTCATTTCAAAATTGATGGAGATCGATTTAAATGTAAGTAAAAAATATTTTATAAAAATGCATTGAAATGGAAGTTAAAGCAATTTAGGAAGAATATATGAGAAAAAAATAGATTAAAAAGTGGAAACTAAAAAAGTTTAAAGTATTTCATGTAATAAGTTATATATTTAATGTATCAATACTTTTGTGTATTAAAGCGATAAATGTAAAAATAATTAAACAAGTGGTATGTATTAATTACAGGTAATAACTAATGTGTGAAAAAAATAATTTAAGAAATCGCGGGTATTACAACAAAATTTAAAAATTCATTAAAGCAAAAAAATAAATTAAATAAAGCAAAGTTATGTAATTTAAAGAAACGGCACCTCTCCCTTTAAAAAAGTATAAAATAAGTCAATTTAAAAATAAAAATTGACTAATTGAAATTAAAATAATTAGACAAAAAAAATTAAGAAGATCTAAATGGTGTGTAGATGTCTGGTAAATCAATTTTCCTATTAATGCTTTCTTTGTCTTTTGCAGAGGCCCAGCTTTCTAAGAACAATCGGCAGTGTTTCTCTTTAATGTTCTGGTATAAAATAGCTGTATTTTCGAAATCCGGAGTGTGGTTGTTTTTTAGTGCATGATCTACAAGGAGAGACAGTGGGTTGTAATTCCTTAGTCCTGATTTGTGTTGATTTAAACGATCTTTAAGTGGTTTGCTGGTTTCACCTATATAATTAGCTTGGCAATTGTTACAAGGTATTTTGTAAATTACGTTGATTTTGTTTTCCATTTTGTTAATTTGTTTAGTGTCTGGATGGCGTAAGGCCTTTTTAAGGCCTTTTAAATACCCACATTTTTTGTTAAACCTTTTTAAAAAGTTCTTACAGTTTATTGTTTAAATCATTTTAAATTCATTTTCAAATGTTTTAATAGATACATATATTTTTACATTATTTTTATGTACTTTTTAAAAACATTTTAAAATATAAAGATAGAACCCATATTTTTCCGTTAATATTTTAATATATTTTACATTTTGATTGCAATTTTTTATAATAATTATTTTTTACATTCACAAATTTCTCCCACCTACTCTGTATTTTAATTGATTTCAACTGTGAATTATAACACTATGCGGCGCTGAGTTTGTGTATACAAAAATGTAATGCCTCGATAAAGGTTGGCGTTCAGCCAGCCGAAATATTGGCAAAATAAATATATTTTTAAATCCAATATATGCCTTTTATTATCTAATGACAAGTATATATAAGGGCAGTAGAAAATTGTTTCATTTGAAAAAGAAACACATGCTCAAAAATAGTTCAAATCTCTTATATATATATATTAAAAATAAAGAAGGCATCTCCTGACCACGAGCACATTTGCTTTTTAGATGGCAGAGCGCCATCTAAAAAGCAAATGTGCTCGTGGTCGGGAGATGCCTTCTTTATTTTTAATATCAACACCTGACCCACTTATCTTTTATTTTTTCTATTGTTTTTTCATATATATATATATGTTATATTCAATTTTTTTTTTTAATATATAAATATTTTTTCTAATTTGACCAAAAAACAAAAAGCTTTTTAAAATTATTTTTTGTTCCGTTGTGTATATATAAATTTGTTTTTTTCTTTTGGGTTGGTTAAATGTGTTTTCTTTTTCAATAAACTAATTTTCCAAAAATATAATATATTGTGGAGAAGAAATAATTTATTATTTAATATTATTCAATGAAAATATTCAACAGATTATAAAAATATATATTAATCTGTATTTGTTAAATCATCTTTAAAATATTTCTTTGCTTGCTTGTTTAAGATTCCCTAGCTGTAGATAGTTGGGTTGATTTGTTAATAATTGTCGACTAATCGCCGTGACGTCATCAATAAATACCTTTACGTATTCCAAGACTTGATTTCTACGTTACAATATTATATAGTTACATTTGTTTAAAATAAAATAAGCATACTTTCTAATAATTGATATTTCATTCTTTTTTTTTTTTTTTGTAAGTAAAATTTGCATTCGACAATCTAAACATTTACTTAATAATTCATTTTTTTTTATTCTCTCTTCTTCCCGAATATAAGATATATATATATATATAAACTAACACCTAACATAACATAATGAGAGATAAGGGAACTAGCGTTAAAACCTAGAATGCCATGACGTAAAAACTCCGTGGGGAGAGTGATAAGAGATTAGAAAGGATGATGATATCATAATTCAATGAATATTCTCGTTACGGTTGGCAACCCTGGACGATTTAGTAGCGTCGAGGGAACTTGCCGTGAAGACCTCTTTACAGTATCTGGTGGATAGCTAACTATAGATGTACCATATATATATATATATATATTATATAATCTAAAAACTCAAATATTTCTATATTTTAAAAAAAATATATTTTATTTTTAATCATTGATAATTTTACTTTTGTTATCATCGTTTTTAGAAAGCCTTTCAGTTTTGTTGTATGGTTTTGTTGTAAATATGCGTAGTTAACATATCTATCTTTTTAAATCACTAATATAGGATTAACTTTATAAATCTATATTAATAAAATGGAAATTTCATAAGTGGACATCACTAAAAACTTTCGTTACAATGCATCAATTTCAACCAAATTTTCAACATTTATGTAAAACGAGATGGAGCAGGTTTTGCTTAACATCAAAATATATTTCCTAACATTAACATGCGTAACTTCGCTGTTATCGATTAAATACAAAAAAAATCAACAGAGTTAATTTTATTTATATATAAATACAAAATTAAATTTCAACAGAGTTAATTTTTTTTACATACTAGCTAATAATCTCAATCTAAAAAATATTCAAAACAAGCAATTTTAAGATAACACCATATGTAAAACAGTCGGCCAAGAAAACTACAACGATATTACATCTTTCTCACATATTCACACACAATCTTGATTAATAATTAAAACTAATCTTTAACATTGTTTATTATACTTCAACTTTCATTTCTACATTTGTTTTTAAATACCCAATTGTTTTATCATGTTTCTAATTTCGCCTAACAAATATACAAATTTATAGTGACCAACATAGGCAAATTTTATCTTTGTTTTTATTTAACTTGATATCGTAAACATAACATCCATTGTAAGCATTTTCTGTTCACCTTCCGTGGTTTCTCTTTTCTCTGATAGTTTTTAGGTGTAGTATATTTTCTTATTACTAGACTACAAACATTCCCTCGAGAAAAACCTGGGCGAAGCCGGGTACATCCGCTAGTTCTATATAATGTGAAAATAACTAATGTGTAATATTTCCTCAAGTAATTGAAATAAAAGCTACTTGATGGTGAATAATTATCTTTTTTTATCACGACTGCACCTTCAACCCTTTATCTTATCGATTCTTTGTCTTATCAACCCTTTATCTAACAACAACAAATTATTCATAACATATATATATATATATATATATATATATATTTATATATATATATATATATATATATGTGGTGAAGTCCTGTAGACTTTTGTAGAATCCTGTCGACTTAAAATGTGATGATGAAGTGTTGACTCTCGCTATACTGTGTTAACCGAGAGGAACAGTCCGGACGGGGAGTTTTCCAGTACCTCTCTGCACCTTGGAAGACCTTTAAAAGTTCTCACAGAGTACAGGCAGTCGTGGTCGAGGCAGAGTGGAAAGCTTGGGAATGTCCACACAAAAAACGAAGACACAGTTGCACTAAGAAAGTTCCGTGAACAGATAAAAGTTGAGCTAGGAGCGAAAGATGGAGAGATAGAAGAGTTCTTACTGGTCTACATGGTCGATGAGGTGGACCTGGAGTACAACCGACGAGGGCTCACGCAGATGGTGAAGTAACTGTCAAGTGACTGTATTTATAGGTTAAGACGGGGGCCCTATATATCTTTACCGAGAAAGGGGGTATTGTATTTCACCAGATGTGAAGAGTGTGGATCGTCTGGCGAAAATTCTAAACTGGCGCCGTCCTGACAGTTTCCAATCTATCTTTAGATGTTGTTTTGTGACTTCTATCTATCTTGAATTTAGACGTTTTTGACTTCTATTTCTTTAGCTCAACTCTTAATATAATACAGAGTTTTATTTATTTATCCTCAGTTTGTACAAAGTACAATACATATGATGATGTAACGACACATGTCAATAATGCGTATAATCATTTACAGATGTGTTTCTATTATACAACATGAAAACCTTGTTATAAGTTATATACAATATGGGGTTGTTGTTTAAATTACCATATATACATGCTTTAAACATTCTCTATAGAACCGATATACATGTTATACTTTATTCATGATAAAATTGTGAAAAAAGTTTTTAAAATTACAAAATATGTTTTCATAATGAGTTTCTTTTTTTTAATAATAAAGTTTTTGTAAATATTTCTTGTAATATCCTACTGTAGTATCCCTTATTCGATGTTTTATTAATCCCGTTGAAGAGCGATTATCACTTGAAAGTTAGCGTTTTGTAATAAAAAGAAACTCATTGTGAGAAAATATTTTGTAATTTTAAAATATCCGTCGTTTTCCCCACTATGTACTAAGTGCAATTCTCAGCCTGCAACCCCAAGACATATTATTGACTGTATTGACTCATCCATTGATGAGCTCTACTCTTCCCCGGCAGACACCATCAAAAATCTCAAGCTTTACAAGCTTGATTACCTTAGTGTGATTGAGTGGAGATAAGAAAGAAGAAGAAGAAGATAATATCCGTCTTTGTTACGTTGTACTTTAATATCGATAAAAATACTATTTAATGAAATATATACTATATATTTTTTGAAAATAGAGCAATCCATAGATAAATCTTTAATTAAAAAGGCATATATTGGAACAAAATATAATATAATAACAAATGTTTTTGAAACTTAATGCTGTTGACGTTATGTGGCGCTGAGTTTGTTGTTGACACACTTTAAAAATGTTATAACACCTTGATAAAAGTTGGCGTTCAGCCAACTGAAATATTGGTAAAATAAATGATATTTTGATCCAATATATGCTTTTTAAATTAAAAATACTATATATTTACAAACCACGAATGTTTTTTACACTTATAACAAACTTCTACTGTTCTTACTGGGATGAAAATAATATTGGGAGGGCTTGGTACATCAGTGGTAAACCCTCCCAGCGGTTTTCCCAATTTAATCGCAGTTAGGACAATAGAATTTTGTTTTATATTAAACAAAGAAACATTCGTGCTTTGATTCTTCCTTTTCTTATATAAATGGAACCTTATCGCCTTATATATTTATAGCATCTATAAATAACGTCAAATATATAGATTTCCTCTTCATTATATACATTATATATATGTTTTAAAATGTTATAATACCTTGATAAAGGTTGGCGTTCGGCCAACTGAAATATTGGTAAAATAAATGATATTTTGATCCAATATATGGCTTTTTAATTAAAGATTTATTTATGGATTGCTCTATTTAAAATATATAGTTATATACACTTGTATATTAAGAATGGGGAAATTCGTTTAAAAATATATATATTTTAAATATTCCTAAAAATGTATGTACATATAGCATATATTTATATATATGAATTAAAATAATGAAAAAATATGTATATCTTTCAATTTTTATTCATCGCATGATAATAAAAAACGATCTAGAAATAAATCTAATAATATATATATGGTAATTTAAACCAACAACCCCATATTGTATATAACTTATAATAAGTTTTAATGTTGTATAATAGAATCAACATCTGTTAATGATTATACGTATTATTGACATGTGTCTTTACATCATCATATGTAATGCAATTTGTACAAACAGGATAAATAAATAAAAATCTGTAATAGATTTAAGAGTTGGGCTAAGCAAGAGATGAAAGTCATAACGTCAAAATCGAGATAGATTTAGAATGCTCACAACAAGGTCTAAAAATGGACCAGAACACCCACACTGTTCACATGTGGTGGAATGCAGAGCCCCCTCTCACACCTGGTGACATGCAAAGCCCCCTTTCTCAGAAACGGCCCCCTGTCACATAAGCCCTCCCCCCCCCGTCTTTAACCTATAAATACAATCACTTTACAGTCACCTGACAGTTTAGTTCACCCGTAGTGCAAGCCCGCGTCGGTCGTATGTTATGTCGATCTCATCTAACATGTAGTTAGTAAGAACTCTTCTATCTCCATCTTTCGCTCCTAACTCAACTTTTATCTGTTAACGGAACTTTCTTAGTGCAACTGTGTCTTCGTTTTTTGTGTGGACATTCCCAAGCTTTCCACTCTGCCTCGACCACGACTGCCTGTATTTTGTGAGAACTTTTAAAGGTCTTACAAGGTGCAGAGAGGTACTGGAAAACTCTACATCCTGACTGTTCCTCTCGGTTAACACAGTATAGCGAGAGTCAACACTTCATCATCACAAAGTTAATCGACAGGATTTATTACAAGAGTCAACAACCAAACCTCTACTTATTACAGCTAGTCGACAGGATTCTACAACAAGAGCTACCAGGACTTCATCTTATTTCATATATATGTATAAATATAGTTAATATATATTCATAAATATCTTTAAAACATGTATTGATAAACATATAATTTGCATACAATGCCTCCATTATTATTTATATATGTATATATATACTATAATATATATGACTATATTTATATATAAGAATAGAATTGAAAAAAGCAAAATATGAATAGAAAATTGGTATGCTATTTACATATTTTATAATGTATATTGAATAGGTATAAAAATTTTATTTCATATATAAGGTTATCCCAAAAGTTCGTGTTTTTCTCAAAATATTGTTTTTCTTATTACTTGGCAAATAATATTATTATGGCGAATACATAATAATACAATTACTTTATACATAATATAAAGACATTATATATAACGGCGAATAATATTGGTATTTCAATTTTTTGCAAGTGTTTACCAACTTTTGGGACAACCTTGTAATTCGTTCCATAAAAATATACTGACTACCAATTTTTACAGCAGAAGAACAATTCGGATTTAGGCCAGGAAGTCGTTTGGAAAATTGGAAGTGTTGCCCGACCTGAAACCTTGTAAATACTGGGATAGTATTTCAGACAGAATCCCTCCTTTTATTAGCTGTTCTTTCTGAATTTGGTCGTTTTTTTATTGTGGCATTTATTCTTTGTGTGTATTCCGACATTTTATATCGATTTAACCTTTTATTTATATGGCAATTTAACTATTAGTGTTTACCACATCTTAGATACAAAACATTAATTATATATTCTATTCAAATATTGCAGTAGTTATTTATATATATATATATATTTTTATATTAAAAAGGCATATATTGGATCAAAATATCATTTATTTTACCAATATTTCAGTTGGCTGAACGCCAACCTTTATCAAGGTGTTATAACATTGTGTGTCAACAACAATTAACAAATATATTTACAATAATAGTTAAATCTATGATAATTCTCTCTGCTATTTACAAATTGATATAGATCTACAACATTATTTATTGTCTGTTGTCTAGCGGTAGAGTGGGCATTCCAGCAGTTATTTTAATTAAATATTTTATAGTTTAAAAAATATATCATAAAATCAATTTATAACATAATATTCTCTTTCTTAATAGTTTTTTTACCTATCCCTAGTACACGTGGTACAGGCCATGATAATCATAGTGGGTAGAAGTTTGCGACTGCTTTTACTGTAAGTGCATGCCTACACATGTGAAAAGCAGTTCGACTTTGCACTTTTTCTTAATAGTTATTTCATTTAAGAGAGAGAGTATTTGAATGAATATTATCATGGTTCTGTCTTTAGCCTTTTCTACTCTTTAACTCTATTTTATTTTTTATATTCCGTAGCAATGACGCGTAGCTGACGATACATCTACGTGAAGTTTGTTATAGCTCAATAAAAAATCACTATTTTTTCACATGTATCTTAATTAGTTTTTTTTTACATAAAAATATAATAATAATAACATAATATATTTTTCATATGTGTGTTGGTATCTCTTATGAAAATACAAAACTATTATAGACGCGTATGATTCTTTTCAAAATAAAACAATTTCTACTGCCCTTACTGCGATGAAAAAAATAATGGAAGGGTCTGGATCATCAGTGATGCTTTTTCGATTGCAGTAAGGGCAGTAGAAATTGTTTATTAAAACAAGAACATTAAACCTCCAGGGAAAAGTTTCTTTAAAAATATTTTTATTTAAAAATCTCTCAAGCTTTCAGGCAAGAAAGCCCTTCTACGGGAGAAAATATTTTACATTATTAAAACGCCAATAAAATAAGATTTAAAATTAAAGTGCTTTGGTTGTTTACATTTGTTTCAATGAAGAATCAACGCGGGCTTCTGTTGCGCGTGCTTTCGAGTTTTGCCATTCCAAGGCGATATCTTCACTTGAGAGATTTTTATCTAGAAAATATTTTAAAAGAAACTTTTCCCTGGATGCTTAATGTTCTTATTTTAATATTGATTCATGGGAATATTTTATCGAATTTAGAAATTGTTTAATTCATAAAAGGATCATACGCGTCTATAATAGTTTCGAATTTTAATAACAGATGGCGCGCTAATGCATTATAATATAGTTGGTATTTCTATAAATACCACTGTTGTTGTTGTTGTTGTGTCCAATGAAGAGCCTCAGATATCTCCATACATCTCCATCACAGCAGCAGCAATATCCACTATTTTGGGTGTGTAAAGCTGCTGCTCTGGGTCTATGTCAATTTTCTGTAAGGTTCCGGCCATTGCTGGGCATTCTATATACAGTTACGAGCGTCATTCCTCATCGGCCTCTGTCACCGTTTGCTTTTTTTTTTTTTTGAATGGCGCTCTCCTATTGGTCGGCTACGATCACGCCACCTTTCCCCCCCCCCCCCCATCATGCCTCCCCCACTCGCTCTTTCGTTTTTGTAACTATTAGTTTGGAGCGGGTCGCTCTTTAAATAAATGCATATATTAGTTAATAACTAAATGGAATCCTCTCTTTCCTTTTCCCAGTAAGAGACGCCTACGGAAGCCAACAGTACATAGACAGATAAAGCACATAGGCTATAGTTATTAACTAACATATCCCTTAATATAAGGCGCCAATTTATAATTGTAACAAATAGTATTTGAATCAAAACATTCAATCGGGTAAAACACGGGCGTTGCCCGGGTCATTCGGCTAGTGAGAATATAAGGGTAGGTGTTAGTTCCACGCCAGGACAGTTGTTACATGTCCTATAGGTTCTTGTGCCATCTGGATGTATTGTTATTCCTTTATAGTGTTTTGTTCTAAGTCTTGTTATAGTTTTTGTCAGTTTTCTCTCAGAGTTTATTTCACATATTTGATTTTTTCTTATTTTGTGTTTGATTATCTTGTATTTTGCCAAAGCATCAGCGTCAAATACTGATAAATACAACTAAAACCTTTTATTAAATGGTTTAATAATAAAAGTTTTTAATTTAATAAATACAACTAAAACCTTTTAATAAATGTGATGAATAGAAAATATAAGAGATTTTGTGTGTGTATAGATAATGGGAAATTATCTCAAGGAGATTGTTTGAACTGGATGACAAAGGTAAGTTCTCTATTAGAACATTCTATAATTAAAAATTTACTTTTTTTTTTAATTTTTGTAAACAATGAATATGAGTAGATTTCATTATATTTACAGTGTTGTCTTTACAAAGAATATATTCTATATAAATATATTAAAATCTTAATTAATAATGATATAGGATAATTAAGAATATCTTTTAAAATATAGTCAAACACACATCACATATCGAAATAATAAAAAGAAATATAATTAATAATACCTTATTTTTATAAAATATTAATTATAACTTTTTTAGCAATACAACATAAGATCATAAAATAAATAAAGCTTCCAGGGTTAAGTTTCTTGTTCAAATATTTATTTTCAAGCTTTCAGACTTGTCAGTCCTTCAACAGGAGTATAACGATAATAAATTGATGATTTTTTTATACAAATTAATTTTTAAATATTTAATTATTAATGATATTGAAAGAGGGAGAAAAATATATATTACCTTCTTTGGGTGTTATATATAAGATTCATTTCAGTATTTTCAATAGTTTTAATATTTAAAAATATGTTCTATTTATTAGCTTGATTGTCTTTATATAATATTTCCTGTATATAAATATCATATTACCATTAAGGTACTATTACTGTTTTTCCGGTATGTATCCTACATTTCTGTTTGGAGAATCTGTATAAGATTAAAATGTCTTAATGAAGCTTTTTGTTGTTGTAAAAAAAACTATATATACTGTTGTAATTTGCGAAATTACTTGGCCTGATGATGAGCTAACGCTTGAAAGCTAGCCGTTTTATATTTTATATTAAAGAAACTTTTTGCAATTAATTTGATCGGTGTATACCTTTTTTTAAAAAAAAGGTATGTTTCGCTACTGAATATTTCGAAATAAAAAGTGAAAATATAAATTTCTTTTCTATATCTAAAGTTTATCACTTGGTTGAAAATATATAGTCTATATTCCGACATAGAATATATAGTGTGTCGTATTTGGGGTTTTTGTCAATATAAAACTTCTCTGGAAACTACTTATAAAAGAGATTATCGGATTAACTACTTAGAAAATACAATTACTTTTGGAAAAAAGAAAATAAAAGAACTTTATTTTTTAGTATACTAGTAGAAGTTTTTATTACATGCTATCTTTATAACTCCTGTTTTGTATTTTTTTAACAATACATTCAACATAGTAACTCTGTAACTCTCTCTATAGATATTGCTGGCCACCTATAAAGTGGATACACTAAGAATTAAAAATTAGAATTAAGAATTAAAAATAAAAAGGCATATCCTGACCAGGAGCACATGTGCTTTACAGAAGGCAGAGCGCCATCTGGTGGAACAGAAATCAATTAAACATTGATTTAGCCTGTTCCCTGATATTTGGCCAACACAATTTCTTGATAAATCAAGAAAAGCCATCCACGAACGCGTAAGGCACATGTGCTCCTGGTCAAGGTATGCCTTTTTTTATTTTTGATATCAACACCTGACCTTTTTTAATTATCCTTTTCATATATATAGGTATATTGAAAAGAATTCTGCGCCTCCATTTCATAAGACCTCACTATTCAACAGTATCCTAATAATGTTATGATGTACTAGAGCGCCATCTGTTATCAAATTATAAAACTATTTTAGTGGCGTATTATTCTTTTTAAAATAAAACAATTTCTACTGTCCTTACTGCGATGAAAAAATTAAAGGGAGGGCCTGGCTCATCAGTGGTGAACCCTCCCAGCGGTTTCGCCAGTTTAATCTACCATACCGCTGTTATATTGCATTTTTGGAACTTCCTTTTATAGGTGACCGTTGTAAGAATCTTGGAATGGGTATTTTAGAAGAACTATGGACATAAGCTTTTAAAGATGAAGGTGCTGCAGGCTCTCCGTGTTAATTCCCAGATTCTGTGGTGTATAAAATTGAGCCGGTTTACCAAGCGTGAAGGCAATTTAAATACATTTAAAATTTAAAGGCAATTTATTTAACGCTTTTTATCTGCTTCCCCTCCACATCACTATTTCCTCCCTCCAACTACCTTATACCGTAAATCTACCGTTAAATATAGAGAGATTCCTCTTTTCAATTATAATAAGAAAAGCATCTTTATATTTTGTTCGATATATATATAAAATCTCCTATAACGCGATTAATGTGTTCCGTGTTATATGAAATCGCGTTATAGGAATTCGCGTTGTACGAAATAAAACTTGTATAACGCGAATGTTGTTAGGGTAAATTGTTAGTGACAAATATCATGTAAAAATGTATTGTATAAAATGATGTATATAGGAAAAATAATTATATACTAAAAAAAAACTAAATGTTATTTTATTTTATATGCAAATGTATTGTACAGTTGTCAATAAGGAAATTTCCACATTTTATTTTATAACGTGTTATACGAAAATTCGCGTTGTATAAATAAATTTGTCGCAATTTTTTTTTATCGCGTTGTAAAAACTCGCGTTATAGGAGAGTCTACTGTATATATAAACTCTCTATTTATTTATTTATTTAACAGTTGGGAGAGACACGCCATATCCACAATTTGGATAATTGCGTGTATATTTTAAATTATATACAATTAATACAATTGAACATTGGAAATCATTAAAATTAAACGTTCGATGTCAAAATTTACATATAGCAATTATAAGTAGTAGCTTGAAATATGTACAGTCAACACTTTCGCCTCAAAATATACATCCTGCAGAGTCTATTAAACTTGATGTATTGGTCTTTATTGCAAGCAGCTTGTTTTGTATTAGTCAGGTAAAGTTGGTTTTCTTCCCTTAGATCAGATGTTAATGGACAGTTTATCAGAAGGTGTTCAGGGGTTTGTTGTCCGTTTCCACAAGTGCATGCAGGTGAACCAATTTTGCCAATTCTAAACAAATATGTGTTGAAGTCACCATGTCCAGTAAAAAACTGAACGTTATAGAAATTGGGTTGAACATAGTTAGGAATTCTTGAAGTATCAAAGAATCCCTTGAAATTATCATTGGCACCTCCATAGTATTCTTCAAATTTCTGGTTTATAAAATTAGATATCATTTTTCTTTTAGTTGGATCTGATTTTTTGTATCCAATATTCATTTTTAGTATATTTGTTTCAATAAAATCCGTGAGCTTTGGTGTTCTAGCAACAATATGAGTACAGTTTGAAGATGTTGAATTATAAACCTGTGTACTGTGCTTCAAAATTTTGTACTGCAGAGAGTTTAATTTATCTTTGACTTTTTTTGGGTATAAAGTTGTACCAGATCGTGGAACCATAAGTTAGTGAACTTAGAAACAGTGTCTTATAGAGTTCTAATTTCCATGTGGAATAATTAGTAGCTGTGGTGAAATTGTCAGTTATATGTACTTCATAGATTATTGCTACATGATCAGAGATCTGCGATATTTGTTCTGTGTGCCAGTCTCTGATAGCTGCTATTGCTTGTTTGTTAGTCAGCGTAAGATCAATCACACTAGCATTTCGACATGTAGTGGATTTATTATTATGTATGATTAAGTTCGTTTCTTCAATTATGGGGATCAATCTATGCCCATTGTAATTTTTTGTGGAATCGTACCATAATGGCGATCTGGCGTTAAAGTCACTACTTATAATTAGGGGCGTGTTTATAAATGTTTCAGTTAGTGATCTGAAGAATGTTTCGTGCTCCTTTCTCATAGAATTGGAGTGAATATAAATATTTGATATAGCAATTTTCTTACTTTCTGTTTGTATAGAAATGGTTGTGGCGAAGGAGTTAGTGAATTCTTTTATTAGTTTAATTTGTAACGCATTGTTTCTAACAATTATTGCTGTATTTATATTTGGACTGTTCTCCTGATGATATATTATATTGTTTCCTTGAAAAATTATATCTTATTTTATTTTATAAGGCTCCTGAATCAGAATTAAGTCTGTGTTTATGAATTTTTTGGATGAATATAGTTCACTCATGCAGGTATTGCTTTTCCTAGCATTTTGTTGAATAATTTTAATTCTATCAGTAGCTGTGTTTCTTCCATTCATATGCATTCAAATGGTGTTTTAATTCTTGTTCTCCTCTTCTTGAATTGTTGAGTAGTCGGTACGCTGCATCGTGTTTTTAATCTCTCTTTCGTAGATCGGGCACGCTTGGGTGTTTGGTTTATGATCTAAATTTCCGTTCTTAAAATATGGGTGCTTGCAGCAATTGCTGCATCTTATTATTTCGGAGCAGTGATGCTGTCCTTCCATTCCACATTTTACACATTTCTTTATATTTGGGCAGTTTCTGGTCCGATGTCCAGGGTGGAATATATAACAGTTTTGGCATTGATCAACAAGCACTTTGTCCCTAATATTGCACCGTTGGATATCAGTATATATTTTGCCAAGTTTTTTAATAATAGCATAGGCCCCCGGGGAGACCCTCAGAACTACATCTTGCTCAGCCTTTACAGATTTAATAGGAAATAAGACCTTGATCTCATTATTTAGCCCAGCAAGTTCTGGGTTCATCTCACAGTATGTATATAATATGGTATCTGTGTCTAAATACACACGTGTTTATGTGAAAATAGACACTTCTCCTTGTTAAAATTTTATTTTCTTAACGTTTCAACCATTTTGTTTTCGCCAGGAGAAATAAATAGAAATAAACCCTTTGGTAATGGCATTCTCACGCGATTTTTCGAATTTTATACTAAATTGAGAACGCCCTTGCAACCTCAGAACAATATTTAACGCCTTGCCAAATACTTTATTTATTTCTCCTGACAAAGACAAAATTGTTGAAACGTTGAGAAAATAACACTTTAACTTACCGAAGTGTCTATTTTTTTTTTACAGAAATATAAATGTCGGCCAGACAACCTCTATCTTCAGGATATACATACAGTAGAACTCCTCAAATTCGGAAATTCTGAAATTCGGAAACTCCCAAATTCGGAAAGTGTTGTAATGTTTTTTTTACATACAAAAAATCAATTTTCACATGCTTTTATTTTGTTGATATTTCAACATTATTTTATTTACTTTTACTTTTGCTTTGCTTTTATTTTATTTAATTTAATTTTTATTAGTAATTTATTTTTAATTTAAGTGTTTAATTAATTTACTTTTACCGATTATTTATAATCGCTAATTAGGGGTTTATCCCCTTTTTTAAAAGCTTAAATAAATCAACAGTTTCATTTGACCTTTGTGCTTAGTTTAGGATATTGTCCAATAAGAAGGCAGCATTATTACGTCATAAGCCATTCACGCATTTTTTATTGCAAAGTTGATTCACCTAAAGTTCAAATTATCAAACATTTTCAGACATTGTAAGTTTCAAATTCTTTTATTCAACTCTCAATTTTTTTGCATTTACAAGTTTGTTCTTCAACAAAATGGCATCCAAAGAGGAGCGGCAAAAACGAGGCAAGTACCGAATTCTTAAGCTTGGTGAAAAGTTAGATGTTCTTAGTGACATTAAAAAAGGATTAAGCTATACAACGATAATGCAAAAGTATAAAATTTCTAAGACAACTGTTTATGATATAAAAAAGTCTGAGCTTAAACTTACAAAGTTTGTTGATTCTACCGAAAAAGATGTCAAAAGTTTTCTCAAGTAAAAAATCCGTTATACGAAAATGTTGATAAAGCAGTTAACATCTGGTACGAAAGTCAGAGATTATCAGGGGTTCCTATTCGTGGTATTGAACTCCAAACAGCTGCCAGTCATTTTGCATCAAAATTGAATAATCCCACTTTTAAAGCTAGTGGTGGATGGTTGTCACGATACAGAGCCAGACATAATTTGAAAAATAAAAAAGTTGTCGGGGAAGCATTGAGTGCTAACGAAGATGCAGCTAATCGCTTTAAAGATGATTTTCACAAACTAATGACTGACGAAAAGTATGTCCGGGAAACGGATGTTCCCAGATGCGAAGCGTTGAAAAGTTTGGATGTTGCATTAAAATATTTGGAAAAGCGCACTGAACCAGAAATGCTTGCAAGTTACAACACCATCAATAGTCTTCGAACTATGCTTATGAGAGAAGAAGAAGCTTTGTTAAACAAGCCAAAGAAACAGACAACAATCAGCAACTTCTTTGCCAAGCCATAACTTACTTGGCCATCAATTGCATTACATACATAATAAAATATTTTACTATTTTTCATCGGTTTCATGCTAAAAAACTCATAAAAGTCAAGGAACATTTGATTAAAAATCGTAATTAAAATTATGTAATGTACATATAATATTCAACCTAAAATTGTTCATATGCTTCAAAATCTTTGTCTCAGTCATCTAAATGCCTATTTATGCCACATAAATATTCACAAATCTAACTCTCTCAAATTCGGAAAATCCTCAAATTCGGAATACCTTGCGCCCCAAGCTTTCCGATTTTGAGGAGTTCTACTGTATTGTTATATAACAAATATTCTGTTAGAATATATTATATTTATGTAACATGGTGACGTCATGACCATGTTTCAAATATCTCTCTATATATATAATAGTCAATGTCTGTCTGTTCCGCGATAAACTCAAAACTACTGAACCAATTGGTACCAAATTTTTAATGTCGCTTTTTATAAACCTGAGGGAAAGTTTTCGGCTATATTTTGATCAGTATTTTTGGCTATTTCTTTTTTTCATTTGAAGAACCTTTTTTTTTTACGCGGAGTAAATACGAGGCGAAGTAACACGAGGCCAATTAAGCGACCAATGAGCGTTCTGCATTTCTTTTCAAGTTGCTTGCATACTTTTTTAAAAATATCTTTTTATACGAGTGTCACTTTTTTTTACAGAAGTATTGAGAGAGAAATTTATATTACTAAGTTACGGTAAGTGCACACAATGCAATTTTAAAAAAAACTTTACAAAATTAGCGTTACTGTATGTAAACAATGGCTTTCGTATTTTTTATTAATTTTTGTTCTGGCCTTTGTTTTTTTTATATAATAAATAAAAGTTACAGTCAATATGATATAATTCTTAAAATTAAACAAACAATAGTCAATATGCAAAAAATACAAACTAACTTAATAAAATATTCTAATATCAAGCAATATGCAAAATCTCTCCTAATATTTAAATGTACATATTATTAGCATCTTAACGGCGTTTATTCGTTTTTATGTACTCCTGCAGGAAGGCAGAAATACTCGAAAGTTCGATATTGTTTTAATAAAGTGTAAAGAATCTCCAGAACTATTTTTTGCGCGGCAGTAAATACGATGCGAAGTGACAACACCAGGCGAATTAACCGACCAATGAGCGTTCTGCATATTTTCCAAATCGCTTGTCCAACTTTTTTTTTTTAATATCTTTTTATAAGAGTGTTACTTTTTTTTACAAAAGTATTTAGTAGTAAGTATTGAGATAGAAATTCGTACTCGGGGGAATTCCCGGGCGAAGCCGGGTCATTCGTCTAGTTGTCCTATAATGTCCTAAATAGAGACCACAACCAAAGACTATTGAAATTGCGCTATGGACGAATTTACATCTTTTATAAATCGTCTTTAAGGATATAAAAGCCTTTATTACTAGTTAATCTATTTTTATTATTATCAATTCTTTAAGAAGATTCCCCCTTGTAGCGAGTGTTTGTAGTGCTTACATCTCTTGAAGAAGAGAGGTACTCGAAAGTTTATTCTCCTAAGATAATCACAGTAAACGAAAAATTCTGAAATGTTTCGTTTAATTAGAACGATATATGAAGCCACTTTGTCAAATTATATTGACAAATATTTGCATTTTTTAAATCTTATTTCAGATTTTAGTGGGAAGGATTTCTTTAAACAAATCTCTCCCGCCTTCTCATTGGACGAATGTGGCCATGTTTGTATATATAAGGGGGCTATGGTATTGTGAGGTGAGTGTGGTGGATTATCGTGTGGAGACGCTTAAAATGTTCTCTGCGTGTAATATCCGTGTCTGGCTATCTCCTCGCATACCTGTGTAACCCCAGTCCGATCCCTACCAACGCTACAATAAAGATAAGTGCTGTTTTTTTTTTATTATTAAAACAAAAGTGATTTATTATTTACCTTTTTTTTTTGTATTCTTGAGTGTACTCTTTTTGTGTGTTTAGTTACTATTACTTCAGGCCCTGGTTTATTGCATTTTATGTGATACCCGTAAAAGTAACTTTTGTCAACTTTTCGTGGTGGATTTATCAGAAAACTTCTGGGACTGCCTAGATCAGTCATTGAAACACAGCCTTCACTTCACTGACGAGGGTCAACAGACATAGATGCGTATTGAATTTCCTAATCTTGAATTTAAGGAAACCTTTTTTAGCCAATATTTGTCACTAAATCAACCTTTAGTCGAAATTTTTTCCGATAGATGGCGCAAGCCATTGAAATATTCAGTTGGACTATTAGATGTTTATATATATATGTACTTAGTGAGAGACATCTCTCCCTTTAATTATACATCTGAAGAATGCATTATCATTATCACGGTAGTAAAAAATGTTTAAAAGAGAAAACGAAAATATAACGTGGTGAGTTTCTTTTTATTGAAAATACAAGCTTTCAAGCAAAACGCTTTTCTTCAGGTAATCCAAGAAAATGTGCGGAGAGTATATACACCCAACTAAGTAAGTTTGAATATTGAAGCGGAATTGCCACGAACAAGCACGTATCAACACACCTAGAGAGCGAGCGAGAAATCCAGTTTAAAACAAGTTTAAAATAAATAAAATATATACATAAATCGGGAAAACACTTGAGGTTAAAATTCCTTATGCGGGATCCATGCTATTACAAAAAGCTATGTACTGCGGGGGTAGTTCAATTTTCCTATTGAGGCTCGGAATTTTATTGGAAACCAAAGCCTCCAGGACCAGTCGTTGATATTTTCCGTGGATGTTACTGTAAATACATTGGGTGTCTTGAGAAAATACGGTGTTCGCACGTATTTTAGTAATTCACCTTCCGTCGAACTCAAACTCCGACATCCCATCACAAAAAGTTCTAAAAAGCAGGACCCACTATCCGCCTCTAACGCAGTGTACAAAATTAAATGCTCAAATTGCGAACTACATTATGTTGGTGAAACCGGCAGAACCATTGAAATCAGGAATAAAGAACACAATAGAAACATCATGAACAAAGAGAGCCGTTCCCAGATTTATCAGCACATGGCAGAAACACAGCATTCATTTGATTTCACAGACACCCAATGTATTTACAGTAACATACGCGGAAAATATCAACGACTGGTCCTGGAGGCTTTGGTTTCCAATAAAATTCCGAGCCTCAATAGGAAAATTGAACTACCCCCGCAATACATAGCTTTTTGTAATAGCATGGATCCCGCATAAGGAATTTTAACCTCAAGTGTTTTCCCGATATATGTATATATTTTATTTATTTTAAACTTGTTTTAAACTGGATTTCTCGCTCGCTCTCTAGGTGTGTTGATACGTGCTTGTTCGTGGCAATTCCGCTTCAATATTCAATCTTACTTAGTTGGGTGTATATACTCTCCGCACATTTTCTTGGATTACCTGAAGAAAAGCGTTTTGCTTTAAAGCTTGTATTTTCAATAAAAAGAAACTCACCAAGTTATATTTTCGTTTTCTCTTTTAACTTTTAAAACGTGGCTAAAGTATGTCTGATCCTAAAAAATGTTTACTGTTGGTAATAAAAAGAATCAACACAAACAAAAAACACCAGTTCTGGCAATTTTAGATAAAAGGCCAACCGATATTCGAGCCTGAAAATCGGTCCCTGATAAGTTACCAGCTCAAATACTTTTTGGTAAATTCGAATAATAACTCTTATCGTTGGAAATCCAAACCGTCTCTGTACTGATGAGTGCCAACCCCTAAACCATGGTATATAGGTTGCTTTTTGACCGAATTTTCTAAAACTGGTGTTATGTCTCAATCCCTATCACCATCATAAAGTATTTTACAAGGGTGATAAACATAATGCGCATTATTCTAATGCATAATTAAAGGGAGAGGTGTACATTTTCTGGTGTCTTGTCCATGTAACAGATCAGATCGGTCCATGCACCCTGATCACAATACCAGCCAACAAAGGTGCCTTGTTCGTATGGTTGTCCTCTTCTGGATTGATGTCTGCTATAAAGAATATAATAGAATTGGTGGTGGTGATGTCTTGTCCATGGAGCAGATCAGATCGGTCCATGCACCCTGATCACAGTACCAGCCAACCTAGGTACCATGTTCGTATGGTTGTTCTCTTCTGGATTGACGTCTGCTATAAAGAATATAATAGAATTGGTGGTGGTGGTGTCTTGTTCATGGAGCAGATCAGATCGGTCCATACACCCTGATCACACTACCAGCTAACAAAGGTGCCTTGTTCGTATGGATGTTCTCTTCTGGATTGATGTCTGCTATATAGAATATAATAGAATTGGTGGTGTTAATGTCTTGTCCATGTAACAGATCAGATCGGCCCATGCACCCTAATCACACTACCAGCCAACAAAGGTGCCTTGTTCGTATGGATGTTCTCTTCTGGATTGATGTTTGCTATATAGAATATAAGAGAATTGGTGGTGGTGGTGTCTTGTTCATGTAACAGATCAGATCGGTCCATACACCCTAATCAGAATACCAGCCAACAAAGGTGCCTTGTTCGTATAGATGTTATCTTCTGGATTAATGTCTGCTATATAGAGGGCTGTAAGGATTGATTTTGCTGCTCCATGGAAAGGGGGGGGGGGGGGGGGCGGGTGCCATTGTCCCGTTAGTCAGCCACATTTCAGAGTTCCCTGTTCACTGTTACCGTAGCGGCTCGGGGCTCACGACACTGTACTACAGGGCAGTCCCTTACTTGTGCTGCTTCTCCCGCCCGCCACGTAGAGGAGGGGTTGGACTTTTGGTCAGACATTTTCTGGTACATCATTTGTATAGCAATATTGGGCGAAATATAGTGCAAGTCATAAGTTGTATACGATCAACAGTAAGGCATATATTGAATTTAGGCGTTTATTTTATGTCCATGAATATAAGATACTCTTCATTATTAATCATATATATCATGTATGGGCATCAATATAAATAGGTTTCGACAGTTTTTGGTTTAAATCTGTAAGCAGATTTGAGATCGATAACAGACATTTTGAATTTCTCCCTTCTTTTAGGTCATGATTAATCGCTTCACAAGAATCAAGCTACAGCTCCTAACCATTCCGGAGTTGAAACTGAGTTTAACAACAAAATTCTCAGAATAAGTAGAATGAATTTCTGAGATAATAGTAACATTAATTATTTTTATGAAAAGGCATCTCCTTATCGTGCAACTGAAAGCTGCTGATGACTTGCGCCATCTATCGGAATTTTTTTCACATTAATCATTTTGCCTTATTAAAAACCTGGTTTTATTAGACCACCATTTCAGTTACAGTAATTGACCTTAATAAGGAGTATTTCGTTTTAATATGTACACTAATGGAAAAAAAACTTTAAAAAGTAGAAAGTATTTGATGTCGATGATCGTCCAGTCTCTCTTTTTTAAGGAGACAGAGTCAATTTAGTTCACACTTGGTTATCTCGTGTGTCTACAATAAAGTTTGGACATGACATCTTCCCGGTAAGCGGAACACTGTGGGTTCGATTCCCATCCCTGGACACTTTTATTTTTCTGTTTATCATTAATCTTTACAATTTATTCTATCATACCTCATCTCTAAGGTTAGAAATAATCGTTATTTCTCTTTAAAATGAATTTGGATTTTTCGTTGAAAAGAAACACATCCGGTATAATTTTAAAATGTCGTTTTACAATCACAAACCGCATTATATTATATTGTAATAAAGTTTACTATATTAAATATATTTCTGAGTTATTGTATGAATCCCGATATACATGCTAAAAGGTACAACATTTTTAAGTTTTGTCCATGAATGTAGTTTTTATCACGCTATCATTTCAATGTGTTGAAATATTTGATGGGGTTCCATCTCCTCTCTACCTAACCTAATTTCTCATCCTCAACTAATCTAACGTAATTACTGCCAACTTAATTAGTCCTCCATTATGTAAATTTGGAAGTATGTAAATATTTTACTTGGCCGATATGCCCTTAAGTTGAGGGAAGATGTTTGGTTAGGTTTGGTTAAGCAACTCATCTTTGAAGTTAGTGAGTGTGTAATTAAAAAGTGCCAATCTCAGTGGTTTCAAAAAGGTTGATGAACTTTATTTTTGAAATAATTATTTTATAAAGAAATTATTGAAGAAATGGTTACTAAAATAATGGTTTAAATAATATATGAGCTAATATATAAAAATAAAAGTCACCTCTCTGGTTAAAATAATCGTCAAAATTAGGTGCCATCTATTGACAGTCTCTGCAAATTAGTGGACTCAGGTCGGTGACAAAGCCACAATATGGTTTTGGCAAACTGAGAAGCGTCTACATAGAAACCATGGTTTCAGGCAGATGGTCTTCGTCAGTTAAGATAAATTTCATGATATCTACAAGGGACCTAATGTGATCTTCACAATTTTCCAAAGAGGTGTTTATCTGACAAAGTGGCTAGGCCATATTTATGGCTAAATTATAAATGGATATTTTGTCGCAAGGATATATTGATCTATACAAATAAAGATAATCTCTCCAGTCAAATTAGACGTAAATACTAGACGCCTAGATATAGCAAAGTCAGAAGGCTGTTCTGGTGACCATGGTTTCGGGCTAATGACCTTTGTCAGTCTAGGACGGACTTTATTCCATGAGATCTACACGGGAAGGAATGGAAGGCTGAAGAGATCTATTAGCCCGAAACAACGGTCTCTTGTAGACTTTTCTCAGTTTACCAAAGCTGGTGTTGTGGCTTTGTCACCGACCCAAGGCCGCTAGTTTGCAACGACGGTCAATAGATGGTATCTAGTTTTGACGTTTAATTTAACGGGAGAGGCGTCCTATGCATTCATACATCAATTTCCTCCCTGGAAATGTTTCATCTACATTTAGATATCAATATGATTAGTTTCAGAAAAACAGAGATCATTTATATAATGAGTATATGTGTTCAAATAAAATATATAGCTAGAGTTTTGTATCAATTCATCGAAATCGTAAAGATAAAGGCTGCCTGGCCGGTATTCATATTTCTTCAAATAAAAGACACTTCGACCAGTAAATCTTTTTATTATCTCGACGTTACTTTTTTGTTCTGACGAGGACAAAAGATTTTTGTCGAAACGTGAAGACAATAAAAAGATTTACTAGCCGAAGTATCTTTTATTTCAAGAAATTCATCTAAGATTTTTGCGTAATTTTCTAGACTGTAAAAAGAAGCTGGGATCACACAAGATTCACATCTAGCTGATAGAAATCTGCAATGGATAAATTGATAAAGAACCTTATGAATATTTAATGTAATTGCTTGCAATTTCTGAGAGAGTAGCTTCTCTACTTGTATGGGGGATTATTTTTGTAATTTCCTGATTTGATTCCTTTGGGTGTAATTCAAAATTGAAATACAACTCATAGACAAAACTTAAGGTAGTTTTATAATTTAATGTCGTAGGGTATCTCAGACACCACAAACCATTCCTGTTGTATTTATACATCATCAATTACTTAGATAACTTTTGTCTGATTGCATTTATTTATTTATTTATTTCAATTCAAAACGCTATGTCCCCCTAGGGACACTTGCGTTAAATGTACATACAAATATAGCAAAGAAAATATTCAACATGGAAAGATACACAGAAAGTAACTTAGAAAGATTCATAAATATTATTTACATATAGAGATATTCTTTGAATTTTATTTAGAGTTACATCATTAAATTTAAAATATAAACATATATACACACATATACACGCATACACCTATATATTGTTTACAGCCATATAATATGTCCAATGATTGCATGATGAGCTAACACTTGAAATCTTGCCATTTTTATTGAATAAAGAAACCTTTTGGAATTTTTTCGATTGAAATATCGTTTTAAATCCTTTGTAATTATTTTACAATCTATACTAGATAACTATTACTTGTAACTAGAGAATAGTTAGGTTACCTAATCCATAAAGCATAACTAAATACTATTCTTAAAGTCCTAAAGATAGAGGTTGTCTGGCCTGTATTCATTTTTCTATGAAAATAGACAATTCGGCCAGTTAGAGTTTTTTTTTTATTTTTCTCAATGTTTCAACAAAAATATTTTGTTTTCGTTAGGAGAAGTAAGTAAAACCTTGACAAATGCTCTATTTTATTTACTTCTCCTGACGAAGACCAAATATCTTTGTTTGAACGTTGAGATATTAAAAAACTCTAACTGGCCGAAATGTCTATTTTTCATAGAAATATTCTTAAAGGGTAGAAGAATTAAGTAAAAAAATGATATACAAATAGTATTTGAATATATACGATTTTTATAATAATTTTAAAATCATAAAAACCACAAATATCTTGATGGGGAAAAAAACTCTGTAAAAAAAATCCAATATACTACCTCAAAAGAAACGTGCCCTTTCCACAAATTGGCCTGGTAATTTGAAGAAGTTGTTCAAAGCTTTCTTCACCCGGGCATAAAATTTTTGGGAAGGCGACATCTTTTGTGAAAGTTTCTCAGACATTGTTATGGCAACCACCTTTCTGGAAAATTTATTTCAACTATAGATTTTTCTATATATATATGACTTGTTATATAATTGATTCGATATAACGATTATACAATTACAGTAGAACCTCCCTGTAGAGGATAACACTTAATTTCAGATCAAGGTGTCCTTTAAAGAAAGTTGTTCTCTTACCAGAGAGTTACTATATAGTAAAAATGGTAATTTTTCAGATGAAAACTGTCCTTTGTAGAGAGATGTCCGCTAAAGGGAGGTTCTACTGTATAAGACAATTGTGATATACCTTTATAAAGATTCCAGTCACTTGCTTATTGAGTGTGTCCAATCTTCCAAAACTACAGAAAAACATTGAATACAAGGATCTTTTTATGTTTATAAATAGTAAGGACTCATATTTTAAATTTAGAAAATTCTGTAAATATATCTATGATTTTCTCTCTTGGTTAAAAAAAAAACGTTATTACCAAACTAGGTATATTTGTTTGTATTTATTTCATTTGTTGGTTGTAAATTCAAGTATGATTTTAATGTCCTTTCCTTTCTTTTCTTCTTTAAACGCAAACCTTGTAATTATTCAATTGTTTATGTAATATAGTATCTATAAGTTTAGTGTTGTTTCTTGACGTAAGCATCCCTTATGGGGATACCACGTCTGATTTGTTGATAAATAAAAATAATTTTAAAAATCTTAAGTAATAGGTTTCCTTATTACAAAAACACCGCAGGCGAATTTACAACGAAGAGTGAACACGATAATTTCGCCTGTTGACGAGCCAAAGTTCAAAAGCTCGAAGTGTGTTTGTATTAAAGAAACGTATTGTGTAAGTTATGAAAAAGACATCTCCTTATCGTGCAACTGAAAGTTGCTGATAGCTTGCGCCATCTATCGGAATAAATATCAACTATTCTCATTGATTTTTAATTTATTCCAGAATCGGCCAAATTCAAATTTAAATTAAAAATCAACGTGAATAGTTGATATTTATTCCAATAGATGGCGCAAGTCATCAGTAACTTTCAGTTGCACGATAAAAATATGTCTTTTTCATAATTTATACACCTTATCCCATTATAATATCACATTTGTACTATTTTTTCTTATTGTGTAAGGTTTTTTTTTTTTGATATTTTTATAACTATTATTACATAGCTACAAATAAACCTGAGACAGAGAACGTGGTATTAGAAAAGAATTCCAAAAATTTTCTGGTAATCAACCATATAAATATTTCTTGAAAATAAAGATACTTCGGTCAGTAACTATTTTTTTAGTGTCTCGACGTTTCGACAAAAATCTTTTGTCCTCGTCCTCGTTAGAATATTTTTAACGCTTTGCCAAATGTGAAAAAATAGTACAAATATGATACTGTTCTTGGATAAGGTGCATAAATTATGAAAAAAAGGCATCTCCTTATCGTGAAACTGAAAGTTGCTGATGGCTTGCGCCATCTATCGGAATAAATATCAACTATTTTCGTTGATTTTCAATTATTCCAGAATTTTCTTGATTAATCAAGAATGGGTATTTGGCCAATTCTGAAATTATTAAAAATCAACGAGAATAGTTGATATTTATTCCGATAGATGGCGCAAGCCATCAGCAAATTTCAGTTGCACGATAAGGAGATGCCTTTTTTCATAATCTTTGCCAAATATTTTAATTTTTGTTTTCTCCTGACGAGGACAAAAGAATTTTGTCGAAACGTCGAGACAATAAAAAGATTTACTGGCCTAAGTATCTTTATTTTCACACACACACACAAAAACCTTTATTAAGACACACAGGTTTACAGAGGATTCTCTTTGGGGTTACAAGACGAAGAAACCTATGAAAGTGGGAAATATACAAAGGGGTAAAATGGAAGAAAGATTATATACACATGGTTAATATATACAGATTATTATTTGAATAATCCTATGGAAAATAAGATTTTTTTTTTTTGAAATATGGATGGGAGGAGTGGAGAGCGAAAAGAGGGAAAAAAACAGGTAGTATCTTTATTTTTAAGAAATATTAATGCCGGCCAGGCAGCCTATATCTTTCCGACAACAATATAAAGTTGTAAAAAAGATCAATAAAAAACACATTCACCAGATTAAAATATTAACTGTGATCAATACAATAATCCCTTAAATTAATACCAAGTAAAAATATCAGGATTACAGGAAGATGTTTCTTTTTAAAATCTTTAATCTTTAATCTCTACCTTTCGGCCATGAACGCGGTCTACAGTAGAAAAACATGATACAAATATCTAAAGAGACAAAGGTCGCCTCTCCCGTCAAAATAGACGTCAAAACTAGACGCAGTCTCTAGGTGGACGCTTTTCAGTTTGCCAAAGCTGGTGTTGTGGCTTTGTCACCGATCCGAGGCCGATAGTTGCGGCGACGGTCAATAGATGGCGTCTAGTTTTGACGTCTATTTTGACGGGAGAGGCGACCTTTGTCTCTTTAGATCAATATCCTCCCGGCAAGATTTCCATCTGTATGATACAAATATTTTATCGTGTTTTTTTTTCCTGTAATGTCCCGAAATCTAGAAATTAAAGATTTTGAAAAGAAATTTCTTCCTGTAATCCTGATATTTCTACTTAATATTAACTGAGTCTTTATTTTATGAATTATTAAAGAATCATAATGGAGTGAGAGTTAGGGGGGTCGGTGGAAGGATGGTCTAAATCATTGATTTTCGACCCCTACGACCCGGGTTCGATTCCCGCATTGGACACTTTTTTTCTGATTAAAAAAATAAAATAAAATGCTCCGATGGCCCTCGATTCTTGCAAAAGTCCAACCCGACCAGCGAGTGCAAGTAATTAAACGGGGCTCTGGTACATTTGTAAGTACAAAGTCGAACTGCTTTTCACATATGTAGACATGTGGTGCACTTACAGTGAAAGCAGTCGCCTATTTCTACTCACCATGATTATCATGGCATGTACCACGTGTACTAGGGATAAGAAAAATATGGAGTGAGAGGGGAACATAGAGCAAATGAATATACACTTATTACAAAATTTAAGTAAATTTCATATTTTGTTGTCGCTGGCGGTCTGTTTTGTTTTTTAAGGAGACAGAGGCAGTTTTGCTCACATTATCATAGGAACAAAATCGTAAAGCGATCAGTTTCTTGTAAGTTTTTTTTTTTAATTTAGCTAAGATTTTTTTTGAGCATTTCTGCTCTTTTACAATAGTAAATAATCTCATTTTTATTCATGTAAAAGAGCAGAAATGTTCAAAAGCTTAGATAAATGAAAAAAAAAAAAACCTTACAAAAATATTTCTCACATCACGATTTTGTTCTTTTCATAATATACTGCTGCAGTATTCTATATACAGTTACGAGCGTCATTCCTTATCTCCTAATCAATCAACTCTGTCACCGTTTGCTTTTTTTTTTTTTGGAATGGCGCCCTCCTATTGGTTGGCTACGATCACGCCACCTTTGCCCCCCCCCCCCCCCATCATGCCTCCCCCACTCGCTTTTCCGTTTTTGTAACTATTGTGTTGGAGCGGGTCGCTCCTTAAATAAATGCATATATTAGTTAATAACTAAATGGAATCCTCTCTTTCTTTTTCCCATTATGAGACGCCTACGGAAGCCAACAGTACATCAACATATATAGTCACGACCGTCTTTCCTCAACAATTCCTCATCTCTGTCACGGATGCGCGCGCATCATCATTATGATCATTATCGTTATCTAATGATAATAATAATAATTATTATTATTATATTATTATTATTATTATTAATCAACATATATAGTCACGACCGTCTTTCCTCAATTCCTCATGTCACGGATGCGCGCGCATCATCATTATGATCATTATCATTATCTAATGATAAGAATAATAATTATTATTATTATATTATTATTATTATTTTATTATTTTATTATCAACATATATAGTCACGACCGTCTTTCCTCAATTCCTCATCGCTGTCACGGATGCGCGCGCATCATCATTATGATCATTATCATTATCTAATGATAATAATAATTATTATTATATTATTTTATTATCAACATATATAGTCACGACCGTCTTTCCTCAATTCCTCATCGCTGTCACGGATGCGCGCGCATCATCATTATGATCATTATTTACAAAAAGTCAATTCGCTCGCGCCTCTAGCGGTGAAAATGAGGGGTAATACCAGCTGACCTAATGTACATGTAAAGTTTGGAGCGGGACGTTTCACAAGAGTGACATCCACGGCTCCAATTTATAATTGTAACAAATAGTATTGGAATAAAAACATTCAATCGGGTAAAACACGGGCGTTGCCCGGGTCATTCGTCTAGTAGACAGATAAAGCACATAGGCTATAGTTATTAACTAATATATGCATTTATTTAAGGCGCCATTTATAATTGTAACAAATAGTATTTGAATAAAAACATTCAATCGGGTAAAACACGGGCGTTGCCCGGGTCATTCGGCTAGTTAAAATATACAAGTATCAGAGTCATCAATCAATTCTTAATTCTTAATTCTGTCACCGTTTGCTTTGTGAATAGAATAAATACCCAAATATGGTCATTTCTAATAACCATCGGTGGTTCAGTGGTAGAATGCTCGCCTGAAACGCGGGCGGCCCGGGTTCGATTCCCGGCCGATGCATTTTTTTTACAATTTTTAAAACTCATTTATATATTCTTTATATACAGTTATCAGCGTCATAATCAATTCTTTCTTAATCAATTCTGTCACCGTTTGCTTTTGTGAATGGAATAAATACCCAAATATGGCTATTTCTCATAACCATCGGTGGTTCAGTGGTAGAATGCTCGCTTGCCACGCGGGCGGCCCGGGTTCGATTCCCGGCCGATGCATTTTTTTTTTTTTACAATTTTAAAACTCATTTATATATTATACAAGAATGACATCCACGGCGCCAATTTATAATTGTAACGTATAGTATTTGAATAAAAGCATTTAATTGGGTAAAACCCGGGCGTTGCCCGGGTCATTCGGTTAGTATTATACAAGAACGACATCCACGGCGCCAATTTATAATTGTAACGTATAGTATTTGAATAAAAGCATTTAATCGGGTAAAACCCGGGCGTTGCCCGGGTCATTCGGCTAGTATTATACAAGAATGACATCCACGGCGCCAATTTATAATTGTAACGAGTAGTATTTGAATAAAAGCATTTAATTGGGTAAAACCCGGGCGTTGCCCGGATCATTCGGCTAGTATACCTACAAACACCTCTCTCTAAAGGACAATTTGGCTCAGAAAATAGGTGTCCTTTACAGGGAGGTTCTACTGTTAAAACAATATAGAGATAATGTGAAAAAAATAGTACAAATGTAATATTGTACTGGGATAAGGTGCATAAATTGAGAAAAAAGGTATCTCTTTATCGTGCAACTTAAAGTTGCTGATGGCTTGCGCCAATCTATCGGAATCAATATCAACTATTCTCGTTGATTTTTTAATTATTCCAGAATTGGCCAAATACCCATTCTTGATTAATCAAGAAAAGCTAACCACGGACGCGTTTCGGGCTGTTGGTCCTCATTATTAATATAGAGATAGGTTCTAAGAATATCCAACAAATATATTCCTTTTAATCATTTAATTAAAGAAATCTATACAACGAAGCCTCAAAAACTACAAGATATGCAAACCACTTTAAAACTGAACAAACTGAACGAAAAAAAATGATCAATATCCATTTGCACACCTAACCATAATCCATAAAAACAAAATCAAAGAACAAAATTAATCCAATCCGTGTAAGAAAACATAATTAAGAGAAACCAATTAAAAGGGTTAAAACTATATAGGAAAACCTTTCTCCAATAAAAAAAGAAAGAAACTAACAAAAAAAATCGATATTTCCAAAACATTTTCATTAACCGTTTCTAAATTTCCTTTTCAATGGAGAATTTCTTTCTCTAAAATGATAGATTAGAATGTAAAGAGAGATTTTAAAAGGAAATTGAAAGAATAAATTTATATTTCCTTAAAAGAGGTTGATTTGTAAATATTTGTATAGTTTTTCTCTTTCTATTTCCTTTTATCTATTTCTTCTTCAGGGGGTTTTGGGACGAGATCCCATTCTGCAATTTACCTATCTACATAGCGCTTTATTTACTCCCTTCTATATTCCTGAATAAGATATAGAAAATAGATTTTATATATGGAATATATTTTGATAAAATCAATAAAGAATATAGGGTTAGGTTTCTTCTTACCATTCTTTTTATCTTCTCGAACTTTCGGGCTATCATGCCCTTCAACACGGAGACCTTGAAGGACACGTATTACTTCTAGGCAAGGCGTGTAAATAGATTTTACATATTAAACAAATATTTCAATAAACTTAATAAGGAATGTAGGTTTCTTTTTACAATTCTTTTTTTTTTTTTCTCGAGTTTTCGGGCTAACATACCTTTCAACACGGAGACTTAGAAGTAAACGTATTACTTCTAGCCAAGGTATGTAAATAGATTTTCCATATTAAACAAATATTTCATCAAAATTAATAAGGAATGTAGGTTTCATTTTACAATTATTTTTTTTCTCGAGATTTCGGGCTAACATGCCCTTTAACACGGAGATCTAGAAGCACATGTACTACTTCTAGCCAAGGTATGTAAATAGATTTTACATATTAAACAAATATTTCAACAAAATTAATAAGGAATTTAGGTTTCTTTTTACAATTCTTTTATTTATCGAGTTTTCGGGCTAACATGCCCTTCAACATGAAGACCTAGAAGTACACGTATTAATTCTAGCCAAGGTGTGTAAATAGATTTTACATATTAAACAAATATTCTAACAAAATTAATGAGGAATTTAGGTTTCTTTTTACAATTCTTTTAAATTTCTCGAACTTTCGGGGTAACATGCCCTTCAACATGAAGACCTAGAAGTATTACTTCTAGCCAAGGTATGTAAATAGATTTTACATATTAAACAAATATTTTAACAAAATAAATAAGGAATGTAGGTTTCTTTTTACAATTCTTTTTTTTTTCTCGAACTTTCGGGTTAACATGCCCTTCAACATGGAGACCTAGAAAGATTACTTCTAGCCAAGGCGTGTTATAATTGACTAGAAGTAGAAGTACTAGGTCTCAGTGTTAAAGGACATGTTAGCCCGGAAAACTCGAGAAATAAAAGAATTGTAAAAAGAAGCCAAACCTTAGATTCCTGATTAATTTTTCAAAGAGTAAAGCAGGGGAAATATTTATTGTATAGAATATATGTATATAACATAGAAGATAGAATAAATACGTATGTAGTTAGATTTTCTTAATAATAATGAAATTTTATTTAGCCAATTCTGAAAAGATTATAAAAAAGTAAACGATTAGTTGATTTTTATCCCGAAAGATGATTTTAAAAATATATATTTGGACGCGAGTGCTGAAACGGTATATACAAGTATGCATGTATGTGAGCCATGATGAAACATAATTCATAAACATAAACATAATTCAAATGTATATTGTAGGAGCTCTAATGGCCGGGACAAATGGCTTCCAGTAAAAGTAATCCGAACTACTGGCTCCAGGAATTGCGATATACAGGATGTGAATGGTCAGGAGACACAACGTCACATAGATCAGCTGAGACCAAGAGAAATAAAGGAAGAACAGGATCCATATGAGGGCTCATCTCGGATAGAACCATCAATTGAGCTTAATGAGGACGAGGGTTCAGCTCAGTTAGAAATTCTACCAAGCAGTAGTTCTGAAGAACCACCAGCCATCCAAGATAGAGAACTTTGGGGTAGACCCTGACGTAATATTCAACTTCCTAGTTAACTCAAAGACTGTGACTTGTCTTAGAGGGGAGACGTATTGTGTATTGACAACAGAGTATTGTTATCATTGACTTGTTATTTATCATCATGTATAAATCAAGACCAAATAAAGAACTATCATCTTGTGTCAACTGCTGTCTTTCCTAGATCCTACATACCATCGAGGATATTGTGCCGAAGAAATAATTTATTATTTAATTTAATATCATTCAATGAAAATATTCAACAGATTATAAAAATATATATTACTCTGTATTTGTAAAATCATCTTAAAAATATTTCTTTGCTTGTTTGTTTAAGATTCCCTAGCTGTAGATAGTTTGGTTAGTTTTGTTAATAATTGTAGACTAGTCGCCGTGACGTCATCAATAAATACTTTCACATCTTCAGATATACAAAGACCTGATTTCTACGCTACAATATAACAAAAGGTTTTTCATACTATGTAATAACTTCCAAACTAAAGCCTCTAACCATTGGTTGCATCGATGAGCTCTACCCATTCCCAGAAGACCCAATTAAAAGATAAAGATCCACAGATTGTGCACCTTTATATGAATAAGAACTGAGTGTAAATACGCAAGAGAGAATGAAAACAAAAGTAGTCATCCGTATAAGAGGTTTTGATTTATTAACCATTCCACATTTCTCTCCCAAGAAAAATTGAAAATTCTAAGATAATTCATCTTAAACTTGACACGAATGGGATTTCAACCATCATTTAGAATACAAATCTCTTAAACACCCATTATGTTTAACCACAAATAAGAAACAGTTTTATTTAAATAAAACATGCAGAAAATATTTTTTTCAACATTTCAATTATATAATTTCTAACTATGCTTGTAGAAATACTTTAAAACGTCATTTGTTCTGTGTAGAAAATGTTTCTTGAGATAAATTAATAATGAAGGAATGAAAAATGTCTCCAAGATAATTGATAGTTTGTGTGGACAATTTTTAACTTGGTGCTCTAGAGTGCTTCGAGGGTAATATGAAAAAAAGATTTAAGATTACGTAAGTTGATTGATGTGTTTGTTTAGGATCGAGATATAATTTTGGAAATAATCTAGAAATATAATCATTTTTAGCGGTTTAAGATTAATGTTATATCTAGACTAGAGAAGTACACTAGTGGACTGAACCTAAGAAAGTGGAAAGTCTTTGATGTCGCTGGTCGTCTGTTTTTTTTTTTTTTTTAAAGGAGACAGAGGCAATTTTGTTCACACTTGGTTATCTTGTGTCTTCAATGAAGGTCACTGTGTATCAAATATTTTTCTAAATCCCGATATACATGTTATAAGGTAAAACTTTCTTAAGTTGTGTCAATAAGTGTATAGATTATATTGCCACGTGGAAAATTAGGGAAGACAAAAACTTCAGGAGGAAACAAAATTTATTTCAGGGAAGGACAAACTATGCATTGTAAACAAAAGATAAGCCACGAGGAAATTTACAGAGTCGCAAGATATAAACATAAAAATGACCACTCTGTTAATAAAAAAAATAATAAAATTAATAAATACTATGTTGCATAAATAAAATTAATAAATACTATGTTACAATATGATGGTAGTTTAAATATAAAATACCGCTGGGAGGGTTCCACACTGATGAGCCAAGCCCCTCCCAATATTTTGTCTATCGCAGTAAGGACTGTAGATTTTTTTTTTTTTCATTTAGAAAAATCGAAATATTCATAGTTCTTAAAATTAAAGATACCTTGGCCAGTAAATAAAATATTTTTGTCGAAACGTCGAGATAATAAACAAAATGTTCTTGCGTGATGTTTTGGTAACAGCGTTGTTACCATCTTCAGACCGAATGTTACCGAAACCTTGTTGTAATATTACACAGAGTAACAATGGCTATAGATGAGCTCGTGTTTGAAAAGGAACTTGTATGTATATAATGTTTATCGTTTTTGTTGTTTTCATGTAGACATATATACCAAGATTTGTTTTGTATAATTGCTATTAATAATAAATAATATGTAAAGTTAAATTGGTTACGTCCTTCTTACTTACTTTAATTAACATAACAAAGATTATGAGACTGAAGGATCAAAAATAAATAAAAAGTATATTAAACATCGTCAGGTAAGAATTTTGATTATACCTTTTAAAATAATCCATGGACAGAATAACGTTTTCAAAGTTAAACAACTCGAATTATGATATTTGGAAGTTTAGAATGAAAATGTTATTCTGTCCATGGCTTATTTTAAAAGGTATAATCAAAATTCTTACCTGACTATGTTAAATAATCTTAAAAACCAAACGGGAAGATTATAATATTACGAGATATAGATGGTCAGCCGATGGACTCGCAACGTTTAAAATGAAACTGGAAGAATTGCGGGAAAAAAACATACCAGCCTCCGATGGCCTTGTATACACTTTCAATCAGCGAATTTTGGAAGCAATGTCATCTGCAAAAATAACCTACTCAATTAAGGGCGGCCCCAGGAAATCTAAGCCGTGGTTCGATAAGGACTGCTATGATATGAAAAAACTGGCAAAAGAAAGTCTGAAGAAATATCGTAAAACAAATAGATTGGAAGACAGAGAATGTTATGCTTCTTCCAGAAAGAAATATCTTGCTTTATTGGATCTAAAAAGGAAAGGCTTTGATAATGAAAAACAGGAAATACTCAGAAATGCTAAAGACTCAAAGACCTTCTGGAAAACTATTGCGCTCTACAAAAGCACATCTATAATCCAAGGAGAAATATCTATACAGGACTGGCTGAACTTTTACCGCGAACTAATGACTACAGAGAAAAATTTGAGAATTTGTAATTTACATAATGTGATTTCTCAGAACGATCCTATATTGGACTCAGAGATAACCAATGCAGACATATACAAGGAGATAGCTGGTTTGAGGAGTAACAAGGCATGCGGGCCCGATGGCATCCCCAATGAAGTATTAAAAACACTCCCTGATTCGTACATACTGCTGTTGAAACAACTCTACAATAGTGTTATGACGACTGGAAAATACCCAGCAATTTGGACTAATTCCACTATACACCCAATCTTTAAAAACGGTTATAAGAACAGCCCCTCCAACTACCGAGGTATTGCACTGATTAGCAATGTATCAAAGCTTTTCACATCAATCCTAAGATCACGACTGGAGGAATGGGTCGAAGGAAGAAGGGTTATACCCGAAAACCAAGCGGGATTTAGAAAAGAAAGATCATGTATTGACCACATATTTACACTAACTACTTTAATCCAACTATCATTAAGAAAAAAGAGGGGAAAACTATATGTCTTTTTTGTCGATCTAAGGAAGGCATTTGATACTGTACCCCACTCACTACTTTGGAAAAAACTTTACAACCTAGGCATAAGTTACCAATTCATAAGTACGATCAAAAGTTACTACGAACAAGCAACTATAGCTATCAGATGGAAGGGATCATTTACGGAAAGTATTAAGATAAACTCGGGAGTCCTCCAGGGAGAACCACTTTCCCCACTGCTATTTATATTATTTATCACGGACTTAATCGAAATTTATAATAACTCAGACCTGCCGAGTGTAAATTTGCCAGAATTTGGAGATATCCATTTATTGCTGTACGCCGACGACATAGCAATTATAGGTGAGTCCAGGATAAACCTCCAAAAGAAGATCAAAATACTGAAAGAATATCTCGATGAGAACTTAATGACACTAAATGAGTCCAAGTCAAAGATTATGGTGTTCCGTAATGGAGGTAAACCCTCAAATAAGGATAGATGGTTCTGGAATGATAAACCCATAGCAATAACTTCAAGATATACACTGCGTGACATTGAAAATGGAACACCAAGAAATAGTGGCCAGAAAGTGATGAAACTCGGCAGACAGAGAGAGACAGGGACGAACAATAAGTGATCTTTATTTCAAAATGATAGTCATAATACAGAGCGAGAACGGCGTCGGCTTAGTAGCAAGTAGGACCACCGCGAACGGCGATGCACGCAGCAACACGTCTAGGTAGAGAGTCAATCAGAGTACGGATGGCGTCCTGAGGGATGGCTCTCCATTCCTTCTCAACCATTTGCCACAGTTCGTCTTCTGAACGCGGCTGTGGCAAGGCATGCAAACGGCGTCCAATGATGTCCCAGACGTGCTCGATTGGTGAGAGATCAGGAGAGTACGGTGGCCAGGGAAGCATCTGTACATCTTGCAGAGCTTGTTGGCTAATGCGAGCAGTGTGCGGTCGGGCGTTATCCTGCTGATAAAGGGCATTGGGTACCCCCTGAAGGTAGGGGAGTGTCACCGGTCGCAGCACATCATCAACGTATCGTTGGGCCGTCATAGTGCCCTGAATACGAAGTAAAGGTGACCTGGAATCATACGCGATTGCGCCCCAAACCATGATTCCACGTTGTCGCACGGTGGGGCGTTCCACAATTGCTGCCGGATTGGACCTTTCTCCACGTCGACGCCACACGCGTACACGGCGAATATCACTGGACAAGCAGAAACGCGACTCATCTGAGAACACGACCCTGTGCCATTCCGTCATCCACGTCGATCTAGCCCGGCACCATTCCAAACGTTGGCGCCTATTCGGTGGAGTCAATGGCAGTCTTCTTAGCGGACGGCATGAGTGCAAGCCATTAGCAACCAATCGACGGGAAATGGTTCTGGTCAAGATGGAATGATCTAGGGTGTCTTGTAAATGTTGCAGGATGGCGGTACAAGTGGCTTGTGGGGCCGCCACTGCTTGTCGAAGGATACGCCGATCCACACGTGCTGACGTCACTCTGGTTGCACCGGCATTCCTATAAAATGCCACATTTCCTTGTTCCAACCATCTTCTCCACAGTCGGTGCACCGTGGACGCACCAAGGTGTGTATCAGCTGCGATTTGACGTATGGACCAACCTGCCCTTCTCAGTCCGATAACCATGCCCCTCGTAAAAGCGTCTGTCTGCTTGAACTGCCTCCGTTTACGATGACCTGGCATTCTCTGTTATTACACGTGTCTTTTGACACAAGAACAAAATTTCTACAATGATTTTCCTTGAAGAAATAACGACACGAATACTGTCCTTTCTGCAAGTTCCTTCCCTTATATCTTACTCCATGTGCGCACGAGAGCTGCGCATTTTACATCATTTGCATAACTCGGTTAGGCGCGTCTACCCTGAAATTTGCATAATTTTGTGGCCACTATTTCTTGGTGTTCCATTTTCAATGTCACGCAGTGTACATACTTGGGATTCCCTCTGACACCAACAATAACAACTACTCACCCGGCAAATTACTTTAAAGGAAAAGCACTTACAGCAATTAACGCCACACACCCAATATTAATAAAATCAAAAGCAAAGTCAATAAATTTATCAATCAAACTCTTTGATACAATAGTGAGAGCTGTCCTGATGTATGCCGCTCCATTATGGGCAACAGAAAATAAAGACTTACTGGACAATATACAAGACATATTTATCCGTAGGTTCCTGAATCTGCCCAGATACACTCCAGGTTACCTAATCAGATTAGAAACCGGTCGTATCTCATTGAGTGCAACAGCCTTAAAATTAACCCTGAAGTATTGGCTGCGGGTGTTGAATATGAGCAGTGACAGATTGCCACGTATATGTTTTAATAGAACACGGGAACTCTCTAATGCTTCGGGCACACCCATCGGTTTCATTAAAAAGCTCACTAATCTGCTTAACGATAATGGATCCCCTGCACTTGTTTCCTGTGATGACCCTGAAACGCTGAGGAGCGCGATTACAGGGCTCTTAAAAACAGCGGCAGACCAATCTATACAAAACGACCTTACAAGAATGGATAAATCTAAGCTATACTCTCACTACAAAGACATTCACATATCTTTCATGACGGAGGGATACCTTTTAGGGGATTTTCCTTTCCCGGTTGTAAGACTACTCGCACAAGTTAGAATACTTTCAAGTTTTTTTAGAGAAAACCACACCAAGATGCTCTGCGGTGAGGACCCGACTTGTACCTTCTGTAATTCAAAACTACAAAATGAAATCACTCACTATATTTTTGATTGCTCTGCTCTGAAAGAAGAACCCTTATGCTCAAAACTGGGCAACTCTGTGCTTCACTTCCATCAATAATTGACAATATGACCCAGAATAAGTATATTGCTACGGCGTTTTATGGTTTCCACAAGTCCATATCTCAGAAGAAGGCCAAGTGATACTCACTCCTCACTTTCTTACTGCTACTCTTTTTGTGTTGATTTCTTGCTTCCCTCTTTCTTCTTATTATTATTTTTTTTTCCTTTTCTTGTTTATTTTTTTTTTCTTTCTCTTTTTACTCTGTATATATCGCTATTTCCGTTGTCTCACTGCTTTGTTCTTATGCATACCTCTGGTGAATCCTGTATAGGGTCAGTGACCCTAAATAAAGGCTTTTTTGTTGTTTGTTGTTGTTGTTAAATAATCTTTTTTTTTTTATTTTATCGTCATACACTATTTATTTGGTCATATTAGCCTTGTGTTTATAATCTACTAGCGGATGTACCCTGCTTCGCCCGGGTTTTACCTAACGGTAAAACCTAACGGTTTGTCTAACGAATCTCTCGATAAAGTGAACATTTTTTTCCCGGTCCCTTGAAAAATACTCGATAAGTTGAATAAAATCAATATTAATTGGTTCCCTCGGTAATTGGAAGTTAAAGGAATAGTATCTTGCCTTGGAATTGTATCATTATTCTTGTCTCATTTTGTCTTTCCTAATTTTCTACAATACAAAATCATCGTATCATCATGATAATATTTAGAGCAGATTGTTGAATTATAACAGATAAATTAGAATATTTATCTTGATTATTTTTAGGAGAAAGGTTATTTCAAAAAATTTATTTGCTAGAAACCTTCCCAGTACTATACTAAATAACTTCCCAAAGTTTCATGGCGTTCCAATGAGTGGTTTGGTCAGGCATAAAGGACAGACACACACATACATTCATTTTTATATATTTATAGATAATCCAAATTGTGCCTTATCGACAAAATATTCATGTTAAATAGTTTCTATTTTATAAAATAGATGGCGCGATAATGTTTTATATGTGTTTTTTCTATTTTAAATTATAGAAAATATATTTGTGTATTAAAAATAAAGAAGGTATATCCTGACCAGGAGCACGTGTTTTTTACAAATGGCAGAGCTCCATCTGGTGGAACAGAAATCAATTAAACATTGATTTAACCTGTGTTTTTTACTTTAATCTTTCATATTTGTGTATATAAACTGTGTGAAAACTCCTATAATACTTCTAGTGAATATAAGACATAAGTAAAAGATAAAGTACAGATGGTGGCGTGTAAGAAGAATGACCTTAAAATATTTCCAAGAAGAAAGAAAGAAGAAGAGATTAGAAAGTTCCAGAAGTTGTTAAACATCTCAAACCGTCGATCGAGTGGACAAACATTGACTTTGTTCTTCAGACCACCAATGGCAGGATACCAAGTGCTGCTGTACGGACTTCTATACACACACATCTATACAATAGGAGAATCATTTATGAAATAAGAACTTTGAATCTCATCATTAAAACAGTTTATTATGATATATTTGAATATATTGCCACGCGTGGAAAATTAGGGTAGACAAAAACTTCAGACAACAATTTATTTCAGGCAAGAACAAACTATTAATGGTAAACAAAAGATAAGCCACGAGGGAAATTTACAGAGTAGCAAAATATAAACATAAAAATGACCACTCTGTTAATAAAAATAATAAAATTAATAAATACTTTGTTACAATATATTTATTATGATTTCATGAAAATTGAAATACAGCGATATCTATGTTTGCATGAAATTAGTTTTTTTTTTAATCAAGATATTTATTTCATATTGGAGCTAAGTTGACCTGCTACTGATTAGTGCTCCCAGTCTTTTCTTCTTCTTCTTCTTTCTTATCTCCACTCAATCATATTAGGGTATCAATTTGTGACCCTTGATGGTGTCTGTTTGACAACCATCATGACTGGGTGAAGTAGAATGTATCTGCCTTTGTCATTAAGACTGGAAGCACTACTCAGTGGCAGGCCGACTTAGCTCCAAAAGAAATGGCCGCCTCTGACATGAGGAACAGACGCCATGTACAGCCACTCCTAACAATGAGTACAGACTCATACTGTATCCCTGGAGCCCTTACAGGGTACTATCAGCCGGGTCAGCTGAGCCCAGGTTTTTTAGTGAGCTTGTTACTGCTCCCCCTCCTCCTTTTTCATCCAGGCTTGGGACCGGCAAAGGCGGAATTGCTCCCAGTCTTAATGACAAAGGCAGACGCATTCTACTTCACCCAATCATCGTTAGGAGAAGAGTTTCTTGAAAGGATTTTATTTAGCCGAGCTTTCGATTGTTTACTCTTGTAGAAGGTGAGAAAAGCTCGAAGGTTTTACTATATAAATTCCTCACAAGAAACTCTTCGGCTTACGATTTTGTACTTTTTATACGATTTTGTACTTTTTATACGATTTTGTACTTTTTATACGATTTTGTACTTTTTATACGATTTTGTACTTTTTATACGATTTTGTACTTTTTATACGATTTTTATACTGAGCTAGACGATTATCTACTTAGGACAAGTTAATGATTTTTCACAAGTCTCCAAGCTACTTTTCAGAGGCCTTTCAATATAACCGAAATATTTTATATTATATTAAGTATTCCAAATGCAAAGTATTTCATAGAAGTGATAACAGGTGATTTTACAGGTATCACATCATTTTCTGCTTTCTTATCTCTACTCAATCACATCAGGATATCAAGCTTGTAGTGCTTGAAATGGTGTCTGCTGTGGATGAGTAGATCTCATCAAAGGATATTTGACATCTACAATGAGAGATTTTTGGTGATATGAATGCGACTGTCTTTGTCATTAAGACTGGGAGCACTACTCAGTGGCAGGCCGACTTAGCTCCAATATGAAATGGCCGCCTCTGACATGAGGAACAGACGCCATGTGAAGCTGCTCTTAACATGGAGTACAAACTCATCCTGTATCCCTGGATCAGGAGTTCTTACAGGGTACTATCAGCTGGGCCAGCTGGCCCAGCTGAACCCAGGTTTTTTAGCGAGCTTGTTACTGCTGCCCCTCCTCCTTTTTCATCCGGGCTTGGGACCGGCAAAGGCGGAGTTAACGATTCCTGAAACGTGGTGGGTGAAACATTGAGATAGATTTAGAATGGAATTTATAATTTTCCAATTGTTGGAAATTTTAGGATTTCCCTGAAATACAAAAACTATCCCCTTAGGACACAATAGAAGAGTGTTTCATCAAAATTAATATATGCAATATTCTTATTCACATTTCTCAAACTTTTTTTTAAATAAGATCTTCACAAATTTCTACTTACTTTTCACTATATAATGGAAATTGTATATAATTATGAATTTCACATGAGAATTTATGAATACAAATAATTTTGGCTTTAGGCTAAATTTCTTATAGTGAATAACATCGTATGTATGTATTACCTTATATTAGCTTTATTTATGAATACTGTTTTTATACTTTCCTTTTATCTCATGTTTTAATATCAAAATTTGTTGTTATTTTAGAATTCATCCATTCGTATATAAATAGTTTATTCGATTATAGAAAATAATTTCATGTGTTTTAATTGGAAAGACAATTAATATTAATTTTACGACGTGAGAGAGGTTTTTTCTTCTTCTTCAAATCGACTTTAGTTTTTTTTGGTCGAATAATAATTAGTTCTGGGGAAATGATTCTGTTGATTTCTTGGAATAGATAACAGAGAAATCTAATCTACATATACCTTATTTATTTATTCATTTCATTATCAAAAAGCGCGCTATGTCCTGCGAGAGATACTTGTGCATAGTAGAATTACAAACTCCTATTTACATATATGCATCAAAGTGAATATTTTGTCTTCAATTTTGTCAACGAAAATATATGTATGAAAGCATTGAAATATTTACACACATAAAGCTTTATTAAGACCAACGGTCTTATACAGATTCACCACAGGAAGAAATAATAGATGGAGCTTCTATACTCCAGGCAGCACAGCACCCAACAACAGCCTCCAGGTCCGACACATGTCCAATGACCACACGTTACTTTGTGTATACGTCATCGTTAGCGAATAACTGAACAGGCGAGTGTGGACTCAGCCGTGTTCTAGTCTTCACATTGAAATATTTACAAGACAATGAAAGCAGTAGATTTAAATAAACACTTATATATACAGATTGTGTAACTAAAAGTTGTCGATGGCTTACGCCATCTGTCGGAATAAATATTGACTAATCGTTGATAGATAGCACAAGTCATCAGCATTCACACATGTAACCATTTTATAGAAATCTTGTGCAGGTCTAATTATAAATGTTTATACACCTATCCTCTGATTTACATGGTAGATACGTTCCTGAGAAAAACGTGTAAATCGAAAATTAAAAATTTTCGCGAAATTTTTATGCGAAGAAATACAGACACAGTGTGCGTTGTGCAGCAAATCAGCACATAAGCTCTGGATTTCTCGTGAGATGTGTATACAGCGCATGTGTTCAATCACAGTAGCATTTAGTATAGTGCGATAAAAACAAAAAAAAACTTATTTGGAAAACCGTGTAAAAGCGAAAACGTGTAAAACAAGTACCGTGTAAATCGGGGGATAGGTGTATATTGAATGGTTAGAATCCTTTGATCAAAATCAGAATCAACAACAAGTCTCCAAGGATAAGTGACTTCTTTTATTACCAACACTTCATAAAAAGAAGACGTAATAAAAGAAGACACTTATCCTTGAAGACTTGTTGTTGATTCTGATTCTAATGTTTATATATGTCTACCGTCGATTTCCGGGATCGAATCCCGCATTAGGCACTTTTTTTCTGAATAAAAATAGTTTAAATAGCTTCCGATTATTGCCTAAAAGTTTATTCCCACCAGTGATTGCAAGTAACCAAACGGAACTATGGCACACTTGTAAGTGCAAAAGTCCAACTGTGCTTTTTGAACGTGTAGACATGTGGTGCACTTACTGTGAAAAAAGCAGTCGCTAATTATTCATCATGATGATCATGGCCTGTATCATATGTATTAATGATAATAAAAAGGGGTAAAGTCCATTTAGTGGAAGATAAATATTGGGGACTCAGCCTGGAATGGAGATAAATGGACCACTTTAAAACAGGTCGATTGGCAAGCGGTCAATGGCAAATCCAATTGAGAAATTACATCCCAAGAGTTCATCAACTTGGAGCACTGGAGTCAGCTATCTCTAGATGTTCTTTGACATGACGCCATCTTGTTTATTAAGTCTTGCTCACAGTCTGTTACTACACGATCACAATTCAATAAAATAATACTTTATGTCAGCACTAAGTTGAGAACACTAGGCCTCCAGAGTTTCTTAAAAGAATTTTTAAATTTACAAATAGCTTTCGGACACGAGGATCCATGTACAGGAGAAAGCGTGACACTCTTTCTCCTGTAGAAGGGCTCTTGTTCCCGAAAGCTAGAGATTTGTAAAATGAAAAATCTTTCAATAAACTTATCCCTGGAGGAATTGTGTTTTAAACTTATCTATCAAAAACGCACAAAATAAACATAAGGCAATAATACACCTTAAAACACTAAAATGGGGGTCGGTGGAAGGATGGTCTAAACCGTTGGTTTTCGACCGCTACGACCCGGGTTCGATTCCCGCATTGGGCACTTTTTTTCTGATTTAAAAAAAAAATGCTCCAATGGCTTCCGATTCTTGCAAAAGTTCAACCCCACCAGCGAATGCAAGTAACCAAACGGGGCTCTGGCACATTTCACATTTGTAAGTGCAAAGTCGAATCGCTTTTCACATGTCGAGACATGTGGTGCACTTACAGTAAAAGCAGTCGCCTTCTTCCACCTACCATGATTATCATTGCCAGTACCACGTGTACTAGTTATAAGCAAAAAAAAAACACTATAATATATACGAGAAATAAAAATATAAAGCACTGCTTTTTTCTGTTTGCACAAATATGAAATAACTTCATATTTCCCTTAATGTGATAGGTTTTGACAGGCTGTTAACCAAAGTAAATGGTTTTCGAGCCCAAAAATGGCCGTAGCAAGTAGACAACACTGAAGCAATACACAAAGTTACTGCACGTCACCAAGATTGTTCAATAAAGGTGAGATTCCCCAGGCCAGGGAAGTTAAGAGAAAGACAGGTGTGTGAAGATATGGAAAAGTAAACAAAGGCAGTCTAAGGTCGACAGGGGCTGGGATAATCTATTCAATAAAATGATAAGGCACAATTTGGATTATTCTATATACAGTTACGAGCGTCATTCCTCATCTCCTAATCAACAATCAGTCATCAGTTTTCATCTCTGTCACCGTTTGCTTATTTTTTGGAATGGCGCCCTCCTATATATAGTATTTGAATCAAAACATTCAATCGGGTAAAACACGGGCGTTGCCCGGGTCATTCGGCTAGTAGCTTATAAACATAAGGTAATAAGACTAAATCCAAATAAATAAATAGTGTCTTACGTTTCGGTAACAACGCTGTTATCGAAACGTCACACATTAATTATTTATTTTATTTAGATTTGGTTTTATTACCTTATTGCTTATTCAATACATTTTTCTTCATATTCTTTGACGAGTTTAATATTTGTTTTTGACTCGTGCTTTAGATGTTGTACTAAATTCGAAAAATCACGTGAGAACGCCCTTGCAACCTCAGAACAATTTTTAACGCCTTGCTAAATGCTTTATTTTTATTTATTTCTCCTGACGAAGACAAAAGATTTTTTGTTGAAACGTTGAGAAAAATAAAAAAACTCTAACTGGCCGAAGTGTCTATTTTTCATAGAAATATTAGAGCTCTTAAAAGCAGCCTTAGTTATATAAACTTGCGAAAATGTTGGGAGGGTTTACCATTGATGAAACAATTCCATTCCCAATATACCTTTATCGTAATAAAGACACATGAAGTTTGTTTTCTTTTATTCCAAAAGAATAGTTCATACTCAATGGTTTAATCTCTCTCTCTCATATATAATCTTATATGGACATTGAAATAAAGTAGTTCCAATCTCTTTCTCTCTATACCACCTACCATCTACAAGTACCATCTTGGTCTTAAGTTAGGTAACGCCAGCCATCACATCGACCTGCCCACTCTGTGAACTCTCGCAGTCCATCGGTGACGGAGTCTTTCCCGCGGTGGGCCCCACCAATGACGACTTGTATATATTTTATATATATATATATGGTAATTTAAACCAACAACCCTATATTGTATAATTACTTATAACAAGATTGTCATGTTGTATATAGAAACACATCTATAAATAATTATATGCATGATTAATCTGTGTCATTGCATCACCATATGTAATGTACTTTGTACAAACTAAAGACAAATAAATAAAACTATGTAATAGATTAAGAGCTAAGTTAAAGCAAGATTGAGAAATTCAAAAACGTCTAAGATCGAGAGAGAAACCCAACAATCCTGAAGAGAAATTTAGCGAGTCGTTGCCATCAAGGCCAAAGGGTGCAGACGTTCAAAGTTCACATTCTCAGACAATCCAACAACCCTGAAAAGGAATTCGGCAGCCCGTTGCCATCTGGTCTAAAGGGTGCAGAATGCCCCAGACGTTCAAAGTTCAAATTCGCAGATGTCTCCCCCCCCTCCTCGAGAATGGTATATAAACACCTCGGTTTTAGCCGACCAGAGTTAGTCCGCAGTTAGTCTCTTCACCGTCGGCGCGAGCCCTTGTCGCTTATAGCCAGGACCACCTCATCGACCATGTAAAACAGTAAGAAACTCTTATCTCCATCTTGCTTAGCTCAACTCCTATCTGTTCATGGAACTTTCCTACTTCAGCTGTGTCTCTTCGTTTTGTGTGTGTGGTTCCCAAGCTTTCCACTCTGCCTCGA
>CP092879.1:59508842-59624880 GCA_030710605.1 Cordylochernes scorpioides
AAATCAAATTTTATTTCAAGGAGAAATAACGGCTATTTCTAACCTTTGAGATGAGGTGTGAAAGGGTGAATTGTGAAGAGTAATGATAAACGGAAAAATAAACGGGGATTCCCATCCCTGGATACTTTTATTTTTCCGTTTATCATTACTCTTCACAATTCACTCTTTCATACCTCATCCCAAAGGTTAGAAATAGTCGTTATTTCTCCTTGAAATAAATTTTGATTTTTCTTTGAAAAGAAACACATGCGGGATGGTTTTCAAATATCGTTTTACAATATTTTTCTGTTATTTCTTATTGAATATTCACTACAGACCTTACAACAGTTATAAGAATTATTTGTAAAAAAATAAATTTACTGGCAATGTGTTTCTTTTCAACAATATCATCAAATATTATCTCTACAGACCTTACTGCAATGATATAAGTTATTGAATGAGAGGGCTTGGTTCATCAGTAGTGAACCCACTCAGCGGTTTAGCCATAGGCTTCACTACAGATGAGCCAAATTCTCTCATTCAATACCATATATCATTGTAGTGCAAGGCCGCAGTCACCGTTCGGAGGAGATTAATAGAATCGCCGAATGCCGTGGTCCATTTGGATGAGGAAAGTGAAGACTAGAACGCGGCTGATTCCACATTAGCCTTGTTCAGTGATTCACTAACCATGACGTATGTACAAAGGAACATGTGGCCATTGGACATGTGTCGGACCTGGAGGCTGTTGTTGGGTGCTGCGCTGCCTGGAGTCTAGGAGCTCCATCTATTATTTCTTCCTATGGTGAATCTGTATAAGACCGGTGATCTTAATAAAGCTTTGTGTGTATATCATTGTAGTAAGGTCTGTAGTAATAATATTTGATGATATACATGAAAAGAAACACATTGCCTGTAAATGTATTTGTTACAAATTTTATCGACAGATGGAAATTGAATTTATAAATAAGAAATATAATTGTTAATTGTTGCACCAAGTTGAAGCTTTGCAGGGTCGTCGACCTTGGTTTCTTCCTTCTTGGTGTTATACACGTTTCCCGAGCGGGTTCCCATATTAAAAGTAAATAAATAAAATTAAATAAAAATAAATTACCTTTTAAAGTTATTGTGTTTATTCTTGTCTTCCTCGTAGGTTGCGATCCGCAGTCTTCGTCTAGGTCCTCTCCCCCTCCAATAAGCAATAAAGATATATGTACAATAAATATTACAAAAGGAGTGAAACTATAAAAAGGAATGATGCTAATCTAAATATTCTGTTTTAAATAAATATTAAATATCATAGAATATTTTGAATAAATGTAAGACGTATTAAAATTGATGTAACAATATATATTAAGGTATTCAAATAAAAAGGCATATAATGGATCAAAATATAATTTATTTTTACCTTTTTTAATACTCCAGTTGGCTGTATAATACCAAGTTGTTATAACACCTTGATAAAGGTTGGCGTTCAGCCAACTGAAATATTGGTAAAATAAATAATATTTTGATCCAATATATACTTTTTATTTGAAGATTTATTTATGGATTGCTCTATTTTCAAAACAATATTAAAGTCTATATAGAGAAAATTTGATAATAAATAACATAAAAACATATTCCCAAAAATAGTTATGCATTTTATCGATAGATGGCAGTTTAAATAATAATTTTAAACAAGCTATTACTGAACAACTTTCCGTTTATTCCAAATGATCGAAGTGTTTCCAAAAACCTTTTATTTTTTCTCTAAAAGCATGTACGATCGTTACAAAAAGTCAATAATTCTATTTCAAAACAAGAACCATCAAATTGTCATGTCTATACGCGCAGAAAATGGATGCGTCAATATGGAACAAACTGGGAAATAGTTTAGGGAAACACTTTGTTAAGAATATATATAGATGGGACATTTTATCGCTCGCTTGCATTATTTCTATCAAATACGGTTTAAATTTAACAAATATATTGTCAAAATTCGAAACTATTATAGACGCGTAAGATTCTTTTTTAAAATAAACAATTTATACTGTCCTTACTGCATTGAATATCAATGAATATGAATCGAAAAAAGAAGGCCATGGCTTATATTGAGTTCTAACAATAATTATGGGGTATTTTTAGCAATATTTTTATGTTATTTCTTATTAAAATTCACAACGGAACTTACAACAGTAATAATAATTATTTGTAACAAATAAATTTATTGCCAATGTGTTTCTTTTCAATGATATCATCAAATATTATCTCTACAGACCTTACTACAATGATATATGTTATTGAATAAGAGAACTTGGATCATCAGTAGTGAACCCTCTCAGCGGTTTCGCCGTTTTAATCTCCAGACTGCTATACAATTGTATTAGAATGAATTTCTTATTTATACATGTTATGAATATTTTATTTTGTTGTTGAAAAGATTTTGAAGGTGCAGTCGTGAAAAAAGAAAGCCAGCCCTGTACTGATGAGGGCCATAGCTTAAAACCATGGTATACAGGTTGCTGGCTTTTTGTCTGGATTTTCCAAAACTGGTGTTACGGCTCATTTTTATCACTATCTTTACATTTTATACTGGGGTGATAAACAAATTGCATTGTATTTATGCATTTTCAAAGGGAGAGGTACTTCTCTTTGTACATAAATATAGCAGACATAAATATAAATCACAAACAAAATATAATTCTAAATAAACCTTTTTCCCTGATTTATAACATTATAAAATAAATAAAATAGCCAGGGCTAAGTAGAATGTAATATATATTTTCTCTCCCTTTCAATATCATTAATATTAAAAATATGTAAATAATAATTTGTTTATAAAAATAGTATTTATCATTAATATATTAACGTGATAATCCTGTTGGAGGACTAACAAGTCTGAAAGCTTGAGGAAAAAGAAGTTGAACAAGAAACTTCTGATAAATTCACTACTTTATTCTTAACAGGCAAAGGACCCTTCTTAAGTTTCCTATTCAAACTGAATGTTATCAATGATCCAACATGTGAATGCCGCTTAGATGTTGAATCACCAGAGCATCTTCTTTTAACTTGCCCTCTGACTAATCAAATTTTATGCAAGTACATACTTTGAAACATTACCAAATTGTCTTAGTGAATATACTCAATCTTATGAGAACTTTGTTAAGTTTAGAACTATTTGTACAATAATTTACAAAACAATACTAATCCATCGTGTAAATATTTAATCATATATATGTAAATAATACTAGCACAGAAACAATAGTCCTTTGGACTTCGTGCTTTTTGTAATCAATAAAAAAGAAAAAAGAAACTTAACCCCGGATGCTCTATTTATTTTATAAAATATAATTATAACACAAAATAAAATAAATGACTTACCTCAATTTAAAAAAATATATATTTATAGAGAGCTTTCGACTCTTTCTCTTTATCAACTTATAGGTATGCAAATATATTTTTACTCTCTCTTTCTTGCATTTTATGTAAATATAAGGAGATAATCAAGATCGTTGTCTATTCCCCAATAGTAATTATAATGATTTCTATTCTGTCTCTCGCGTGTCTCACGTATATGAAGGTATCAATTAGTATAATTAAAAGTGAGATACCTAACGATGCGACCTTTTAGTAAACTATTAAAATAAATAATTAACATTAATTATTAATGTGTAATGGTTATACGAAAAGACTATTATCATTATTTATTAATAACTAGCGTTGAATTGATTTACAATTAGTCAGTTAGGTATACACTTGTAAAGCTTGCACCACGCTGATGAGGGCCAACAGCCCGAAATACGTACATGGTTAGCTTTTCTTGATTAATCATGATTGGGTAATTGGCAAATTCTGGAATAATACACTTGTAGATCAGAATCATAAAGCCCCGACTGGGATGGAGCACATAGGGGAATACAAAACAAATTTGAAAGATATTTTTCCCGTAGGGATGGTAGTCTGATAAAACAAACGGAAATTTTTTATTAATAAGTGAGGTACCAAAAGAGAATAATTCCTAATAGAGAAAGTAGGTGAAAATAAAAAAGGGAAATAGCAACAAATTTTAAAATCATATTTAAAAAAACACTGTTATTTTAAACTATTTTTGTAGATATGTTCACAATTTTGTTAATTTTGTTGTCTACATCTCGTTATTAAAATGCTCTAATGGCGCCCGAATATTGTTATAATTCAACCCCATCAGCCAGTACAAGTAACCAAATGGGGCTCAAGCACATTTGTAAGTGCAAAGTCGAACCGCTTTTCACATGTGTAGACATGTAGTGTACTTACCGTAAAAGCAGTCACCTACTTCTACCCACCATGATTACCATGGCCTGTACCACGTTTACTAGGGAAAGGCAGAAAAAAACATCTCGTTGTTTGAAGTATCCACACTTTTATAATATCAGATCATTCAGAATTTATATAAAAGTAAACGAAGAATGAAAGATGTTCTTCTCAAAAGTAAACGACAGCCAACTTACCTCAGTACAAAGTATTTTAACCAGCGCCATATCAAGTCGAATGGTTGCTCTGTCCCTATATAACTTTTACAAAGCAGTAAGTAGGAACTTGGATTCATCGTTTTCTCTTCCACTACATAATGGTGATTGATCATCGTGAAGATATCGTTGTAAGCCGGCAATGAGAGAGGAGAATCTGTATAAGACTGGTGTCTTAATAAAGACTGTGCTTGTTTATTTGCATATAGCTCAGTCCCTGTATAACTTTTACAAAGCAATAAGTAGGAAAAAGAACTTAGACTATCTTTTTCTCCTACATTATATGATGGTGATTGATCATCGTGAGGATGTCGTTGTAAGCCGGCAATGAGAGAGGAGAATCTGTATAAGACTTGTGTCTTAATAAAGTCTTTATGTGTATATTTGCATATAGCTTCAGTCCCTATACAACTTTTACAAAGCAGTAAATAGGAAAAATAACTTAGAGTAAAGTTTTCTCCTCCACTACATGATGGTGATTGATCATTGTGAGGATATCGTTGTAAGCCGGCAATGAGAGAGGAGAATCTGTATAAGACTGGTATCTTAATAAAGGCTTTGTGTGTATTTGCATATAGCTTCAGTCCCTATATAACATTTACAAAGCAGTTAAGTAGAAAAAATAACTTGGATTCTTCGTTTTCTCCTCCACTACATGATGGTGATTGATCATCGTGGGGATATCGTTGTAAGCCGGCAATGAGAGAGGAGAATCTGTATAAGACTGGTGTCTTAATAAAGTTTTTATGTGTACATATATACGGCGTCTAGTTTTGACGTCTATTTTGACGGGAGAGGCGACCTTTGTCTCTTTAAATCAATATCCTCCCGGCAAAATATTATTCTATATATATATGTGTGTGGCGGGCGGGAGAAACAGCACAAGTAAGGGACTGTTCTGTAGGGTTAAAATACGGTATCATGAGCCCCCGCTAAGGTAACCGTGAACAGGGAACTCTGAAATATGGCTGATTAATGGGGCAATGGTATCTCCCCTTTCTATGAAGCAACAAATTCAGAAATTAACATTCCATGCTACTGCATTCGAGGGAGCGTTGGAGCCTACAGTCATGGGAACCAGTGGGAAATATGCTACGAGGACTCTGAACATCTTACAATTAAATATAAATGGAAATCAGAAGAAAATAGGAGAGCTGAGTAGACTGCTGTATGAAATGGACAAGACACCACCAACATGTATGTATGTTATATAAAAAAAGAAAAATCTGTTGATCTTGATTATCTCGAGGATTATGCTATGGTAATGCAGTCATGGTCAAAATCTTGAAAGTATAATAAAAATATTAAAGATTAGAAATAGCTTTAATTGAGCTTATGGAATATACAAACAATACATAATTTTATAAAGTACTCCCTGGCTTAAGACGTAAGAATAATAATAAACTTATTTACATAATGTACAAAAGGTTTGAGCCGGCCATCGGGAAACAACAATAATGAGTTTTTATAGGGGAAGCGTGACCTCTGGTGCTAGATTTAAACAGAATATTTGAATCTATGAAATATAATTTTAAATAATATAATATTTTAATATAACATATATATATATATAAAAGTAAACAGTAGCAAAATAATACATATTCATCTCTGTCTTCACAATTTAACAAAATCAATAAGCAATTCAATGCTAGGTCTCTTTCAACAACTCATTGGCCCGAATGCTTGAGAAATAGAGTAAAAATAACCTGGCCATGGATTGTTTATTGTTTTTTTTTTACTTATCCCATGTTCACGTGGTACAGACCATTATAATCATGGTAGGTAGAAGTTGGCGACTGTTTATACTGTAAATGCAACACATGTCTACACATGTGAAAAACAGTTCGACTTTGCACTTTAAAATGTACCAGAGCCCCGTTTGGTTACTCGCACTCGCTGGTGGGTTGGTTGGACTTTTGAAAGAATCGGGGGCCATTGGAGCATTTTTTTATCATAAAAAAGTGCTCAATGTGGGAATCGAACCCAGGTCGTAGCAGTCCAAAACCAACGGTTTAGACCATCCTCCCACTGATCCCTCGATTTTGTGCAGAAATTGATTTTGTTAATTATCAAAACAATTCCTTAAAAAGACTATAAAGGGTTATTGAAACATTGTAATTAAAGTAGTAAATAAAGTTTGTGATGTAAATAATTCACTACTCAAACATCTATATAGTTATTTCAGCCATATTTTGGAGCAAAGAATCAATAAAGTCTCCATAGAACGTTGCCACATGGTTTGATAGATTAGCTTCAATATGACAGATGGTACATTGACCGATGATGGATCCCATGTTTTTATTATTTACAAGACACGTGACGTTTGTAGAGAATAAAAATCATCATTGAAGAAATACACACATGGACAAAACTTAAGGAAGTTTCCTATTTTAAATTTTAATGCCCCCATCTTTTTTTTTTTTTTGACGTGACAACGTCTTAAATTAGGTTGCGGCTGGGAGTCACTTATGAAAAAGTGTAACGCCCGGTAACGTTACGATGAGTCACCGAACGAGAGTGCTGCGCGCGCAGCGCTAGAGAATTAGGCGCATTGAATCGGCGCATGCTTGTCTCTGTCTTTGTCTTTCTCGAACGTTCTTGGCGTTGGAAAAACAAGAAAGCGTCATAATACAAGTTCACACGTGTGGTTAAAGTATCGTCAGCTGTGTCTGTAGTGAAAATGTGGAGTGCTTAGATTCGTCATTTACAACAACTACAACAATAAAGGTAAATAATTGTAGACTGATATTTCATTATCGTAAACTATGATTGATTGATTAATTGTTAGATTGACACAAAAGTTGAGAAACTGAGTTTATAGGTTATGTCATACTATTGATATATGTTGATAGTGTTAAGTAAATTATTAGTTTAACATTAATTAATTAATTAATTATTATTTTACAAATTTTAAATAGTTTCAAATTTATTTAGCAAAAATTTGAACCTTCGATCTGAATAAATGTTTTGATTTTCGAATTGATTATTTAAAATTACAAATATTAAGAAAAAGTGGCAGATATAAGAAAACTTTATTTAAACTGTGTTGAGCAAGAATTTTAACATCTAATATAAGTAAACTAGACGAATGGCCCGGGCAACGCCCGGGGTTTACCCGAGTGCGAATATATTTTAAAAACGTTGTCTTGGGTGGTCGCTATTGACAGGGTGGTCTGTATAGACAGGTGGATGTATCACACAGCTGATAACAGGGTTGTCTAGAGTGGTCGCTATAGACAGGGTGGTGGTCGCTACTGACAGGGTGGTCTGTATAGACAGGTGGATGTATCACACAGCTGATAACAGGGTTGTCTAGAGTGGTCGCTATAGACAAGGTGGTGGTCGCTATTGACAGGGTGGTCTGTATAGACAGGTGGATGTATCACACAGCTGATAACAGGGTTGTCTAGAGTGGTCGCTATAGACAGGGTGGTCTGTATAGACAGGTGGATGCATCACACAGCTGGTAACAGGGTTGTCTAGAGTGGTCGCTATAGACAGGGTGGTGGTCGCTATTGACAGGGTGGTCTGTATAGACAGGTGGATGTATCACACAGCTGATAACAGGGTTGTCTAGAGTGGTCGCTATAGACAGGGTGGTGGTCGCTATTGACAGGGTGGTCTGTATAGACAGGTGGATGTATCACACAGCTGATAACAGGGTTGTCTAGAGTGGTCGCTATAGACAGGGTGGTGGTCGCTATTGACAGGGTGGTCTGTATAGACAGGTGGATGTATCACACAGCTGATAACAGGGTTGTCTAGAGTGGTCGCTATAGACAGGGTGGTCTGTATAGACAGGTGGATGTATCACACAGCTGATAACAGGGTTGTCTAGAGTGGTCGCTATAGACAGGGTGGTCTGTTTAGACAGGTGGATGCATCACACAGCTGATAACAGGGTTGTCTAGAGTGGTCGCTATAGACGGGGTGGTCTGTGTAGACAGGTGGATGTATCACACAGCTGATAACAGGGTTGCCTAGAGTGTCCGCTATAGACAGGGTGGTCTGTGTAGACAGGTGGATGTATCACACAGCTGACAACAGGGTTGCCTAGAGTGGCCGCTATAGACAGGGTGGTCTGTATAGACAGGTGAATGTAACACACTGATGATAACAGGGTTGCCTAAAGTGACCGCTATAGACAGGGTGGTCTGTATAGACAGGTGGATGTATCACACAGCTGATAACAGGGTTGCCTAGAGTGGCCGCTTTAGACAGGGTGGTCTGTGTAGACAGGTGGATGTATCACACAGCTGATAACAGGGTTGCCCAGAGTGGCCGCTATAGACAGGGTGGTCTGTATAGACAGGTGGATGTATCACACAGCTGATAACAGGGTTGCCCAGAGTGGCCGCTATAGACAGGGTGGTCTGTATAGACAGGTGGATGTATCACACAGCTGATAACAGGGTTGCCCAGAGTGGCCGCTATAGACAGGGTGGTCTGTGTAGACAGGTGGATGTATCACACAGCTGATAATAGGGTTGCCTAGAGTGGCCGCTGTAGACAGGGTGGTCTGTATAGACAGGTGGATGTATCACACAGCTGATAACAGGGTTGTCTAGAGCGGTCGCTATAGACAGGGTGGTCTGTATTGACAGGTGTATGTATCACACAGCTGAAAACAGGGTTGTCTAAGGTGACCGCTATAGACAGGGTGGTCTGTGTAGACAGGTGGATGTAACACACTGCTGATAACAGGGTTGTCTAGAATGGCCGCTATAGACAGGTGTATGTATCACACAGCTGATAACAGGGTTGTCTAGAGGGGGGCGGGCAGGGAGGTCACGTGTTTGCTGGCAGCCAATGGGCGCGCATTCTATCCGTGAGCTTCAGACAAACAGACAAACAGACAGAATAAGGCAAATATATAAGTAGATGTTTTAATTTTCAACTTCATCATTTACAATTACAAATTTTATTTAATTTCAAATTTATTTAGCAAAAATTTGAACCTTCGATCTGAATAAGTGTTTTGATTTTCAAATTGATTCTTTAAAATTAAAAATTCATCCATTCAATTTCAAATGTTCAACAGGAATCACCACTCTCAAAACAATGGAAACGGTGCCTTCAACTTCCAGTACTTCAATGGAGACGGAGGATATCGTGCCGTCAACGTCTGCAGTACCTTTCGTTGTTCCACACACCACCTCTACCGCCAGAACGAATGCTCAGCGACAACGTGAGTACAGACTACGAAAAGCATTGACCAGAACTCCTAAACAAGTAAGAGCCTTTGCAAAAGCGGCTGCGGAGAGGCAACGCAGGTTCAAGCTACGTAAATCTGCTAACATAGCCCTCACCAGCGGTACGTCAGAGTCACCTGCTTCAACGTCTTGTTCTGTGGTGGAGAGAACAAGCGTTCCTGTCGTGGCGGAGAGAACGAGCGTTCCCCTAACTAACGCTCAACGGCAACGTGCATTCCGACAACGTAGAGCAGCATCTTCTCGGACTGATGTACAACCGACTACTTCTTCAAGCCAAACAGCAATACAACTGGAACAATCCACCTGGTATACCAAATGGTCATCGTCAATACGGAGATTTCAATCTACTTTCCTGGACAACGATTTTGGCCATGCTTGTTCGGTTTGTGACAGATTGTGGTTCAAGAATGACCTTAAAACCATCACTGCACTACAACTGAAGGTAATCTCGGATTGGTACGTTAAGGAAAATCGGCAGCTACGCAAGGAGGATTATACAAAGTCTTGCAACACCTGTAGACAATCACTGAATAAGCGTAAGCTTCCTACTCTCGCAAAGGTCAACGGCTTCTCATATCCTGACATACCTCCAGGTCTACCGCCTCTGGATCCTATCAGTGAACGTTTGGTCTCACCGCGCCTTCCATTTATGCAAGTGCGTCGACTGCGTCATGATTTCTCTTATGGAATTATTGGACAAGTGATAAACGTCCCAGTCAACGTACAAGACATGGTAAAATGCTTGCCTCGCCATATAGAAGAGGACGATGTTATCAACGTTAACATCAAAAGGAATCTTGCACACAGAACAAATTACATCAGCGGGTACATGTCTAAGCGTACGGTCAAAGAATGGTTAGATGTACTTCAAAATTCAAGTCTATATCGTTTGTACGATATCAAAATAGATTTGTCAAGACTGCAGCCTGCATTGCCATCAGATGAAGGCCTTCAAGATGATCCTGCTAATCGGATCGAAGCAATCTCCGCCGAGTATACGCCCGAGTCTGAAGTTCTTGCTGCGAGACAGCACACACTACTGTGGAATGAAGAGGATTGTCTTGACATCGCACCAGGACATCGAGCAACGCCTCTTAACATGTACATTGTTTTAGTAAACAAAATATATTTCTATAGTTAAAATTTGTGCAATTCTTATTTTCATTCAATTCCTTGTTCCTATTGTGCAATTTAATTATATTCATATCAATAAATATTCTACCGTTGTCACGTAAAATCTTCGCCCGTAAAACCGACTTTACAGGCAACCATTGTTTTTTTTTTTGAGACATGGTTTTGTTTCATGAGAATTAAATTATTTATTAAACGTCCCAAGAAGTAAATTTTTAACCAAATTCCATATATACTCATGGACAAAATTTAAGGGAGTGAAAAATCTTGTGTCCCCAATCGTCTGTTTTTTTTTTTTTTTTTGAAGGAAACACAGGTAATTTAATGATAAGGCACAATTTGGATCATAGATTACAAACACAAGGTAATAAGACCAAATCCAAACACACTATTTATTTATTTGGATTTGGTCTTATTACCTTTTGTTTACAGAAATTTTGTTCACACTTGGTTATCTCGTGTATCTACAATAAAGGTCACTGTAATATCTTTCAGAGTTATTGTCTGAATCCTGATATATATGCGAAAGAGTACATTTTCCTTAAGTTTTGTCCATGAGTGTATATTGGTTATCTCGTGTGTCTTCAATAAAGGTCACTGTAATATCTTTCAGAGTTATTGTCTGAATCCCGATATACATGCTAAAAGGTACAACTTCCTTAAGTTTTGTACATGAGTGTATATACACTTGGTTATCTCGTGTGTCTTTAATAAAGGTCACTGTAATATCTTTCAGAGTTATTGTCTGAATCCCGATATACATGCTAAAAGGTACAACTTCCTTAAATTTTGTACATGAGTGTATATACACTTGGTTATCTCGTGTGTCTACAATAAAGGTGTAACTGTAAAATCTTTCAGAGTTATTGTCTGAATCCCGATATACATGGTAAAAGATACAACTTCCTTAAGTTTTGTCCATGAGTGTATATACACTTGGTTATCTCGTGTGTCATCAATAAAGGTTACTGTAATATCTTTCAAAGTTATTGTCTGAATCCTGATATATATGCTAAAATGTACAACTTCATTAAGTTTTGTCTATGAGTGTATATATACACTTGGTTATCTCGTGTGTCTTCAATAAAGGTAACTGTAAAATCTTTCAGAGTTATTGTCTGAATCTCGATATAAATGCGAAAGGGTACAACGTTATTAAGTTTTGTTCGTGAATGTAAATCAAAGGTGAAGAGCATTTTCCATTCTTTATAAGTATTTTAAAAAATAATTCAAGATGCTCCTCGCCTGATGGACATTAATTTGCGACTGCTTTTACTCTAAGCATACCACATGTCTACACATGTAAAAAATAATTCGACTTTTTTACTAACAAGTTTCAAGAATCCTCTATTGTCAATTTACATTCATTTATTGAATTGGACTCGAACAAGAATCGAAGAATTTTAGTAAGGCAATAGTATTGTAAAAATCATTCAACAAGGGTTTCAAATATAACTCTACCTTACCGAACACTAACAAAACATCAAACTATTAAGAAAAAAGGCATCTCCTTATCGTGCAACGTGTACGGTAGAGAAGACACTTCCCGGATGAAATTGAAATTTGTAAATATTAAATTCTTCTATAAATTATTATATAATAAGGCAAAATAGCCTAGCTTAGAAAGCTTTAGACTTTAGAACCTGATGTCCCTGATTCAAACACACTTTTCGCTATCCTTATCGTGCAACTGAAAGTTGCTGATGGCTGGCGTCATCTATCGGAATAAATATCAACTATTCGTTGGCTTTTTAATTATTCCAGAATTTCCAAGAATGGATATTTGGTCAATTCTGGAATAATTAAAAATCAATGAATAGTTGATATTTATCCCGATATATGGCGTAAGCCATCAGCAGCTTTCAGTTACACGATAAAGAGATGCCTTTTTTTCTTAATTTATTCACCTTATCCCAGGGGGTCGGTGGAAGGATGGTCTCAACCGTTGGTTTTCGACCGCTACGACCCGGGTTCGATTCCCACATTGGGCACTTTTTTTCTGATTAAAAAAAAACACTCCAATGCCCCCGAATCTTGCAAAAGTCCAACCCCACCAGCGAGTGCAAGTAACTAAACGGGGCTCTGGCATATTTGTAAGTGCTAAAGTCGAACTGTTTTTCATATGTGTAGACATGTGATGCACTTATAGTAAAAGCAGTCGCCAACTTCTATATGGACCTTATCCCAGTACAATTTCACATTTGTACTATTTTTTCATATCAAACTATTAACCATTGAGAAAACTATCAGTAAAAAGATAGTATAGATTACTAATATAATAGTAATATAATAGATATAAATAGTATAGATTATAAAAGCTAATATCACAAAATAAGTTAATACAAATCCATATATTTGGAAATATAAAAGAAAATAAACCTTATCAAAAAAAAAGAAAAATCCCAATTGTTGATATCCCTTATCTTCCACAATGATACGGATATAAAAAAAAATCAATTTTCAAACATCAAAAGATTTCCTTTATAGAATTTATTTGAAAACCAAAATTTTTGTTTTTCTTCTATTTCTCCATTTCAAAATTTCTTTAATCTATAAGATAAAATATTTTATATAAAAAAAGGTTCTTTTCACAAAAGTCAAATTAAAAATATACTTTTTTTCTATATTATTAAAGTATTATAGAAAGTTAGGTAAAAAGATAGAAACTAATGGATGAATTGACAAAAAGTAAGTTTATATATCTATCTAATATTTGTTTTTATATATCATATATATATACTTCTCTTATCACCGTTTTAAAGCGATATTTTTGTATCAATTCAGTTAGAGGCTTGGTGAAAGATATTAAATATTTGGAGAATTTTGAAAATAAATTCGATAAAAATAATAATAGTTAAAGAAATTTGATAGGAAATAAATCCAAGGTCCTCTCATTATTAATTTTTAAAAGCTTTTATTTAACTTGCTTCCCTGTCTGTCTGTCCACGAATCTTGTAATCGATTTTTAATACGATTATACCTTTAGAGCACGAAGGAATCTGAAATTTGGTACACTTTTCAGAACCCGATGACAATGCATGTTGACAAATTTTCAGACTTCTGGGTTGTCAGGATCGTCGGAAATGGACAAATTTCCAAATTGCCTTTATACTAGTATATATAAGGGCAGTAGAAAATTGTTTTATTTGAAAAAGAAACACATGCTCAAAAATAGTTAAATCTCTTATATATATATATTATATAATCTAAAAACTCAAATATTTCTATATATTAAAATATATATATTTTATATTATTCATTGATAATATTACTTTGTTATCATCGTTTTTAGAAAGACTTTCAGTTTAGTTATACAGTTTTGTTGTATAATTTTGTTGTAAATATGCGTAGTTAACATATCTATCCTTTTAAATCACTAATATAGGATTAACTTTATAAATTCTATATAATGTGAAAATAACTAATATGTAATCTTTCCTCAAGTAATTCAAATAAAAGCTACTTGACGGTAAATAATTATCTTTTTTTAAATCACGACTGCACCTCAACCCTTTATCTTATCGATCCTTTGTCTTATCAAGCCTTATCTAACAACAACAAAAATATTCATAACATATATATATGTTATATTCAATTTAATTTTTTAAATATATATATATATATTAATTTGACCAAAAAAAAGCTTTTTAAATTATTATTTTTTGTTATGTTGTGTATATATAGATTTGTTTTTTTTTTTTGGGTTGGTTAAATGTGTTTTTTTTTTAATAAACTCATTTGCAAAAAAATATTATATAGTTAAATTTGTCCAAAATAAAATAAGCATATTTACTAATAATTGATATTTCTTTTTTTTTTTGTGTGTGTAAGTAAAATTTGCATTCGACAATCTAAACATTTATTTAATAATACATTACTTTTTTTTATTCTTTCTTCTTCCCGAATATATAAGATATATATAAAACTAACACCTAACATAACATACCAGGAGAGATAAGGGAACTAGCGTTAAAACCTAGAATGCCATGACGTAAAAACTCCGTGGGGAGAGTGATAAGAGATTAGAAAGGATGATGATATCATAATTCAATGAATATTCTCGTTACGGTTGGCAACCCTGGACGATTTAGTAGCGTTGAGGGAGCTTGCCGTGAAGACCTTTTTACCGTATCTGGTGGATAGCTAACTCTCTATAGATGTACCACATCTATATATATATATTATATAATCTAAAAACTCAAATATTTCTATATTCTAAAAAATATATATTTTATTTTTATTCATTGATAATTTTACTTTTGTTATCATCGTTTTTAGAAAGACTTTCAGTTTTGTTGTAAATATGCCTAGTTAACATATCTATCCTTTTAAATCACTAATATAGGATTAACTTTATAAATTCTATATAATGTGAAAATAACTAATGTGTAATATTTCCTCAAGTAATTGAAAATAAAAGCTACTTGATAGTGAATAATTATCTTTTTTTTTTATCACGACTGCACCTTCAATCCTTTATCTTATCGATTCTTTGTCTTATCAACCCTTTATCTAACAACAACAACAAAATATTCATAACAATATATATATATATATGTCATAATATTACCCTTCCAGGCATAATAAAGTAAATCTACAGTCGACCAGAGAGAAACGTAGGGAGGAGGATGTAAAGGCCGGTCACTTGATATATCAGTCACATTCCAAGGGGGCCATTTTCGTAGAACCTAAGAAATATTTTTGGACAGTCGGGGGGTGGTGGCGACACAAACGGTCGTTCAGCGGTGGCATCCCCTCGCGCTCCTCTCTCTCGCTGGTTGCATGGGTTATTCCTCTACCAACTCGTCGTGTGATTATTTCTCTTTCCCCACCACATTATTATCACTATATTGCCACATTGAAAGTCGACAGGATAAGACCTGGCCGGGAAGCAAATCCCTCATATACCGGAGTATGAAGAAACAAGAAGCAAAGCCACGATGATCGGCCAAACCCAACTCAACTGTTACCACTCCTCTTCGAGCCCTCAACCCCTTCCTCGCCAACTTTTGAACCGTTACCCTGAAGAAGTGATCGCCTACGACGGAGATGAAGCTGCCGCCCACTTCTTCCAGCACTAGACCTGCCCAAGAACGATCGCCGCGCCAGAGCAGGACACCTTCCATCATCATGGACAAGACTCCGCCATATCCCTGCCACTACTGTGATGTACAACACTGGTACGCACAGTGTCACAGACAGAACTCTCCCGAATCTCAATGAACTTACCTGCTCTCTAAACCAGCATAACCTGTAAGTGAAATTGTTTTACCCCTTCCATTCATTCTTTAAAGAACTCACTCCTTGTAAACTCTGATGCCAATCTTTACATAATTAGCTCCATTTATTTTCTCCACGCCTATTAACAATGGTTTTATTCTCCATACTATTTAGCTAGATATTTGTAACCCATTTAATTAGTTATCTTACCATTAGAATTTAACAATCGTCATTTTAATTAAATAATTTTCATTTTAACGTAACTCTTAAAAAAAAAGGAATTCTACCTATTAATGCTTTACGATTTTTACTATTAACAATATATTTTTCATAATCAATTTATTTATAAAAATATGCCTCCAGCACCTAAACTTTTGTATACCTATTTGTATATGACCTCTCCTACTTGTAAGCACGGCTCACGAAAAATAATTTCTTTCCCTAAACGACTCAAAATTCACCCTGTAAGTCAGGCGTCGAAGAATTTCAACCATCACGTGAGCCTTGCTTACAACCAACCCTTGGTGACTCTTATCTATCTTCCCCTTAATGTCCCACTCATTCTTACAACCTTGTCAACCTTATACCAGCTCAGGATCTTTTATAGAATTATTGATTAATCAATTATCGAACTTCTATATTGTCATTTCAAAATCCTAATCTACGCCCTTCATTTATGATAATATATTTCGTAGTTCATCTCTAGCATATCCACCGACCCACACCATCTAGCCAATGGTGTGTTCGTCACAGGATGCAGATTGACTAACTGCTAGATATTTATCAACTCCTTTTTGTTCGCACTTGAACAATCTGCATCGAGCGGCACAGTTCGCTTCTTCTTCTCGCGCCACACGTTCGCCACACGGACCCTGTCTTCAAATTTATGTTTGTCCCTTGTTCAAACCAGCACGATATAGCCTACCTCCGATATTTCCCACGGAGGTACGTTAAACATCGTCGCTGATTCTGTCCGGTCCATCATCATTTCGCGCAGACATGGGTCTTACGTTCAACCCACCGCGAAATCATCGCCTTGCACAAGCTCCCACGACGGTTCAAACACCTCGTGTCCGAGCAGCTTGTCACTTGTAACGGACAACGCAGTCCTCGTCCCAATTTTTGGCACTGTGCGCGCATACTTTCCGCAAATTAAATATAAGTCCATTCGACTTCCTCACCTACACACGGGACTTTTCCCCTCGGACTCGCTACACAAGTAACTGCATAGATAAGGTAGAATGGCCCAGGGCAAGTTTCCCCTCGCCCTGTTCGCCAAGGTTCTAACATTGTATGTAGTTCTATATTTACCTCAGTCCTGACCTCACACAATTGCCAACCTCAGCCTCATTTCTCGTACTCTACACCTATAGCATAGAAAGCCCATGCCAAGTTTCCCCTTGCCATGTCCGCCTGAAAAATATCTTAAAGTGTAGAGTTCCCCAGTCTTAATGACCTTCAGAATTTCACCATGTGTTTGTGACTCCCTTTCTCCTTGTTCACACTCCTCAATGTCATTTCCCTTATAGTACATTAGATTTTGTTGTATATAGCCTTTTATAACCTTGATATTTTCAAAGATTTCCTTAAATGTCAAACTCTCCGGTGTTGTAAAACTGCTTGTAAATAATATTTACTTGTGTACTATACAATATTTTATTTACATAAAACTATGTCACCATTACCTTAATTAATTTCAACTGTAAAATTATTTTCTCTATTCCTGGCTTCTCCAGCTTCAAGTATACTCAAACCATGTTCAGCCCTCTTCAACGGGGGCCATATGTCATAATATTACCCTTCCAGGCATAATAAAGTAAATCTACAGTCGACCAGAGAGAGACGTAGGGAGGAGGATGTAAAGGCCGGTCACTTGATATATCAGTCACATTCCAAGGGGGCCATTTTCGTAGAACCTCAGAACTATTTTTGGACAGTCGGGGGGTGGTGGCGACACAAACGGTCGTTCAGCGGTGGCATCCCCTCGCGCTCCTCTCTCTCGCTGGTTGCCTGGGTTATTCCTCTACCAACTCGTCGTGTGATTATTTCTCTTTCCCCACCACATTATTATCACTATATTGCCACATATATATACATGTTTTAAACATTCTCTATAGAACCGATATACATATTATACTTTATTCATGATAAAATTGTGAAAATTTTTTTAAAATTACAAAATATTTTCTCACAATGAGTTTCTTTTTTTTAATATAATAAAGGTTTTGTAAAACGACATTTGAAATACTATCCCGCATGCGTTTTTTTTTCAACGAAAAATCAAAATTTATTTCAAGGAGAAATAACGATTATTTCTAACCTTTTGGATGAAGTATGAAAGGATGAATTGTGAAGAGTAATGATAAACGAAAAAATTAAGTGTCCAGGGATATCCCTTCCGTTTATTATTACTCTTCACAATTTATCCTTTCATACCTCATTCAAAAGGTTAGAAATAATCGTTATTTCTCCTTGAAATAAATTTTGATTTTTCGATAAAAAAAAAAACACATGCGGGATAGTATTTCAAATGTCGTTTTACAATCACAAGCCGCATTATATTATATTGTATAATAAAGATTTTGTAAATATTTCTTGTAATATCCTACTGTAGTATCCCTTAGTCGATGTTTTATTAAGCCCGTTGAAGAGTGATTATCGCTTGAAAGCTAGCGTTTTGTAATAAGAAGAAACTCATTGTGAGAATATATTTTGTAATTTTAAAATATCCGTTACGTTGTACTTTGATATCGATAAAAATATTATTTAATGAAAGAGATATACTATATATTTATAAATCACGATTGTTTTTTTACACATAAAACAAACTTCTACTGTCCTTACTGCGATGAAAACAATATTGGGTTGGGCTTGGTTCATCAGTGGTGAACCCTCCCAGCGGTTTCCCCAATTTAATTACAGTTAAGACAATATAATTTTGTTTTATATTAAACAAAGAAAAATTCGTGTTTTGATTCTTCCTTTTCTTATATATCGATGGAAACCTTATCGCCTTATATATTTATAGCATCTATAAATAACGTCAAATATATATATATGGTAATTTAAACCAACAACCCCATATTGTATATAATACTTATAACAAGATTGTCATGTTGTATAAAAGAAACACATCTGTAAATGATTATAAGCATGATTGACATGTATCATTACATCATCATATGTATTGTACTTTGTACAAATTGAGGACAAATAAATAAACTTTGTAATAGATTAAGAGTTGAGCTAAAGAGATAGAAGTCATAACGTCTAAAATCGAGATAGATGGAAGTCACAAAACAATAAGGTCTAAAGATAGATTGGAAACTGTCAGGACGGCGCCAGTAGAATTTCACCAGACGATCCACGCCCCTGTCGCATAAGGCTCCCGTCTTAACCTATAAGTACAGTTAGTTCAGCATCAGCGCGAGCCCTTGTCGGTTGTACCCCAGGTCCATCTCATCCATCATGTAGACCAGTAAGAAATCTTCTATCTCTCCATCTTTCGCTCCTAGCTCAACTTTTATCTGTTCACGGAACTTTCTTAGTGCAGCTGTGTCCTCGTTTTTTGTGTATGAACATTCCCAAGCTTTCCACTCTGCCTCGACCACGACTGCCTGTACTCTGTGAGAACTTTTAAAGGTCTTACAAGGTGCAGAGAGGTACTGGAAACCTCCCCATCCTGACTGTTCCTCTCGGTCAACACAGTATAGCGAGAGTTGACAGGGACTCACACCATAGTTTAAGTCGACTGGATACCTCATCACATATTTATCGACAGGATTATACAAGAGGCTACCGGACCTCAACTCACCACATAGATTTAATTATATTTCCTCTTCATTATATACATTATATATATGTTTTAAAATGTTAGAATACCTTGATAAAGGTTGGCGTTCAGCCAACTGAAATATTGGTAAAATAAATGATATTTTGATCCAATATATGCCTTTTTAATTAAAGATTTGTTTATGGATTGCTCTATTTAAAAATATATAGTATATATACACTTGTATATTAAGAATGGGGAAATTCGTGTGAAAAAAAATATATTTTAAATATTCCTAAAAATGTGTGCACATATGTCGTAAACCCGGGTAAGACAACAAGTGAGTTGGACGCAGTCGGGGTTGAGTGGCAAGGCGTGCAGAGTGGGAAGTCCGCACGGGACAGTAAGGACAAAGTTTGGGATCAAAAGACGTTCTCCCAATACGTCTCAAGTGGCACCAGAACCAGGGGAAAGTTGAGGATTAACATAGGATAGCTCGGCGTCCTGCATGAAGCCGCGGGAGCAGAGAGGAGCCAAAACGGCGGCCACGAGGGCTGCCGTGAGATGAAAACGGACCTAGTACGGAGCAGGCCTGTCCGAAATATCCCCTGTAACCTAACTAACTTTCGACATCCGGACAAAACGTCCCTTTTTGTCCCTCTCTGGATCCCCCGGGTGTTGATGCTCATTGGTCAGTCTTATGTGGGCCATCCTCCCCTCCCCTGGGGTCCGGTGGCAAACTGGTGTCACTTTGAGACGACTAGAAAAGACGTCATACTTTATTGCTTACATATCACATTGTTTAAATTACGATATATATATACACGAATTACATAATGAAAAATATGTATATCTTTCAATTTTTATTCATAGAATGATAATAAATTGGCTTTAGAAATAAATTTAATAATATATATAAAAATAGAGTTAATATATATTCATAAATATCTTTAAAATATGTATTGATAAACATATAATTTGCATACAAAGCCTCCATTATTATTTATATATGTATATATATACTATAATATATAGGACTATATTTATATAGGAATAGAATTGAAAAGCAAAATATGAATAAAAATTGGTATGTTATATACATATTTTATAATGTATATTGAAAAGGTATAAAAATTTGGTTCTATATAAGGTTATCCCAAAAAAATATTTCGTGTTTTTCTCAAAATATTGTTTTTCTTATTACTTGGCAAATAATATTGTTATGGCGAATACATAATAATACATAATACAATTACTTTATACATAATACACAAAGACATTATATATAATGGCGAATAATATTGGTATTTCAATGTTTTGCAAGTTTTTACGAACTTTTGGGACAACCTTGTAATTCGTTCCATAAAAATATACTGACTACCAATTTTTACAGCAGAAGAACAATTCGGATTTAGGCCAGGAAGTCGTTTGGAAAATTGGAAGTGTTGCCCGACCTGAAACCTAGTAAATACTGGGATAGTATTTCAGACAGAATCCCTCCTTTTATTAGCTGTTCTTTCTGAATTTGGTCGTTTTTTTTTATTGTGGCATTTGTTCTTTGTGTGTACCGACATTTATATCGATTTAACTTTTTTATATGGCAATTGAACTATTAGAGTTTACCACATCTTAGATACCAAACATTAATTATATATTCTGTTGTATTCCAATTGATTACACACAGCGCTCGACGTTAATTATACTTTAATTAACTATAAGGTAAAGGGAATATATATAGATTAAAAGTAAACACACATGGAGAGAAGGAATGGCGTGGCAACGCCGCAGGTAGGGTTACAACATCGGCAGGAAGTGAGTCAGCTCTAGTGTTACCGAAGCCAACCGTCCGCCGCCAGGGATCCAGCAATCTCCTCCCTCGAAGTGACCTCCTATTCATGGATCACTTCGCCGCTTGAAGTCTCGAACGATGAAGTTCGTGCAGGTTTCTCCCCAGTGGCTTGGTCAAAATGTCCGCTAGGTTTCTTCCACTTGTTTACTTCAGTACTGAGGAGTGCAATTGAGTTCTGAGTATCTCTCTGGTTCCTTAAGGATCATTGGATGAGATCGAGTAGGAGAAGGTTTCACAGTATCTTCATTATGGCTGTCCTCTTCTGTAGGTATCACGTCTTCTTGATCTAATAAAGACACTGGATTCTCTTCAATCTCCCGTTGAGTCCCATAGCTGTAGTGTTCAACTGATGGAAGCATCTCCCGGTTGCTGTCGTTCCTCGATACATCACTCTCTTTGAAGACACAGTCCCGAGATTCCACCACTTTCTTCATCTCAGGAATCCACACTCTGTAGCCACGTCCTCTGAGTGCATATCCAACAAGGTTACCTTTGACAGCTCTCCTTTCGAGTTTGGATTTACAGACTTGTCTTGGAATATGGACAAATACTTGACAGCCAATAGCTCTTAGGTGTTTAATACTAGGCTTGTTCCCTGTCCACAGTTCATATGGTGTGTTTTCACCATTGTGATTGTTGAGAACTCTGTTTCTGACATAGGCTGCGGTGTAAGTCAGCTCCGCCCAGGAAGCCTTTGGCAGACCACTTCCAGATATAGTGCTCCTGACAAGATCTAGGAGTGTCCTATTCATTCTTTCTGCCACACCATTCTGTTGAGGTGTATACGTCATAGTGTGTTCATGAACTATTCCAACGCTCGTGCAGAAAGTGTCCCATTCTTTGGAACAAAATTCCAAGCCATTATCCGTACGTATTCGTTTTAGTTTCCGGTTGGTTTGTTTCTCAGATTCTTGAATCCACTCTTTGACTTTTCCCAGGGTTTCGCCTTTGTTTTTCAGGAAAAATACACTTGTATATCTCGTAGATTCATCAATGATGGTTAAGACGTACTTGGCTCCTCCCCAGCTCAATACGTCGAGTGGACCCATCAAATCCGCATGCACCAAGTCCAACGGCATGATTTCTTTTTCCTCCTTGTGTGAGTGTTGAAGGAATGGCAGACGGTAAGACTTGCCGATCAAGCAGTCTTCGCACTTTTCTGGCTTTGCCGGGCTGCAATTAAGTCCTCTTACGCTTTGGTTCTTGGCCATCTTTGCTATCGTATATGAATTTACATGCATCAGCCTTTTGTGCCAAAGTTCCAGTGTAAGCTCTTCCTTGCATTCAGATGCGAGAGAAACACGATCATTCTGATCTATCGGAGAGGATGGAGTAGTCTGGACGTAGTAAAGTCTACCCAACTTCTTTCCCTCTATCAAGAGTTTACCTTTCATGTCCATAATGTAGCAACCACTCCTGTTGAAGACAACTTTTCTACCGTTTTCTATCATTTGGAGTACAGACAGAACACTGTGACGCATATCTGGAACATACAAGGTGTTCTGGGCAACCATATTGCTGGCATCTCCCTTGTGTCCAACAATATTGGCACTGACAGTACCGATACCACATACTTCTATAGAAGAGCCATTCGCAATAGTGATGGAACTCATATTGCTTGTGCACTCTTTCAGACATGTGAAGTAATCTCTCTTGGGAGTCATATGGTGCGTCGCTCCAGAATCTATGATCCAGGTCTCGGCGGTAGCTCCAAACAAAGTGTTGCACATTGCCGACATATTTACGCCTTTGTTTTGGTCAAACCTCTTTGGTCTTTGTTCATTCTTTCCTTTCTTCCTGCATTCCCTTGCATAATGGCCTTTACCTCCACATTTGAAACAAACAACCTTTGCTTTAAATTGTTTTTCTGTTTCAATGGGCTTCGAAGAGGCATTAACGACCATGGCACCCACATCTTTTGGTAGATTTGACGAACGCCTTTCTGCTTCTGCCAACAGCCGTCTTTTAACTGTGGCGGTCGTGAAGTCTGAATCAGGCAAGTTACATATGGTTGAGACAACGATGTCCCAATCCTCTGGTAATCCACCCAAAAGAACCATAGCCAAATCGCCATCATCAATTTTGTCGCCAATTTGGGCCAGTTCGTTTACAATGTAGTTTATCTTCCCCATATACCCTTCCATATTGCTGTGCTGAGTCAACCTTTCGCCATATAACTGCCTTCTTAGTTGTACGGCTCGATATCTACTATCCTTTGGTGCGTATAATTTTTTCCAGTTCCTCCCAGACCTCTTTCGGAGTATTCAAATGTTGAACATGCAATTGTTGTTCATCATTAATCCCGAGGCAAATTTTTGCAAACGCCTTACCCTCCCGCGACAAAAAAAGTTTTGTTGCAACAAGGTCACTAGGGTCAGGCTTAGCCTCTCCTGGATTGATCAAACTCCACAAATCGTTTTCGATTAGAACGAGTTTCATCTGGAAGCTCCAGCTGGAGTAATTAGCACCATTTAAATTTGTAATTGTTGTGTTTGCCATTTTACAAAATATTTGGTAAGTACAAAAAGGATGGTCCAAGTAATCAAAGGAAATTTGGTTACTCACGTTTTAGGCTTCGCGCTTCTTCAGTCTGACGTTTTAATCCTTGCGCTTCTTCAGTCTGACGTTTTAATCCTTGCGCTTCTTCAGTTTCACGTTTTAGGCTTCGCGCTTCTTCAGTCTGACGTTTTAATCCTTGCGCTTCTTCAGTCTGACGTTTTAATCCTTGCGCTTCTTCAGTCTCATAATCTTTGTTGTATTCCAATTGATTACACACAGCGCTCGACGTTAATTATACTTTAATTAACTATAAGGTAAAGGGAATATATATAGATTAAAAGTAAACACACATGGAGAGAAGGAATGGCGTGGCAACGCCGCAGGTAGGGTTACAACATCGGCAGGAAGTGAGTCAGCTCTAGTGTTACCGAAGCCAACCGTCCGCCGCCAGGGATCCAGCATATTCTATTCAAAATTTGCAGTTGTTATTTTATTATATATATATATATATTAAAAATGGCATATCCTGACCAGGAGCACATGTGCTTTTCAGAAGGCAGAGCGCCATCTGGTGGAACAGAAATCAACTATTCATTGATTTAGCCTGTTCCCTGATATTTGGCCAACCCAATTTCTTGATAAATCAAGAAAAGCCATCCACGAACGCGTTTCGCGCTTTTGGCGCTCGTCAGCGTGGAGTAGGCTGAACCATTGCGACCAAAAAATAATTTTTGATCCCAATGGCTTCCTGAGTTTGGCCTTAAATACCCATTTCTTGGTTTTTCAGGAAGCCATTGGGATCAAAAATTATTTTTTGGTCGCAATGGTTCAGCCTACTCCACGCTGACAGGCGCCAAAAGCGCGAAACGCGTTCGTGGATGGCTTTTCTTGATTTATCAAGAAATTGGGTTGGCCAAATATCAGGGAACAGGCTAAATCAATGAATAGTTGATTTCTGTTCCACCAGATGGCGCTCTGCCTTCTGAAAAGCACATGTGCTCCTGGTCAGGATATGTCATTTTTAATATTGATTTCAACACCTGATCTTTTTATCTTTTATTTTTTTCTTTCGTTTTTTAATGTGCTAAGCGTATTTACGCAAGTTTGGCCTTAAATACCCATTTCTTGGTTTTTCAGGAAGCCATTGGGATCAAAAATTATTTTTTGGTCGCAATGGTTCAGCCTACTCCACGCTGACGAGCGCCAAAAGCGCGAAACGCGTTCGTGGATGGCTTTTCTTGATTTATCAAGAAATTGGGTTGGCCAAATATCAGGAAACAGGCTAAATCAATGAATAGTTGATTTCTGTTCCACCAGATGGCGCTCTGCCTTCTGAAAAGCACATGTGCTCCTGGTCAGGATATGCCATTTTTAATATTGATTTCAACACCTGATCTTTTTATCTTTTATTTTTTCTTTCGTTTTTTAATGTGCTAAGCGTATTTACGCAAGTTTGGCCTTAAATACCCATTTCTTGGTTTTTCAGGAAGCCATTGGGATCAAAAATTATTTTTTGGTCGCAATGGTTCAGCCTACTCCACGCTGACGAGCGCCAAAAGCGCGAAACGCGTTCGTGGATGGCTTTTCTTGATTTATCAAGAAATTGGGTTGGCCAAATATCAGGGAACAGGCTAAATCAATGAATAGTTGATTTCTGTTCCACCAGATGGCGCTCTGACTTCTGAAAAGCACATGTGCTCCTGGTCAGGATATGCCATTTTTAATATTGATTTCAACACCTGATCTTTTTATCTTTTATTTTTTTCTTTCGTTTTTTAATATATATATATATATATATATATATATATATATATTAATTAAAAGGCATATATTGGATAAAAATATCATTTATTGACGTGACAACGTCTTAAATTAGGTTGCGGCTGGGAGTCACTTATGAAAAAGTGTAACGCCCGGTAACGTTACGATGAGTCATCGAACGAGAGTGCTGCGCGCGCAGCGCTAGAGAATTAGGCGCATTGAATCGGCGCATGCTTGTCTCTGTCTTTGTCTTTCTCGAACGTTCTTGGCGTTGGAAAAACAAGAAAGCGTCATAATACAAGTTCACACGTGTGGTTAAAATATCGTCAGCTGTGTCTGTAGTGAAAATTTGGAGTGCTTAGATTCGTCATTTACAACAACTACAACAATAAAGGTAAATAATTGTACACTGATGTTGATAGTGTTAAGTAAATTATTAGTTTAAAATTAATTAATTAATTAATTATTATTTTACAAATTTTAAATAGTTTCAAATTTATTTAGCAAAAATTTGAACCCTCGATCTGAATAAATGTTTTGATTTTCGAATTGATTCTTTAAAATTACAAATATTAAGAAAAAGTGGCAGATATAAGAAAACTTTATTTAAACTGTGTTGAGCAAGAATTTTAACATCTAATTTAAGTAAATGTTTTAATTTTCAACATCATCATTTACAATTACAAATTTTATTTAATTTCAAATTTATTTAGCAAAAATTTGAACCTTCGATCTGAATAAGTGTTTTGATTTTCAAATACCAACGCGGCTGGTGGAGTGGCGATCTATCGTAAATTATCATCGACATCTACGGCGGAAGTGTTCCAAGTTGCGATTACAGACGTAACTCGTGTCATTAAAACCAAGGGTGACATGTGCATGACTGAAGTTACTTGCTTCGCCGCTAATACTAGCTTCAAGTTTATACTCGGTGCTGTATATATTCATCCAGGAGCTAGTATGCAGGATATTGGAATGTTACTATGGCAAGGACTCGGTCCGTACATTCACAACAGCCAGTACGTGCCACCGTTCGTGCAAGTTGATTCTAGTATACCGATTCTTCTGTGTGGTGATTTTAACAAAAACGTAAAGCCTGACAACTCGTTTCTTAAATTCATGAAAAATACGTATAATCTTGATTGCGTATCAAACGTTTCTAAGTCAACTACGTTAAAAGGAACAACTATCGACTTGACTTTCGCAAGACACATTACAGCAGAAAAACTTCCTTTCATTTCATATTTCTCCTATCATCGTCCTATCCTCAACAAAATCACTCAAATAGGAATTAGTTAAGTTTAAGTTTACATGTACAATGTTTTAGTAAACAAAATATATTTCTATAGTTAAAATTTGTGCAATTCTTATTTTCATTCAATTCCTTGTTCCTATTGTGCAATTTAATTATATTCATATCAATAAATATTCTACCGTTGTCACGTAAAATCTTCGCCCGTAAAACCGACTTTACAGGCAACCATTGTTATTTTTTACCAATATTTCAGTTGGCTGAACGCCAATCTTTATCAAGGTATTATAACATATTAATGTGTGTCAACAACAATTAACAAATATATTTACAAAATAGTTAAATCTATGATAATTATTTAATATAAATTAATATTTTATAGTTTGAAAAATATATTATAAAATCAATTTATAACATAATATTCTCTTTCTTAATAGTTTTTTTACCTATCCCTGGTACACGTGGTACAGGCCATGATAATCATGGTGGGTAGTTAGCGGCTGCTTTTACTATAAGCGCACCACATGTCTACACATGTGAAAAGCAGTTCGACTTTGCACTTTTCCTTAATAGTTATTTCATATAACAGAGAGAGAGAGAGAGAGAGTATTTGAATAAACATTATCATGGTAATGTCTTTAGCCATTTTTACTCTTTAACTCTATTTTATTTTTTATATTCCGTAGCAATGACGCGTAGCTGACGAAACATCTACGAGAGGTTTGTTATAGCTCAATAAAAAATCACTATTTTTTCACATGTATCTCAGTAAGTTTTTTTTTACATATAAACATATGTGTGTTGGTATCTCTTATGAAAATTCGAAACTATTATAGACGCGTATGATTCTTTTAAAAATTAAACAATATCTACTGCCCTTACTGTAATGGAAAAATTAATGGGAGAGCCTAGCTCATCAATGATAATTTTTCCATTGCAGTAAGGACAGTAGAAATTGTTTATTAAAACAAGAACATTAAACCTTCAGGGAAAAGTTTCTTTAAAAATATTTTTTATTTAAAAATCTCTCAAGCTTTCGGACAAGAAAGCCCTTCTACAGGAAAATATAATTCACATCATTAAAACGCCAATAAAATAAGATTTAAAATTGAATAAAGTGCTTTTGTATTTACATTTGTTTCAATGCAGAATCAACGCGGGCTTCTGTTGCGCGTGCTTTCGAGTTTTGCCATTCCAAGGCGATATCTTCACTTGAGAGTTCCAATACCAAAGATCCCAGACAGCCACTCTCCTAGGTATCACCAACATATGTCCAGCATCCCTAGAAAATCTCCCAAGAAAGAAATCTGCCTGGCGACACCTCATTAATTGGACTTCCACTGGCATTGTATATAAATCCAAGAAGACTTAGGTCAGAAGGACATCCCGGGTAGTTGGCGACTTCTGTACGCTCCAGGAACCTGGGTTACTTAAATAAATAATAATTCACTTGAGAGATTTTTATATAGAAAATATTTTAAAATAAACCTTTACCTGGAGGCTTAATGTTCTTATTTTAATGTTGATTCATGGGAATATTTTATCGAATTTAGAAATTGTTTAATTTATAAAAGGATCAAACGTGTCTATAACAGTTTCGAATTTTCATAACAGATGGCGCGCTAATGCATCATACATAATATAGTTGGTATTTCTATAAATACAACTGTTGTTGTTGTCTTGTCCAATGAAGAGCCTCAGATGTCTTCATACATCTCTATCACAGCAGTCGTAATGTCCCCTATCTTGGTTGTGTAAAGCTGCTGCTCTGGGTCTAAGTCAATTTTCTGTTGTTGTTGTCATGTCCAATGAAGAGCCTCAGATGTCTTCATACATCTCTATCACAGCAGTCGTAATGTCCCCTATCTTGGGTATGTAAAGCTGCTGCTCTGGGTCCATGTCAATTTTCTGTTGTTGTTGTCATGTCCAATGAAGAGCTCAGATGTCTTCATACATCTCTATCACAGCAGTCGTAATGTCCCCTATCTTGGGTATGTAAAGCTGCTGCTCTGGGTCCATGTCAATTTTCTGTTGTTGTTGTCATGTCCAATGAAGAGCCTCAGATGTCTCCATACATCTCTATCACAGCAGTCGTAATGTCCCCTATCTTGGTTGTGTAAAGCTGCTGCTCTGGGTCCATGTCAATTTTCTGTTGTTGTTGTCATGTCCAATGAAGAGCCTCAGATGTCTCCATACATCTCTATCACAGCAGTCGTAATGTCCCCTATCTTGGGTGTGTAAAGCTGCTGCTCTGGGTCCATGTCAATTTTCTGTTGTTGTTGTCATGTCCAATGAAGAGCCTCAGATGTCTCCATACATCTCTATCACAGCAGTCGTAATGTCCCCTATCTTGGGTGTGTAAAGCTGCTGCTCTGGGTCCATGTCAATTTTCTGTTGTTGTTGTCATGTCCAATGAAGAGCCTCAGATGTCTCCATACATCTCTATCACAGCAGTCGTAATGTCCCCTATCTTGGGTGTGTAAAGCTGCTGCTCTGGGTTTAAGTCAATTTTCTGTTGTTGTTGTCATGTCCAATGAAGAGCTTCAGATGTCTCCATACATCTCTATCACAGCAGTCGTAATGTCCCCTATCTTGGGTGTGTAAAGCTACTGCTCTGGGTCTAAGTCAATTTTCTGTTGTTGTCATGTCCAATGAAGAGCCTCAGATGTCTCCATACATCTCTATCACAGCAGTCGCAATGTCCCCTATCTTGGGTGTGTAAAGCTGCTGCTCTGGGTCTAAGTCAATTTTCTGTTGTTGTTGTCATGTCCAATGAAGAGCCTCAGATGTCTCCATACATCTCTATCACAGCAGTCGCAATGTCCTCTATCTTGGGTAAGTAAAGCTGCTGCTCTGGGTCCATGTCAATTTTCTGTTGTTGTTGTCATGTCCAATGAAGAGCCTCAGATGTCTCCATACATCTCTATCACAGCAGTCGCAATGTCCACTATCTTGGGTATGTAAAGCTGCTGCTCTGGGTCCATGTCAATTTTCTGTTGTTGTTGTCATGTCCAATGAAGAGCCTCAGATGTCTCCATACATCTCTATCACAGCAGTCGCAATGTCCTCTATCTTGGGTATGTAAAGCTGCTGTTCTGGGTCTAAGTCAATTTTCTGTTGTTGTTGTCATGTCCAATGAAGAGCCTCAGATGTCTCCATACATCTCTATCACAGCAGTCGCAATGTCCACTATCTTGGGTATGTAAAGCTGCTGTTCTGGGTCTAAGTCAATTTTCTGTTGCTGTTGTCATGTCCAATGAAGAGCCTCAGATGTCTCCATACATCTCTATCACAGCAGTCGCAATGTCCTCCATCTTGGGTGTGTAAAGCTGCTGCTCTGGGTCTAAGTCAATTTTCTGCAAGACTGCGGCCATTGCTGGGAATGAGAATATGTGGGTAGGTGTTAGTTCCACACCAGGACAGTTGTTGCATGTCCTATAGGTTCTTGTGCTATCTGGATATGTATTGTCATTCCTTTATAGTGTTTTGTTCTAAGTCTTGTTATAGTTTTTGTCAGTTTTCTCTCAGAGTTTATTTCACATATTTGATCTTTTCTTATTTTTTATTTGATTATCTTGTATTTTGCCAAAGCATCAGCGTCAAATACTGATAAATACAACTAAAACCTTTTATTAAATGGTTTAATAATAAAAGGTTTCATTTAATAAATACAACTAAAACCTTTTATTAAATGTGATGTATAGAAAATATAAGAGGTTTTGTGTGTGTATAGATAATGGGAAATTATCTCAAGGAGATTGTTTGAACTGGATAACAAAGGTAAGTTCTCTATTAGAACATTCTATAATTAAAAATTAACTTTTTTTTTTTCAAATTTTTGTAAACAATGGATATGAGTACATTTCATTATTTACAGTGTTGTCTTTACAAAGAATATATTCAATATAAATATATTAAAATCTTAATTAATAATGATATAGGATAATTAGGAAAATCTTTTAAAGTATATTCAAACACACATCACATATCGAAATAATAAAAAGAAATATAATTAAAAATACCTTTCTTTATATAAAATATTAATTATAACTTTTTAATCAACACAATATAAGATTATAAAGTAAATAAAGCCTCCAGGGTTAAGTTTCTTGTTCAAATATTTATTTTAAAGCTTTCGGACGTGTCAGTCCTTCAACAGAAGTATCACGATAATAAATTGATGATTTTTTAATACAAATTAATTTTTACATATTTAATTATTAATGATATTGAAAGGGGGAGAAAATATAAATATATTTTACATTCTTTGTGTATTATATATAAGATACATTTCAGCGTTTTCAATAATATTTATATTTATAAACAGGTTATATTCATTAGCTTGATTGTCTTAATTTTTCCTGTATATAAATTTCATATTACCATTAAAGTACTATTACTGTTTTTCCTGCATGTATCCTACATTTCTATTCGAAGAATCTATATAAGATTAAAATGTCGTAATGAAGCTTTTTGTTGTTGTAAAAAAAGTATTTTGCGCTACTGAATATTTCGAAATAAAAAGTGTAAATATAAAAACTATTTCTATATCTAAAGTTTTTCACTTGGTTGAAAAGATATAGTCTATATTCCGACTTAGATTTTATAGTGTGTCGTATTTAAGTTTTTGTCAATATAAAACTTGTCTGGAAACTACTTATAAAAGAGATTATCGGATTAACTACTTAGAAAATACAATTATTTTAGAAAAAAAGAAAAAAAAACTTTGTTTTTTTAGTGTACTAGTAGAAGTTTTTATTACATGCTATCCTTAAGACATACACTCTTGTTTTGTCTATTATTAACAATTAAAATTCAATGTAGTAACTCTGTAACTCTCTCTATAGATCATGCTGGCCTTCTATAAAGTGGATACACTAAGAAAGCGGTACACAGAAAACCGAAATTGGCATAAAGAGGGCAACAAACATAGTTAAGAAAAATCTTTCGCATGTAGGTAACTTAAGATAAAGCCTATTCAAAGTCTATAAAAGTTTTTCCAATAACAAACCAATTTGCATGTTTTTTATAGTTATCCAATAGTGACAATGATAAAGTAATATGTTCTCACAGCGGTTTCGCCAATTTAATCTTCCAGACTGCTTTTTATAGCTCTAATACTGTATTGGAAGATTCTGCTTATTTATGCTACAATGAAGGGTGGAATCTTAGGAATGGCATTTAAGTAAACTGTAGACATGTGCTTTTAGGACAGTAGAATTACTTACAAAATTCGTACCAAGTCCTCTCAATATATTTTTCATCATAGTAAGGACATTAGAAGTTTGTTATATATATGTTATGATAAATTTTGAGTTGGGAGAATATTATTTTTGCCGCTTGTTTTGAGAGATTACATGAGTCTATAGCTATTGTTCGCAGTCGTGTAATATTTAAACAGTTTTAATCACAATTTACTTTAATTGAGATGAAAATAATTAAGGATGTGAAATACTACCTGACTTAAAGCACGTGAAGAATAAAGAAAATAAAAGATTACATATTTACACATCTACACAAAGTTTTGAGCCGGCCAACAGGAAAACAACAACAATGGGTTTATATAGTGAAAGCCGTGATATCTGGCGGTCAACTTCACAGAGTAATTCTATCTATGAAATTATTTTTTTTATATAGCATATATATATATATGTTATAAATAAAGATGAATGAAATTTCTGTTGTGTATTTTGGAATTTGATTGATATACATAATTGTTAGCTGTTGCTTGATTTTGGTATCCATGAGTATTTTACGATATTGTTCTGCAGTCGTGGCAATAATAATAATAGTCTTGATCAGAGATTTCTTTAATTGAGAGCTAAGGAATATGATAATTTGATAAAAGTACCGCCTGGCTTAAGGCGAGTAGAACAAGGAAAACAAAATATTATTTAAATAATGTACAAAGATTTGAGCCGGCCAGCGGGAAACAACAACAATGAGTTTTTATAAGGTAAGTGTGACCTCTGGCGGTCGATTTAACAGAGTATTTGTATCTATGAAATATAATTTTTTTTTAAATAAAATAATATTTTAATATAACATATATATATATTAAGAAAAAGGCATCTCCTTATCGTGCAACTGAAAGTTGCTGATGGCTGGCGCCATCTATCGGAATAAATATCAACTATTCTCGTTGATTTTTAATTATTCCAGAATTGGCCAAATACCCATTCTTGATTAATCAAGAAAAGCTAACCACGGACGCGTTTCGGGCTGTTGGCCCTCATCAGCGTGGTGCAAGCTGTACCTCAACGACCAAAAAATTGGTCATTAAGGCATCCTGAAAAATCATGAAACGGGTAGTTAAGGCCAGAATTGCGTGAGGACGCTACACAAAGTGAAAAAATAGCACAAAAATATATTAAAAACAAAATCGGCATTTTCTGACCGCTCACATGATAATTTTATAATGGCAGAGCGCCATCTAGTGGAACAAAAATCAATTAAACGTTGATTTAGCTTGTGTCAAAGATGTTTGGCCTACCCATTTTCATGATAAATCAAGAAAGTCAACCACGTAACGTTTAATTGATTTTTGTTCCACTAGATGGCACTCTGCCATCTAAAATACTCATGTGAGATGTCAGGAAATACCAATTTTGTTTTTAATATCAACACCTGACCATTTTTCTATATATATGTTATATTAAAATATTATTTTATTTAAAATTATATTTCATAGATTCAAATACTTTGCTAAATCGATCGCCAGAGGTCACGCTTCCCCTATAAAAACTCATTGTTGTTGTTTCCCGATGGCCGGCTCAAATCTTTTGTACATTATGTAAATAAGTTTTTCATTTTTTAGATTCTTAAGCCAGGCAGTACCTTACTCAAATTATGTTTTTATATTTTTTTAATCAGCTAAAATTAAAGCAATAATGATCTGAACTATTTTTTTGTATTATTGCCACGACTGCAGTGTCGCATGCTCATGGAATCCGATATCAAGTAAATGACCAATAATTCCTCTACAAGCAATTAATCTCTCAACAGCAGAAAATCGTTTTTTTTTTTAAATAACATATATACACCCATACCTCGCTTTGCGTCGGGGTTACGTTCCAAAAAAACACGACGCAAATTGAAACGACTCAAAGTAAAAATTAAAAAAAAATTGTATTAAATTTGCGTTTATTTTTAGTTAGAAAGGGAATCCCCAAATTTTGATGGCATGGCGCAATCAAAAACAAAGGTGTTGCCATATTTTAGGAAAAAAAATTCGAAAAAAAAAAATTAAAGACTCGATTCCAAAACAACGCAACTTCGAAAATCTAACGACGCACAGTGAAAATCAGTAAAAATTAAACAGCGACGCAACTTCGAAAAAAACGCAAAGCGAGGTATTGGTGTATATTTATATAGGAATATTAAAATGAATTCTGCGCCACCATTTCATAAGACCACCATTCAACAGTATCCTAATAAAGATGAAGGTGCTGCAGGGCTCTCCGTGTTAATTCCCAAACTCTGTGGTGTATAAAATTGAGCCGGTTTACCAAGCGTGAAGGCAATTTAAATACATTTAAAATTTAAAGGCAATTTATTTAACGTTTTTTATCTGCTTCCCCACATCACTATTTCCTCCCCCCAACTATTTTATACCGTAAATCTACCGTTAAATATAGAGAGATTCCTCGTTTCAATTATAATAAGAAAAACATTTTTGTGTTTTGTTCGATATATAAAACCTCTCTATGTATATAATATAGTACTGTGTGTAAATATACACGTATTTCTGTGAAAAAGAGACACTTTGGTCAGTTAAAGTTTATTTTCTCAACGTTTCAACAAAATTATTTTGTTCACAATTCAATAGAATAATCTCTTGAATCAATATTAAAACAAGAACATTAAGTCTCCAGGGGAAAGTTTCTTTTTAAACTATTTTTTATTTAGAAATCTCTCAAGCTTTCAGGCAAGAAAGACCCTTCTACGGGAGAAAATATCTTACATTATTAAAACGCCAATAAAATAAAATTTAAAATTAAAGTGCTTTGGTTGTTTACATTTGTTTCAATGCAGAATCAACGCGGGCTTCTATTGCGCGTGCATTCGAGTTTTGCTATTTCAAGGCGATATCTCCACTTGGGGGTTATGGGGTGGCTTCAGGGAATATTCCCTGATAGAAGCCCGCGTTGATTCTTCATTGAAACAAATGTAAACAACCAAAGAACTTTATTTAATTTAAAATCTTATTTTATTGGCGTTTTAATGATGTGAAATATTTTCTCCCGTAGAAGGGCTTTCTTACCCGAAACCTTGAGAATTTAAAAAATAAAGAATATTTTTAAAATAAACTTTTCCCTGGAGGCTTAATGTTCGTATTTTAAAAATCCTTTGTCTTCGTCAGGAGAAATAAATAAAAATAAAGTATTTGGCAAGGCGTTAAACATTGCTCTAAGGTTGCAAGGGTGTTCTCACGCGATTTTTCGAATTTTGTATAAAATTCGATCATCACCAACTAAAGTATAATACTATGGTGATAAACATATTTAATTGTTTAAATATATACGAATAAAAGATTACATGAGGAGTTAGTATATTCACGCTATACATGCCTGTAGAAGAACCGAAAGGTTCGAAAGCTAGCAATAAATCGAAAAAGAAGCTCCTCATGTAATCTTTTATTCGTATATAGTATCAACAAAATCTACTGAGTTCATGTAGCCGAAAATAAATCATTGTTATAATGTGCAATTGAAGGGAGAGTTCTTTATTTTCTGGTACATCATGTATATACAAATATGGTACAAACCATAAGTTGTATACGATCAACAGTAAGGCATATATTGTACTAGCGGACCCGGCCACGCCCTGCTGTGGCTAAATTGTAATATGTTAAATTAACATTATACTAAACTATTCAGTACAGTAAAGTCAATATTCACTTACAAAGATAAAAATGTTTTAGCAGATCTAAAGCCCTACGGGATTGAGAATGGAACGTTACGCTAAAATTTGAAAGTGAATTTTATATATATAGATAATATAGCCCTTCATTATAATCATTGATTATAATCACTGCATTAATAAATGTCAGTGAACTCGTTTATATGTATTGTTTTTTGTTTTCGAGATATTCTAATAGAACGTTCTCACATTTTCTGTAAAATATCTATATATGCACAAACACAGAATATATTCACTACGTCTTAAATTCGCTATATTTATTGCTATAAATATTATTCTAAAATAATTCGCCAGAAATCGTCCTGATAGTATACTACACAGCGAACCCGGCCACGCGTTGCAGTGGCTAAATTGTAATATGTTGAATTAACATTATACTAAACTATTCAGTACAGTAAAGTTAATATTCACTAATAAAGATAAATATGTTTTAGCCGATCTAAAGCCCAACGGGATTGAGAATGGAACGTTACGTTAAAATTTGAAGGTGTTTTTATATATATAGACAATATAGCCCTTCATTGTAAGCATTGATTATAATCACTGCATTAATAAATGTCAGTCTTCCCAGTATTCTTTTACCTATGTATGGAAATTTTGGTTTGAATTAGTGAACTACTGCGAATTTGTAGACGAATGACCCGGGCCGGGCAACGCCCGGGTTTACACGATTAAATGTATATTACATATGGAAGATGGACGTAGTTCCCGGAGGGCACCCGCGAGGTCACTCTGTCCCCGCGCAACTGTCCAACCGGGAGCGCCCCGCGCCGTCAAAATCGTCACGCGTTCTAGAGGGCGCTGCTCGGCCGTCAGCCGGGAGATCTCATTTACTCGGTGGGGGGGGGGGGGGGGCAGGGAGGTCACGTGCTGCGCCGGCAGCCAATCGTCGCGCGCCGCCATCCCCCGTCTGCCGCGAGAGGGGCGCAGATTGCGAGTGAATTTACGTTTTATTGTAAATAGAAATGCAACGAAAGGTTATTTCTAAAGAGTAATTAGCCATAAACCATCCCTGTAGTATACTAAACATCTTCCCAAAGTTTCATCACGATTGGTTGAGCGATGTAGAAGATTATCACTCACGGACGGACTCACGGACGGACCAACGGACCAACCAACAAACATCCATTTTTATATATATAGAAGATTTAGGCGTTTATTTCTCATCTATAAATATAATATACTCATCATTATTAATCATATATATCATATATGGGGAGGAGGGGGTGGTTTATAACTGTAAACAGATTGGAGGTCGATAACAGACATTTTGAATTTCTTCCTTCTTTTAGGTCAGGAATAATCGCTTCACAAGAATCAAGCTACAGCTTCTAACCATTCCCGAGTTGAAACCGAGTTTAACAACAACATTTTCAAAATAAGTAGAATGAATCACTGAGATAGGAGTAACTTTAAATATTTTGCCTAATTAAAAACCAGGTTTTATTAATGACCACCATTTCAGTTCTAGTAATAGACCTTAATAAGGAGTATTTCCTTTTAATATGTATATACACTCTTATACAAAACTTAAAGAAGTGGAAAATCTTTTATGTGTCTCCGGTCGTCTTTCCCCTCCCCCCTTTTTTCTGAAGGATACAGAGTCAATTTTGTTCACACTTGGCTATTTTGTGTGTCTACAATAAAGTTTACTGTATTAAATAACTTTCATAGTTTTTGTATTAATCCCGATATTCGTACATGCTAAAAGATACAACTTTTTAAGTTTTTGTCCATGAATGTAGTTTTTATCACGCTATCATTCCAACGTGTTGAAATATTTGATGGGGTTCCATCTCCTCTCTACCTAACCTAATTTCTCATCCTCAACTAATCTAACGTAATTACTGCCAACTTAATTAGTCCTCCATTATGTAAATTTGGAAGTATGTAAATATTTTACTTGGCCGATATGCCCTTAAGTTGAGGGAAGATGTTTGGTTAGGTTTGGTTAAGCAACGCATCATTGAAGTTAGTGTGTGTGTAATTAAAAAGTGCCAATCTCAGTGGTTTCAGAAAAGGTTGATGAACTTTATTTTTGAAAGAATTATTTTATAAAGAAATTATTTAAAAAATGGTTACTTAAAATATATATAATGTTACGATGTACTAGAGCGCCATCTGTTATCAAATTATAAAACTATTTTAGAGGCGTAATATTCTTTTTAAAATAAAACAATTTCTACTGTCCTTGCTGAGATGGAAAAATTAAAGATTTGATATTTGCGGAAGAGCGATTGCTCGAAGCATATTATATATTTATAATTATATTTAATTCTGCTGTCCTAAAAGCTTATGTCCATAGTTCTTCTAAAATACCCATTCCAAGAGTCTTACAACAGTCACCTATAAAAGGAAGTTCCAAAAATGCAATATAACAGCGGTATGGTAGATTAAACTGGCGAAACCGCTGGGAGGGTTCACCACTGATGAGCCAGGCCCTCCCTTTAATTTTTCCATCTCAGCAAGGACAGTAGAAATTGTTTTATTTTAAAAAGAATATTACGCCTCTAAAATAGTTTTATAATTTAAAATAATGTGGTTAAATAATATATGAAGTAATATATAAAAATATACGTCACCTCTCTGGTCAAAATAAACGTCAAAATTAGGTGCCATTTATTGACCGTCTCTGCAAATTAGTGGACTCAGGTCGGTAACAAAGCCACAAATAGGTTTTGGCAAACTGAGAAGCGTCTACATGGAAACCATTGTTTCAGGCAGATGGTCTTCGTCAGTTAGGCTTAATTTCATGATATCCACAAGGGACCTAATGTGATCTTCACAATTTTCCAAAGAGGTGTTTATCTGACAAAGTGGCTAGGCCATATCTATGGACAAAATATAGATGGATATTTTGTCGGAAGGATATTGATCTATACAAATAAAGATAATATCTCCAGTCAACAAAAACGTGAAAACTAGACGCCTAGATTTAGCAAAATCAGAAGGCTTTTCTGGTGACCATGGTTTCGGGCTAATGACCTTCATCAGTCTAGGGCGGACTTTATTCCATGAGATCTACACGGGAACGAATGGAAGACTGGAGAGTTCCATTATCCCGAAACCATGGTCTCTACGTGGACGTTTCTAAGTTTTCCAAAGCTGATGTTGTGCTTTTTTACCGACACGAGGACGCTAGTTTGCAACGACGGTCAATAGATGGCGTCTAATTTTGACGTTTAATTTGACGGGAGAGGCGCCCTATCCATTCATACATCAATTTCCTCCCTGAAAATGTTACATCTATATTTAGATATCAATATGATTAGTTTCAGAAAAACAGAGATCATTTATATAATGTGTATATGTGTTCAAATAAAATATATAGCTAGAGTTTTGTATCAATTCATCTAAATCGTAAAGATAGAGGCTGCCTGGCCAGCATTCATAGTTCTTTAAATAAAAAACACTTCGGCCAGTAAATCTTTTTATTATCTCGACGTTACGTTTTTGTTCTGACGAAGACAAAAGATTTTTGTCGAAACGTCGAGACAATAAAAAGATTTACTGGCCGAAGTGTCTTTTATTTGAAAAAATGCATCTAAAATTATAGCGTAGTTTTCTAGAATGTAAAAAGAAGCTGGAATCACACAAGATTCACATCTAGCTGATAGAAATCTGCAATGGATAAATTGATAAAGAAACTTATGAATATTTAATGTAATTGCTTGCAATTTCTGAGAGTAGCTTCTCTACTTGTATGGGGGATTATTTTTTAATTTCCTGATTTGATTCCTTTGTGTGTAATTCAAAATTGAAATACACTCATGGACAAAACTTAAAGAATTTTATAATTTGATGTCGTAGGGTGTCTAAGACACCATCCAAGCCATTCCAGTTGTATTTATACAGCATCAATTACTTAGATAACTTTTGTCTGATTGCATTTATTTATTTCAATTCAAAACGCTATGTCCCCCTAGGGACACTTGCGTTAAATGTACATACAAATATAACAAAGAAAATATTCAACATGGAAAGATACACAGAAAGTAACTTAGAAAGATTCATAAATATTATTTACATATAAAGATATTCTTTTAATTTTATTTAGAGTTACATCATTAAATTTAAAATATATACATATATACACACATATACACGCATACACCTATATATTGTTTACAGCCATATAATATGTCCAATGATTGCATGATGAACTAACACTTGAAATCTTGCCATTTTTATTGAATAAAGAAACCTTTTGTAATTATTTCGATTGAAATATCGTTTTTAAATCCTTTGTAAGTATTTCTCAATCTATACTAGATAACTATTACTTGTAACTAGAGAATAGTTAGGCTACATAATCCATAAAACATAACTAAATACTATTCTTAAAGTCCTGTAGATAGAGGTTGCCTGGCCTGTATTCATATTTATATGAAAAATAGACACTTCGGCCAGTTAGAGTTTTTTATTTTTCTGTATTAAATGCTTCATTTTTATTTACTTCTCCTGACGAAGACAAAATATTTTTGTCGAAACGTTGAGAAAAATAAAAAACTCTAACTGGCCGAAATGTCAATTTTTCATAGAAATATTCTTAAAGTATAGAATAATTAAATATAAAATGATATACAAATAGTATTTGAATATATATGATTTTTTATAATAATTTAAAAATCATAAAAACCACAAATATCCTTAGGTAGATGGGGAAAAAAACCTCTGTAAAAAATCCAATATACTACCTCAAAAGAAACGTGCCCTTTCCACAAATTGGCCTGGTAATTTGAAGAAGTTGTTCAAAGCTTTCTTCACCCGGGCATAAAATTTTTGGGAAGGCGACATCTTTTGTGAAAGTTTCTCAGACATTGTTATGGCAACCACCTTTCTAGAAAATTTATTTCAACTATAGATTTTTCTATATATATATGTGACTTGTTATATAATTGATTCGATATAACGATTATACAATTACAGTAGAACCTCCCTGTAAAGGATAACACCTAATTTCAGATCAAGGTGTCCTTTAAAGAAAGTTGTTCTCTTACCAGAGAGTTGCTATATAGTAAAAATGGTAATTTTTTCAGATGAAAACTGTCCTTTGTAGAGAGGTGTCCGCTAAAAGGATGTTCTACTGTATAAGACAATTGTGATATACTTTTTTTTTTAAATCCAGCCTCTTGCTTATTGAATGTCCAATCTTCCAGAACTACAGAAATCTGAAAACATTGAATACAAGGATCTTTTTATGTTTATAAATAGTAAGGACTCATATTTTAAATTTAGAAAATTCTGTAAATATATCTATGATTTTCTCTCTTGGTTAAAAAAAAAACGTTATTACCAAACTAGGTATATTTATTTGTGTTTATTTCATTTGTTGGTTGTAAATTCAAAACATGATTTTAATGTCCTTTCCTTTCTTTTCTTCTTTAAACTCTACTCGAACCATGTAATTATTCAATTGTTTATGTAATATAGTATCTAGCGTTGTTTCTTGACGTAAGCATCCTTTGTAGGGATACCACGTCTGATTTGATAATAAATAAAAATGATTTAAAAAAACCTTAGGCAAAAAGTTTCCTTATTACAAAAACACTGCAGGTGAATTTACAACGAAGAGTGAACATGATAGCTATAATTTCACCTGTTGAAGACCCAGAGCTCAAAAGCTCGAAGTGTGTTTGTAATAAAGAAACGTATTGTGTAAATTATGAAAATGGCATCTCCTTATCGTGCAACTGAAAGTTGCTGATGGCTTGCGCCATCTATCGGAATAAATATAATCTATTCTCATTGATTTTTTAATTATTCCAGAATTGACCAAATTTAAATTAAAAATCAACAGAATAGTTTATATTTATTCCGATAGATGGCGCAAGTCATCAGTACCTTTCAGTTACACGATAAGAAGATGTCTTTTTCATAATTTATACACCTTATCCCAGTACAATATCACATTTGTACTATTTTTTCTTATTGTGTAAGGTTTTTTATATATTTTTATAACGATTATTACATAGCTACAAATAAACCTGAGACGAAGAACGTGGTATTAGAAAGAATTCCAAAAGTTATCTAGTAATCAACCATTTATATATTTCTTGAAAATAAAAGATACTTCGCTCAGTTAATCTTTTTTATTGTCTCGACGTTTCGACAAAAATCTTTTGTCCTCGTCCTCCTTAGAATAATTTTTAACGCTTTGCCAAATGTGAAAAAATAGTACAAATATGATATTCGTAAATATTGAGGCTGCCTGGCCGGCATTCATATTTCTTGAAAATGAAGATACTTCAGCCAGTGAATCTTTTTATTACCTCGACGTTTCGACAAAAATCTTTTGTCCTCGTCAGGAGCAAACAAAAATTAAACATTCAGCAAGGCGTTAAAAATTTTGAATATCGCGTGAGAACGCCCTTGGAACTTTAGAAAGATTTTTAACGCCTTGCTGAATGTTTAATTTTTGTTTGCTCCTGACGAGGACAAAAGATTTTTGTCGAAACGTCGAGGTAATAAAAAGATTCACTGGCTGAAGTATCTTCATTTTCAAGAAATATGATATTGTACTGGGATAAGGTGCATAATTATGAAAAAAAGGCATCTCCTTATCGTGTAACTGAAAGTTGCTGATGGCTTGCGCCATCTATCGGAATAAATATCAACTATTCTCGTTGATTTTCAATTATTCCATAATTTTCTTGATTAATCAAGAATGGGTATTTGGCCAATTCTGGAATTATTAAAAAATCAACGAGAATAGTTTATATTTATTCCGATAGATGGCGCAAGCCATCAGCAACTTTCAGATGCACGATAAGGAGATGCCTTTTTTCATAATCTATGCCAAATGTTTTAATTTTTGTTTTCTCCTGACGAGGACAAAAGAATTTTGTCGAAACGTCGAGACAATAAAAAGATTTACTGGCCTAAGTATCTTTATTTTCACACACACACCACACAAAAACCTTTATTAAGTCACACAGGTCTTACAGAGGATTCTCCTTGGGGTTACAAGACGGATAAACCTATGAAAGTGGGGAATATACAAAGGGATAAAAATGGAGAAAGATTATATACACATGGTAAATATATACAGATTATTATTTGAATAATCCTATGGAAAATAAGAATTTTTTTTTTTTTTTTGGAAATATGGATGGGAGAAGTGGAGAGCGAAAAGAGGAAAGAAAACAGGTAGTATCTTTATTTTCAAAAGATATGAATGCCGGCCAGGCAGCCTATATCTTTCCGACAACCATATAAAGTTGTAAAAAAGATCAATAAAAAACACATTCACCAGATTAAAATATTAACTGTGATCAATACAATAATCCCTTAAATTAATATGAAGAAGAAATATCAGGATTATAGGAAGATGTTTCTTTTTTTAAAATCTTCAATCTTTAATCTCTACCTTCCGGCCATGAACGCGGTCTATAGGAAAAAAACATGATGCAAATATGTTATCGTGGTAAACATGATACAAATATCTAAAGAGACAAAGGTCGCCTCTCCCGTCAAAACTAGACGCGGTCTCTAGGTGGACGCTTTTCAGTTTGCCAAAGCTGGTGTTATGGCTTTGTCACCGACCGTCAATAGATGGCGTCTAGTTTTGACGTCTATTTTGACGGGAGAGGCGACCTTTGTCTCTTTAGATCAATATCCTCCCGGCAAGATTTCCATCTGTATGATACAAATATTTTATCGTGTTTTTTTTTTCCTGTAGTAGGACGTCCGTGCCCGAAAGCTAGAAATTAAAGATTTTGAAAAGAAACTTATTCCTGTAATCCTGATACTTAATATTAACTGAGTCTTTATTTTATGAATTATTAAAGAATCATAATGGAGTGAGAGTTAGGAGGGTCGGTGGAAGGATGGTCTAAATCATTAATTTTCGACCGCTACGACCCAGGTTCGATTCCCGCATTGGGCACTTTTTTTTCTGATAAAAAAAATGCTCCGATGGCCCTCGATTCTTTCAAAAGTCCAACCCCACCAGCGAGTGCAAGTAACCAAACGGGGCTCTGGCACATTTGTAAGTGCAAAGTCTAACTGCTTTTCACATATGTAGACATGTGGTGCACTTACAGTAAAAGCAGTCGCCTATTTCTACCCACCATGATTATCATGGCCTGTACCACGTGTACTAGGGATAAGCAAAAAATGGAGTGAGAGGGGAACATAGAGCAAATTAATTTACAATTATTACAAAATTTAAGTAAATATTTTTCATATTTTGTTGTCGCTGGCGGTCTGTTTTGTTTTTTAAGGAGACAGAGGCAGTTTTGCTCACATTATCATAGGAACAAAATCGTGAAGCGATCAGTTTCTTGTAAGTTTTTTTTTTAATTTAGCTGAGATTATTTTTCGAGCATTTTTGCTCTTTTAAAATAGTAAATAATCTCATTTTTATTCATGTAAAAGAGCAGAAATGCTTAAAAGCTCAGATAAATGAAAACAAAAAACCTTACAAAAAAATTCTCACATCACGATTTTGTTCTTTTCATAATTTACTGCTGCAGTATATATGTACATACATACACCTCTCTCTAAAGGACAATTTGGCTCAGCAAATAGGAGTCCTTTACAGGGAGGTTCTACTGTATAAACAATATAAAGATAATGTGAAAAAAATAGTACAAATGTGATATTGTACTGGGATAAGGTTCATAAATTAAGAAAAAAGGCATCTCCTTATCGTGCAACTGAAAGTTGCTGATGGCTTGCGCTATCTATCGGAATAAATATCAACTATTCTCGTTGATTTTTTAATTATTCCAGAATTGGCCAAATACCCATTCTTGATTAATCAAGAAAAGCTAACCACGTACGCATTTCGGGCTGTTGGTCCTTATCATTAATATAGAGATGGGTTCTAAGAATACGCAGCAAATATATTCGTTTTAATCATTTAATTAAAGAAATCTATACAACGAAGCCTCAAAACTACAAGATATGCAAATCACTTTAAAAACTGAACAAACTGAACGAAAAAAAAAAAGATCAATATCCATTTGCACACCTAACCATAATCCAAAAAAACAAAATCAAAGAACAAAATTAATCCAATCTCTGTAAGAAAACATAATTAAGAGAAACCAATTAAAAGGGTAAAACTATATAGGAAAACCTTTCTCCAATAAAAAAAAAAGAAACTAACAAAAAAAATCGATATTTCCAAAACATTTTCATTAACCGTTTCTAAATTTCCTTTTCAATGGAGAATTTCTTTCTAAAATGATAGATTAGAATGTAAAGAGAGATTTTAAAAGGAAATTGAAAGAATAAATTTATATTTCCTTAAAAGAGGTTGATTTGTAAATATTTGTATAGTTTTTCTCTTTCTATTTCCTTTTATCTATTTCTTCTTCAGGGAGTTTTGGGACGAGATCCCATTCTGGAATTTACCCATCTACATAGCGCTTTATTTACTCCCTTCTATTTTCCTGAATAAGATATAGCAAATAGATTTTATATATGGAATATATTTTGATAAAATCAATAAAGAATATAGGGTTAGGTTTATTCTTACCATTCTTTTTTTTTTCTCGAGTTTTCGGGCTAACATGCCTTTCCCACATGGAGACCTGGAAGCACACGTATTACTTCTAGCCAAGGCGTGTAAATATATTTTACATATTAAACAAATATTTTAACAAAATTAATAAGGAATGTAGGTTTCTTTTTACAGTTCTTTTTTTTTCTCGAGTTTTCGGGCTAACATGCCCTTTAACACGGAGACCTAGAAGTACACGTATTACTTCTAGCCAAGGTGTGTAAATAGATTTTACATATTAAACAAATATTTTAACAAAATTAATAAGGAATGTAGGTTTTTTTTTTTACAATTCTTTTATTTATCGAGTTTTCGAGCTAAAATGCCCTTCAACATGGAGACCTGGAAAGATTACTTCTAGCCAAGGCGTGTAAATAGATTTTACATATTAAACAAATATTTTAACAAAATTAATAAGGAATGTAGGTTTCTTTTTACAATTCTTTTTTTCTTCTCTCGAGTTTTCGGGCTAACATACCCTTCAACACGGAGACCTAGAAGTACACGTATTACTTCTAGCCAAGGTGTGTAAATATATTTTACATATTAAACAAATATTTCAACAAAATTAATAAGGAATGTAGGTTTCATTTTACAATTCTTTTTTTTTTTCTCGAGATTTCGGGCTAACATACCCTTCAACATGGAGACCTAGAAAGATTACTTCTAGCCAAGGCTTGTTATAACTGACTAGAAGTAGAAGTGCTATGCAGTGCTGTAGTGGAGGGTATACGGGGGTATACGCCGTATACCCTATGCTTTTAAAATTTAGATAGCGTATACCTAATGGTTTTACTTAAAAATAGCGTATACCCTATGATTTTGTTCAAACATTTTATTAAAAATTTATTATTTTCTTTCTTTGTAATAGTTTTTTTATATAGTATATTTTAATAGTATTTTTTTCAAATAAAAATATAATTAAAAATAACCTTGTTTATTTTTACCAAAAATTTATATTCTCAAGCGTATACCCTATGCTAATTTTACGACTACAGCACTGGTGCTAGGTCTCCGTGTTGAAGGACATGTTAGCCCGGAAAACTCGAGAAAGAAAAAAATTGTAAAAAGAAACCTACATTCCTTAGATTCCTGATTGATTTTATCAAAGTGTAAAAGCAGGGAAAATTCTTTATTACATAGAATATATGTACAACATAGAAGATAGAATAAATACGTATGTGGTTAGCTTTTCTTAATAATCATGAAATTTTATTCTGGAATGATAAGAAAAGGTCAACGATTATTTGATATTTTCGCGGCTGGACCCTACCGGTTCCTTGCGACAACGCCGCTTCTTCCTTCGTGGATCACCTATCCGGGCTCCCGTTGCTCTTCCTTGCAGCTCTTCTCTGCAGGCCACCCAAAGACGTCCTGAGATCCACCTCTCCGGTGGAACTCCCTTCCTCTGGCAGTATCTCTCGGCCTTACCACTGGTGGGGGGACACGAGAGACTTACCAGAAGAGTAGCAGCAGCAGCCTGGGGATGATGGCAATGGCGAGAGTAACGAAAGAAGGCGGCACGTAGTCTTTAAGCACTCACCTTTATTGTCATCCACTACTAAACATTACATTTAAATGAGATAATAAACAATGGGTATTTACATTATGTTACATCCTGGGGCCAACATAAAAGTGTATTCACAATTACCCTCCCCATGAAACAAGACCACAGCAGTCGGCGACTCCCACATCAGTTAGAGAAGGGAAACAGGCGAAAGCGCCATCCATTGGCGGAGGTTGTAATCATTTGGAGGCCTTACACGCGACAATATTTATTCCGACAGACGGCGCAAGCCATCATAAAATTTTAGTTGTACGATCAGAGGATATGCCTTTTTTCCCCCTTAATCGAATATATGTAAATTATAGAGAGGAGTATGTACTCGTATGTAAATATGTTTCTCAATAATACGTATGGATGAAAAATTTAAGAAAATCTCGAAATAAATATACTCGTATATTGTGATGTAGAAAATCAGAAAAGACAAACTTCAGGATGACAAAGCAATTTATTTGAGACAAGACAAAAATTAACATTTATATGATACAAGTTAAGCAATAAGAGAAGTTTTCAGAGTAGTAAAATATAAATAACTAGCGAACCCGGCCACGCGTTGCTGTGGCTAAATTGTAATATGTTAAATTAACATTATACTAAACTATTCAGTAAAGTAAAGTTAATATTCACTTATAGAGATAAAATGTTTTAGCCGATCTAAAGCCCTACGGGATTGAGAAAGGAACGTTACGTTAAAATTTGAAAGTGATTTTTATATATATAGATAATATAGCCCTTCATTGTAATCATTGATTATATTCACTGCATTAATAAATGTCAGTGAACGCGCTTATTTGTATTGTTTTTTGTGTTCGAGATATTCGAATAGAACGTTCTCACATTTTCTGTAAAATATTTATATATGCACAAACACAGAATATAATCACTATGTCCTAATTGCGCTATAATTATTGTTATAAATATTATTCTAAAATAATTCGCCAGAAATCGTCCTGATAGTATACCAAACAACCTCCCAAAGTTTCATGGCAAACATCTAAAATAAAATAATACTTTCAATTCTTTGCTACAATATTAAAAAGAGGGGTGCTTAGGTGTTTAAAAATGTAAAAATGTGCTCTAAATAGTATTACATAGAGCCTTCATAACAAACATTTTTAAAATAAACCAATAAAAATATAATAATGCTGTAAAAACAGACCTTGCTACAATATTATAAAAGAAATGAAAATAAAAAAAGACACCCACGCTGAGCCTCGAACCTAGGTTTGTTACAAATATTATTAAAAAATTGTTTATGTTAATTTTTATTTTAAAAAGCCTACATTTTAAATAAAATAATATTTTTAATAATATAAAAGAATACAATAATATAAAAGAAATGAAAAAAAAAAACACCCACGCTGAGCCTCGAACCTAGGTTGCGGGGGTACGAAGCTGTGTACCTAACCTATAGGCTAAGCTTGACGTTACAAATAAGCTCATGCGAGGCTATTTCAGGCCAAACGTCTACCGCGAGGGGGGGTTGATTGCGAGTGAATTTACGTTTTTCGTAAATAAAAATGCAACGAAAGGTTATTTCTAAAGAGTAATTAGCCAGAAACCATCCCGGTAGTATACTAAACATCTTCCCAAAGTTTCATCACGATTGGTTGAGCGATGTAGAAGATTATCACGAACGGACGGACGGACGGACGGACGGACGGACCAACGGACCAACGGACCAACAAACATCCATTTATATATATATAGATATAAATTCATTTCTTTTGTACAAAGTTCTCTGTTCTCGTTTTCCCCCCTCTCTCTCTCTCTCTCTCTTTCTCCTTGTTAATATCATATGACTATTCTATTCACGGCCTAAAATTATTGTATAAATATGTATAGACAAATGTAAAGGTATACATGTATGACAGTGCAAGTGTCCATAGGGAAACATAGCGCTTTAAATTGAAATAAGATAAATATAAATATCAAATATTAACAATCTGTATATATAAAATACTTTACTACAATATATATACAATTATATAAAGAGACAAGGGTCGCCTCTCCCGTCAAAACAGACGCCATCTATTGACCGTCGCCGCAACTAGCGGCTTCGGGTCGGTGACAAAGCCACAACACCAGCTTTGGCAAACTGAAAATCTTCCACCTAGAGACCATGGTTTCGGGCTAATGGCCCTCGTCAGTCTAGGGCGGACTTTATTCCATGAGATCCACACGGGATCTAATGGAATCTTAACAATTTGCCAAAGAGGTGTTTAGCTGGCAAATTGGATGGGCCATATCTATGGCTAAAATATAGATGGAATTTTTACCGGGAGGAAATTGATCTAAAGAGACAAGGGTCACCTCTCCCGTCAAAATAGACGTTTAAAAACAGACGCCATCTATTATAGATAATTTTAAATTTAGGATAACAAATTTATGCTATTGCCTTTAAAATAATAGATTTAGACGTAAGTATGTGTGTTTTATGTGTGCTGAAACGGTATAAATGTGAGCCATGATGAAAAGAAAGGTTTTTCACACTATGTAACAATTTCCAAACTAAAGCCCTTAATTATTGATTGCATCATTTTATCCATAGATGAGCTCTACTCATACCCTGAATACATCGTTGAAAAGATAAAGATCAACAGATTGTACACCTTTATACATAGTGTGGTCAATAATTTCCAGGAATGCTAAATATTTAAAGAAATACAAAAGTATAATAAAGTTTTATTTAAAATTTCTTAAAATGACAGTCACAATCTATACACTTGTTCCATCTTTTTTTCCAGATATCAAAACACCTCTGAAAATCCTTATCTTTCAGGCTTTTCAAAATATTCTTCGAATTCTCCTTTATTTCAGGTATTGAGTCAAATCGAGGTCCTTTTAAGACTCTTTTAATTTTAGGGTAAAGGACAAAGTCTTTGGGAGCAAGTCAGGAGAATAGGGTGGCTGTGGTAGTAAAGCAATTCCGTGTTTAGCCAAATAGAGTGATACAGTGACTGCTGTATGTGGCCGTGCGTTGTCATGATGCAAGAGCCAATTTTTCTGATGCCATTTTTCGGATCTTTTCTGACGCACAGACTCTCTTAAACGTCGCAATACATCAAGATAGTAATGTTGATTAATGGTCTGACACTCGGGCACGAATTCATAGTGTACCAATTCCTTGTTGTTATATGAATAAGAAATGAATGTGTAAATGGGCAAGAGAGAATGAAAACATAAGTAGTCATACATTTAAGAGGTTTTGATTTATTAACCATTCCACATTTCTCTCCCAAGAAAAATTGAAAATTCTAAGATAATTCATCTTAAACTTGACACGAATGGGATTTCAACCATCATTTAGAATACAAATCTCTTAAACACCCATTATGTTTAACCACAAATAAGAAACAGGTTTTTTTTTTAATAAAACATGCAGAAAATAGATTTTTTTTAACATTTCAATTATATAATTTCTAACTATGCTTGTAGAAATACTTTAAAACGTCATTTGTTCTGTGTAGAAAATGTTTCTCGAGATAAATTAATAATGAAGGAATGAAAAATGTCTCCAAGATAATTGATAGTTTGTGCAGACAATTTTTAACTTGGTGCTCTAGAGTACTTCGAGGGAAATATGAAAAAAAAAAGATTTAAGATTACGTAAGTTGATTGATGTGTTTGTTTAGGATCGAGATATAATTTTGGAAATAATCTAGAAATATAATCATTTTTAGCGGTCTAAGATTAATTATACATCTAGAATAGAGAAGTACACTCGTGGACTAAACTTAAGAAAGTTAAAAGTCTTTGATGCCGCTGGTCGTCTTTTTTTAAGGAGACATAATCTTTCTGAATCCCGATATACATGCTAAAAGGTACAACTTTCTTGTTTTGTCCATGAGTGTATATAGACTTGGTTATCTCGTGTGTCTTTAATAAAGGCCAGTGTAATATCTTTCAGAGTTATTGTCTGAATCCCGATATACATGCTAAAAGGTACAACTTCCTTAAGTTTTTTCTATGAGTGTATATAGACTTGGTTATCTCGTGTGTCTTCAATAAAGGTCACTGTAATATCTTTCAGAGTTATTGTCTGAATCCCGATATACATGGTAAAAGGTACAACTTTCTTGTTTTGTCTATGAGTGTATATAGACTTGGTTATCTTGTGTGTGTATTCAATAAAGGTCATTGTAATATCTTTCAGAGTTATTGTCTGAATCCCGTTATATATGCTATGCTAAAAGGTACAACTTCCTTAAATTTTGTCCATGAGTGTATATACACTTGGTTATCTTGTGTGTCTTCAATAAAGGTCATTGTAATATCTTACGGAGTTATTGTCTGAATCCCGATATACATGCTAAAAGGTACAACTTCCTTAAGTTTCTTCCATGAGTGTATATAGACTTGGTTATCTTGTGTCTTCAATAAAGTCACTGTAATATATTTCAGAGTTATTGTCTCAATCCTGATATACATGCTAAAAGGTACAGCTTCCTTAAGTTTGGTCCATGAGTGTATATACACTGGGTTATCTCGTATGTCCTTAATAAAGGTAAATGTAATATATTTCAGAGTTATTGTCTGAATCCCGATATACATGGTAAAAGGTACAACTTCCTTAAGTTTTGTCCATGAGTGTATATACACTTGGTTATTTCGTATGTCTTCAATAAAGGTCACTGTAATATCTTTCAGAGTTATTGTCTGAATCCCGATATACATGCTAAAAGGTACAACTTCCTTAAGTTTTGTCCATGAGTGTATATACACTTGGTTATTTCGTATGTCTTCAATAAAGGTCACTGTAATATCTTACAGAGTTATTGTCTGAATCCCGATATACATGCTAAGAGGTACAACTTCCTTAAGATTTGTCCATGAGTGTATAGATATATAAGGGTAGTTCAAATATGCAATACCGCTGGGAGGGTTCCACACTGATGAGCCAGGCCCTCTTTTTCCATTTAGAAAATAAAAATATTCATAGTTCTTAAAATTGAAGATACCTTTGCCAGTAAGCAAAATATTTTTGTTGAAACGTCGAGATAATAAAAAAGTTATACTGGCCGAAGTATCTTTAATTCTTAGAACTATGAATGCCGGCCCCAGGCAACCTCTATCTTTATAACAAAGTATTTACAAGGGTAATAAGACCAAATCCAAATAAATAAATAGTGTGTGACGTTTTGGTAACAACGTTGTTACCATCCTTAGACCGAATGTTACCAAAACGCACACACCATTTATTTATTTGGATTTGTTCTTATTACCATGTTATTATAATCTATAATCCAAATTGTGCTTTATTGACAAAATATTGTAACAAAGTATTTATTCTAAAGAGACAAAGGTCGCCTCTCCCGTCAAAATAGACGTCAGGTGGACGCTTTTCAGTTTGCAAAAGCTGGTGTTGTGGCTTTGTCACCAACCCGAGGCCGCTAGTTGCGGCGACGGTCAATAGATAGCGTCTAGTTTTGACGCCTATTTTGACGGGAGAGGCGACCTTTGTCTCTTTAGATCAATATCCTCCCGGCAAAATTTCCATCTATAAAGTATTTATTATTTTATTAGCAGAGTATTATTTTTATGTATATATTTTGCTATACTCTGTACACTTTTGCTAATCTTTTGTTTATCACTCATAGTTTGTTCTTGCCTGAAATAAATTGTTGTCTCATCCCGAAGTTGGTCTTCCCTAATTTTCCACATTGCAATATTCATGTTGATTATTTTCTATTTTTATAAAATAGATGGCGCGATAATGTGTTTTATATGTGTTTTTTTTTCTCTTCTAAATTATAGAAAATATATTTGTGTATTAAAAATAAAGAAAGCATATCCTGACCAGGAGCACATGTGCTTTATAAATGGGCAGAGCTCCATCTGGTGGAACAGAAATCAACTAAACATTGATTTAACCTTTTTTTTTTCATATTTGTATATATAAACTGTGTGTTGTGTGTGTGAAAACTCTTATAATAGAGATAAAGTTCAGATGGTGGCGTGTAAGAAGAATGACCTTAAAATATTTCCAAGAAGAAAGAAAGAAGAAGAGATTAGAAAGTTCCAGAAGTTGTTAAACATCTCAAACTGTCGATCGAGTGGACAAACATTGACTTTGTTCTTCAGACCACCAATGGCAGGATACCAAGTGCTGCTGTACGGACTTCTATACACACACATCTATACAATAGGAGAATCATTTATGAAATAAGAACTTTGAATCTCATCATTAAAAAAACAGTTTATTATTATATATATTTGAATATATTGCAACGCGTGGAAAATTAGGGAAGACAAAAACTTCAGACAACAATTTATTTCAGGCAAAAACAAACTATGAATGATAAACAAAAGATAAGCCACGAGGGAAATTTACAGAGTAGCAAAATATAAACATAAAAATGACCACTCGGTTAATAAAAATAATAAAATTAATAAATAATTTGTTACGATATATTTAATATGATTTCATGAAAATTGAAAATACAGCGATATCTATGTTTCCATGAAATTAGTTTTTTTTTTTAAATCAAGATATTTATTTCATATTGGAGCTAAGTTGACCTGCTACTGATTAGTGCTCCCAGTCTTTTCTTCTTCTTCTTCTTTCTTATCTCCACTCAATCATATTAGGGTATCAATTTGTGACCCTTGATGGTGTCTGTTTGACAACCATCATGACTGGGTGAAGTAGAATGTATCTGCCTTTGTCATTAAGACTGGAAGCACTACTCAGTGGCAGGCCGACTTAGCTCCAAAAGAAATGGCCGCCTCTGACATGAGGAACAGACGCCAGGTACAGCCGCTCCTAACATGGTGTACAGACTCATACTGTATCCCTGGATTAGGAGCTCTTACAGGGTACTATCAGCCGGGCCAGCTGAGCCCAGGTTTTTTAGTGAGCTTGTTACTGCTCCCCCTCTTCCTTTTTTCATCCAGGCTTGGGACCGGCAAAGGTGGAGTTGCTCCCAGTCTTAATGACAAAGGCATTCTACTTCACCCAATCATCGTTAGGAGAAGAGTTTCTTGTAAGGATTTTATTTAGCCGAGCCTTCGAGCTTTTCTCACCTTCTACAAGAGTAAACAATCGAAAGCTCGGCTAAATAAAATCCTTATAAGAAACTCTTCTCCTAACGATGATTGGGTGAAGTAGAATGCCTTTGTCATTAAGACTGGGAGCAACTCCGCCTTTGCCGGTCCCAAGCCCGGATGAAAAAGGAGGAGGGGGAGCAGTAACAAGCTCACTAAAAAACCTGGGCTCAGCTGGCCCGGCTGATAGTACCCTGTAAGGGCTCTTAATCCAGGGATACAGTATGAGTCTGTACTCCATGTTAGGAGTGGCTGCACATGGCTCTTCGGCTTACGATTTTGTACTTTTTATACTGATCTAGGCGATTATTATACTTAGGACAAGTTAACGATTTTTCACAAGTCTTCAAAGCTACTTTTCAGAGGCCTTCCAATGTAACCGAAATTTTATCTTATTATATTTAGTATTCCAAATGTAAAGTATTTCATAAAAGTGATAACAGGTGATTTTACAGGTATCATATTCTGCTTTCTTATCTCTATTCAATCATATCAGGATATCAAGCTTTCAGAGCTTGTTGATGGTGTCTGCTATGGATGAGTAGAGTTCATCAAAGGAGATTTGACATCTATAATGAGATATTTGGTGATATGAATGCGACTGTCTTTGTCATTAAGACTGGGAGCACTACTCAGTAGCAGGCCGACTTAGCTCCAATATGAAATAGCCGCCTCTGACATGAGGAACAGACGCCATGTGAAGCCGCTCTTAACATGGAGTACAAACTCATCCTGTATCCCTGGATCAGGAGTTCTTACAGGGTACTATCAGCTGGGCCAGCTGGCCCAGCTGAACCCAGGTTTTTTAGCGAGCTTGTTACTGCTCCCCCTCCTCCTTTTTCATCCGGGCTTGGGACCGGCAAAGGCGGAGTTAACGATTCCTGAAACGTGGTGGGTGAAACATTGAGATAGATTTAGAATAGAATTTATAATTTTGCAATTGTTGGAAATTTCAGGACTTCCCGAAATACAAAAACTATCCCCTTAGGACACAATAGAAGAGTGTTTCATCAAAATTAATATATGCAATATTCTTATTCACATTTCTCAAACTTTTTTTTTAAATAAGATCACAAATTTCTACTTACTTTTCACTATATAATGGAAATTGTATATAATTATGAATTTCACATGAGACTTTAGGAATACTATTTCGGCTTTAGGCTAAGTTTCTTATAGTGATTAACATTGTTTAAATGTATTACCTTTTATTAGTTTTATCCATGAATACTGTTTTTATACTTTCCTTTTATCTCAAGTTTTAATATCAAAATTTGTTGTTATTTTAGAATTCATCCATTCGTATATAAATAGTTTATTCGATTATAGAAAATAATTTCATGTGTTTTAATTGGAAAGACAATTAGTATTACTTTTATGATGTGAGAGAGGTTTTTTCTTCTTCTTCAAATCGACTTTAGTTTTGTTTTCGAATTTTAATCAGTTCTGGGGAAATGGTTCTGTTCATTTCTTAGAATATATAAACAGAGAAATCTCATTTGCATATACCTTATTTTATGATGCATTAGCGCGCCATCTGTTATTATGCAATGGAAAAATTAATGGGAGGGCCTGGCTCATCAGTGGTGAACCCTCCCAGCGGTTTCGCCAGTTTAATCTACCTAGGCCCGGCCCTCCCATTAATTTTTCCATTGCAGTAAGGGCAGTAGAAATTGTTTTATTTTTGAAAAGAATCATACGCGTCTATAATAGCTTCGAATTTTGATATACCTTATTTGTTTATTTATTAATTTCAACATCAAAAAGCGTGCTATGTCCTGCAAGGGACACTTGTACATAGTCTTTTCTTCTTTTGTGCCCGGGCCGGACGGGGACGGCGCGCTGTCACGCCACACACCCGCCTTAAAGAGGCTCCACCCAGACAACAGCGTGGAGATCGGAGCTCTAGTCCCCCTCGTTAGACCTAGCGACATCCCAACACTACCAGAAGATTGTCAAAATTGACAAACATTTTCAGTTTTTTTTCTGATCAGTTTTTAGCGGGAAGAATGTTGTCTTCGTTGTTAGTGAACCAATCTCTCATGCCTTCTCATTGGACGAATGTGGCCATGTCTGTATATAAGAGGGGACTAAGGGAAGGCAAGGAGGCCCAGAGCGTGGAGACGCTTAAAATGTTGTTCTACGTGATTTTTCCGTGTCTGGGGATCTCTCCGCATATGGTGTGACCCGAGTCCAATCCCTACCAACGCTACAATAAAGATAAGTACTGTTTTTTTTATTATATCACCAACCGTTAGTTTTATTTACTTCCTTCTTGTTGTTGGTGTTGTACTCTTAAGTGTACGCTTTTCTGTGTATTAAGTTACATTTACTTTAGGCCCTAGTATATTCCATTTTTGTGTGATAACCCGTAAAAGTAACTTTTGTCAAGGTCACTACTTGTGCATAGTAGAATCACAAACTCCTATTTACATATCTGCATCGAAGTTATGAAACCCCAGTGACTATTCTGTCTTCAATTTTGCCAACGAAAATATATGTATGAAAGCATTGATATATTTACAAGACAATGAAAGCAGTAGATTTATATAAACACTTATATATACTGATCATGTAATTAAAAGTTGCCGATGGCTTACGCCATCTGTCGGAATAAATATTGACTAATCGTTGATAGATAGCACAAGTCATCAGCATTCACACATGTAACCATTTTATAGAAATCTTGTGCAGGTCTAATTATAAATGTTTATACACCTATCCTCCGATTTACACTGTAGATACGTTCCTGAGAGAAACGTGTAAATCGAAAATTAAAATTTTTCGCGAAATTTTTATGCGAAGAAATATAGACACAGTGTGCGTTGTGCAGCAAATCAGCACATAAGCTCTGGGTTTCTCGTGAGATGTGTATACAGCGCATGTGTTCAATCACAGTAGCATTTAGTATAGTGCGATAAAAAAAAACTTATTTGGAAAACCGTGTAAAAGCGAAAACGTATAAAACAAGTACCGTGTAAATCGGGGGATAGGTGTATATTGAATGGTTAGAATCCTTTGATCAAAATCAGAATCAACAACAAGTATCCAAGGATAAGTGACTTCTTTTATTACTAACACTTCATAAAAAGAAGACGTAATAAAAGAAGACACTTATCCTTGAAGACTTGTTTTTGATTCTGATTATAATGTTTATATATGTCTATCTTCGATTTCCGGGTTCGAATCCCGCATTGGACACTTTTTTTTTCTGAATAAAAATAGTTTAAATAGCCCTCGATTATTGCCTAAAAGTTTATTCCCACTAGTGATTGCAAGTAACCAAACAGGGTACTGGGACACTTGTAAGTGCAAAAGTCCAACTGTCCTTCTGCATGTGTAGACATGTGGTGCACTTACAGTAAGAACAGTAGCTAATTATTCATCATGATGATCATGGCCTGTATCATATGTATTAATGATAATAAAAAGGGGTGAAGTCCATTTAGTGGAAGATAAATATTGGGGACTCAGCCTGGAATGGAGATAAATGGACCACTTTAAAACAGGTCGATTGGCAAGCGGTCAATGGCAAATCCAATTGAGAAATTACATCCCAAGAGTTCATCAACTTGGAGCACTGGAGTCAGCTATCTCTAGATGTTCTTTGACATGACGCCATCTTGTTTATCAAGTCTAGCTCATAGTCTGTTACCACACGATCACAATTAAATAATATAATCCTTTATAATATGATGCACTAGCGCGCCATCTGTTATCAAAATTCGAAACTATTTTAAACGCGTAAGATTCTTTTTGAAATTAAACAATTTATACTGCCCTTACTGCAATGAAATAATTTAATGAGAGGGCCTGGCTCATCAGTGGTGAACCCTCCCAGCGGTTTCGCCAGTTTAATCTACCATACCGCTGTTATATTGCATTTTTTTGGAACTTCCTTTTATAGTGATACTGTTGATAGACTCTTTGAATGGGTATTTTAGAAGAACTATGGACATAAGCTTAGAAGACAGTATAATTACATACATTTATAAATATATAATATGCTTCGAGCAATCGCTTTCCGCAAATATCAAATTGTTTCTTTTATTAGAACATTTATAATATGATGCACTAGCGCGCCATCTGTTATCAAAATCCGAAACTATTTTAAAGGCGTAAGATTCTTTTTGATATTAAACAATCAAAAAATAATAATCCTTTATATCAACGCTAAGTTGAGAACACTAGGCCTACAGAGTTTCTTAAAATAATTTTTAAATTTACATATAGCTTTCGGACACGAGGATCCATGTACAGGAGAAAGCGTGACACTCTTTCTCCTGTAGAAGGGCTCATGTTCCCGAAAGCTAGAGATTTGTAAAATGAAAAATCTTTTAATAAACTTATCCCTGGAGGAATTGTGTTCTAAACTTAACTATCAAAATTCAAAAACGCACAAAATAAACATAAGGCAATAATACACCTTCAAAAACTATAATGGGGGCGTTGGAAGGATGGTCTGAACCGTTGGTTTTCGGCCGTTACGACCCGGGTTCGATTCCCGCATTGGGCACTTTTTTCTGATTTAAAAAATGCTCCAATGGCCTCCGATTCTTGCAAAAGTCCAACCCCACCAGTGACGGCAAGTAGCCAAACGGGGCTCTGACACATTTCACATTTGTAAGTGCAAATTCGAACTGCTTTTCACATGTGTAGACATGTGGTGCACTTACAGTAAAAGCAGTTGCCTTCTTCCACCTACCATGATTATCATGGCCAGTACCACGTGTACTAGGGATAAGCAAAAAAAAAAAAAACATTATAATATATACTATAAATAAAAATATAAAAAACTGCTTTTTTCTGTTTGCAAAAATAAAATAAAATTCATACTTCCCTTACCGTGATATGTTTTGACGGGCTGCTAACCAAAATAAATGGTTTTCGAGCCCAAAAATGGCCGTAGCAAGTAGACAACACTGAAGCAATACACAAAGTTACTGCACGTCACCAAGATTGTTCAATAAAGGTGAGATTCCCCAGTCCAGGGAAGTTAAGAGAAAGACAGGTGTGTGAAGATGAGAAGAAGTAAACAAAGGCAGTCTAAGGTCGACAGGCGCTGGGATACACTATTCAATAAAATGATAAGGCACAATTTGGATTATAGATCATAAACACAAGGTAATAAGACCAAATCCAAATAAATAAATAGTGTCTTACGTTTCGGTAACAACGCTGTTACCGAAACGTCACATATTAATTATTTATTTAGATTTGGTTTTATTACCTTATTGCTTAATCAATACAATTTTCTTCATATTCTTTGACGAGTTTAATATTTGTTTTTGACTCGTGCTTTAGATGTTGTACTAAATTCGAAAAATCACGTGAGAACGCCCTTGCAACCTCAGAACAATTTTTAACGCCTTGCCAAATGCTTTATTTTTATTTATTTCTCCTGACGAAGACAAAAGATTTTTTGTCGAAACATTGAGAAAAATAAAAAACTCTAACTGACCGAAGTGTCTATTTTTCAAATATATTTTAGAGCTCTTAAAAGCAGCCTTAGGTATATAAACTTGCGAAATTGTTGGGAGGATTTACCACTGATAAAATATGTCCATTCCCAATATACCTTTATCGTAAAAAGGACACATGAAGTTTGTTTTCTTTTATTCCAAAAGAATAGTTCATACTCAATGGTTTAATCTCTCTCTCTCATATATAATCTTATATGAACATTGAAATAAAGTAGTTTCAATCTCAATCTCTCTACCACCTACCATCTACAAGTACCATCTTGGTCTTAAGTTAGGTAACGCCAGCCATCACATCGACCTGCCCACTCTGTGAACTCTCGCAGTCCATCGGTGGCGGAGTCTTTCACGCGGTGGGCCCCACCAATGACGACTTGTATATATTTTATATATATGTATATTTATAAATTATTTCATATATTTTTATCTATGTTTTTATATATTTATCATTATATAGTCATATTTATTCATATCTATATTTATCTGTATTTAACCCTATCTAATCTTATATGGACATTGTAATAAAAAGTAGTTCCAATCTCAATCTCTCTCTCTCTCTTATATTTTAATGTACAAGATTCCTTGTATTCACTCAGTTGAGAATAAAATTGAACAAAAAGCTAATACACGTTCATAACTGACATATAAGCCAATAATATCAACAAGCAATCCAGGGTTAAGTTTCTTGTACCATTTCTATTTATCTAGTTTCAGGATAGCATGCCTTTCAACAGAAGTACCTAGAAGTATAGAGAGCTAAATGAAAATTTGAGGAGCAAACTCTTTGTATTAAAACTATAATCCTGTTTCAAAACCCGCACATTGAGCTTTTTTTTAAATAATTAATTTGATGACTAGATTCGTTTTGGTTTTGTCCAGGTGATTCCTTCTTCGTCGAAAATTGTGTTTCAACCCACGTGTAGTAATTGAAATAATGATGATAAATATTAATTAAAATAAAACAAGGATTAATATTGTTTTTCCTACCTTAAAATATGCAAATTAGTTCGGTATTTGGGTCATTTGCCTAATATTGGGGTCGAAACTGTATAATAGTGCCTTTTTTTCCCCAAGTTAACGCTATTTACGGTTGAAATTTCAAATAAATTCGAAAAATATCGAATAAAAGTAAAATTGCTATCATTAATCACCGTGAAAATAGAGGCTGCCTGGCCGGAATTGATAGTTCTTCAAATTAAAGAATAATTTTTACCGCTTTGTCAAATGTTTTAATTTTTGTTCGCTCTTGACGAGGACAAAAGATTTTTGCCGAAACGTCGAGACAATAAAAAATATTTACTGGCCGAAGTATTTTTAATTTAAAGTGATGTCATTAAAATATAACGCAATTATTAAATAGGTTAATATGACCTACATAAAATAACAACATTGGAATACAGTAGACTCTCTTATAACGCGAGTTTTTACAACGCGATTTCGTACAACGCGATAAAAAAAATTGCGACAAATTTATTTATACAATGCGAATTTTCTTATAACGCGTTATAAAAATAAAACAATTTACCCTAACAACATTCGCGTTATACAAGTTTTATTTCGTACAACGCGATTTCATACAACACGGAACTCATTAATCGCGTTATAGGTAGAGTTTACTGTATATAAATCCTGATCAAATAAATAATTTAATTATTTATATATCAATAAAATTGTGTCTATATAAAACATTATATTATAAAACTATTTTAGAGGCGTAATATTCTTTTTAAATAAAACAATTTCTACTGTCCTTACTGCGATGGAAAAATTAAAGGGAGGGCCTGGCTCATCAGTGGTGAACCCTCCCAGCGGTTTCGCCAGTTTATTCTACCATACCGCTGTTATATTGCATTTTTGGAACTTCCTTTTATAGATGACTGTTGTAAGACTCTTGGAATGGGTATTTTAGGAGAACTATGGACATAAGCTTTTAGGACAGCAGAATTAAATATAATTATAAATATATAATATGCTTCGAGCAATCGCTCTTCCGCAAATATCAAATTGTGTCTTTTATTAGAACAAAAATGTTACGATGTACGATTGCTCGAAGCATATTATATATTTATAATTATATTTAATTCTGCTGTCCTAAAAGCTTATGTCCATAGTTCTCCTAAAATACCCATTCCAAGAGTCTTACAACAGTCACCTATAAAAGGAAGTTCCAAAAATGCAATATAACAGCGGTATGGTAGAATAAACTGGCGAAACCGCTGGGAGGGTTCACCACTGATGAGCCAGGCCCTCCCTTTAATTTTTCCATCGCAGTAAGGACAGTAGAAATTGTTTTATTTAAAAAGAATATTACGCCTCTAAAATAGTTTTATAATTTGATAACAGATGGCACTCTAGTACATCAAAACATTATATACTTTTTATACGAAAGTAATATTAAATGCCATGAATAAAACAGTTTGTGAATTATTTATTTCTATATAAAAGTAAATGGGGAGTTCTAATTGAATTTAAGTGTGCACATGGTAGAATTATATTAGCAGAAGATCCCCCGGGCTCAGTGAATTATTGAAGAATTTTACCGCAGACGATGGAATGTCTTTTAACAACTTCACGACAGGCTAAAATTCCCGCAGGTCACTCAACTGATGGCAGGTATTAAAACCCCGTAGACCCATTTAGGCGGGAAAATGTGATTAATCGAGATAAGAACATTCTAGAATAATTCTTCTTCTTTTTATAAATAACCTCACTTTTTTAATAGCAAAAGATTATAAAAAGAAAGTATGTCACATGCTATTATATTGCTAATAAAATAATTTTATTCTATATATGCCTTTTTTCAAATAAATAAGGTTTATTAGCTTTGAAATTCTTCTGGCTTTTAAAAAAATTTGTTGATGTAAATATGTTTCCATTCTAAAATGTGTTAATTTATTTAGAAATATTGTTAAATATGCCTAGAGGTAAATGTAAAAACATCAAGATATATATTAAATAAATATTATATATATATTTTTTTAAATTCTCTATATTTTTATGATTTATAGAATCGTATATTAGTTTTAAAAACAATAAAATAATTATATATATTCAAATCATATTTTTCTTATCTGAAGTTAAAAAAAAAACACACATGGTCAAAATATTTAAAATATATTCATAGAAATGTAATTCTATATACCATAATTTTCCTCCTCTTCTCATCTCAAATAACAAAATTTTAAAAAGAAAGAGGGATTCTAATGTATTAAGGAGATATCGAAAAATAAAGAGAAATACGATACTATTTTATATTTATACATTCTTATATTTTATAATATAAAGTATATATATTATATTAATTCTTAGAAAAGGTAATATTTGTTGTATCGTTATTATTTAATTTATTAATTAAATATTACTCACCAGATGAAATTATTTAATTTTAATTATATATATATTTAAAAGGTTACATTTATTTTATTTTACAATTGATTTATATTCGAATCCAATGTTTTGGCTTCATGCTTTCTATTATGATGATATATATCTCTATCTTTAAACACAGAATACTATATTATTAAAATGTTTGATACTTTTTAAGAGAGCATTGTAGTATTTAATGGCATTTTAAAATTTAATAAGAATATTTTAATTTTAAGAACATTTTTAAAAATTAAATAAAGGTTTTTATATTTGCATATCTTTTTGAATTAATTAAAATTACATATAGCATAGGAAATATGCCTGTAGAATAGATATATATTGATTGGAAACTCACTATTTTGTAAATAAATTTGAATATATAAAATATTTGTAGAGAATAATATGATATACTATTTAAAAATAAAATATATTATATATATATATATTTTTTGGAAGATTTGGCAATCCATAATTAAAATTATATTTAAAAAAGATGCATATATTGGATTTCTAATTATTTTATTGTTCCAAATTAATTTAGACACTTTTTATTTTAATTTAGACACTTTTCTATTTAATTTAGACACTTTATATTTTAATTTGGACATTTTTCAATTTAATTTAGACACTTTTCATTTTAATTTAGACACTTTTCAATTTAATTTAGACACTTTTTATTTTAATTTAGACATTTTTCATTTTAATTTAGACACATGAACTTTTTAAAGAAAATTAAAAACCTATATATTGACCTTTACTAGACTTGTGCCCAAACTCATAAAAAATTATTTAATATTATATAAAATTAAATCTAATATGCGAATCAATATTATATTTTTCAGAATTTTAAATAAATATACTAAACCCATTTGAATTAATATCTCCAAAACAACATATCTTTCGATATTTATAAAAAAAAACAAATCACAAATCAAATTAAAATCAACACCAGTTTTGTCAATTTCAAACAGAGGCAGTCTATAGGTATATTATATAATCAAAAACTCAAATATTTCTATATTTTAACATATATATGCAATATTTTTGTGCATTCTTATTATCAGAAAATCTTTATTGTCTTTATAATGTCTGATACATCTTTTGTTGTTTATTTGCGAACCGCCAAAGTGACAAAAACAAATCAAAAAGGGATGATGATAACCTGCGTCTTGCAGATTAACATTTTCATAGAAACATATATATACATATTTATTGCTAGCTATATATCAATATATATATATTTTATTTTTATTCATTGATAATTCTACTTTTGTTATCATCGTTTTTAGAATCACAGTTTTGTTGTAAATATGCGTAGTTAACATATCCATCTTTTTGAATCACTAATATAGGGGATCAACTTTATAAATTCTATATATTGTGAAAATAACTAATGTGTAATATTTCCTCAAGTAATTGAAAATAAAGCTACTTGATGGTAAATAATTTTCTTTTTTTTTTATCACGACTGTACCTTCAACCCTTTATCTAACAACAAACAAATTATTCATAACATGTATACTACGGGTATATGCACATAAATACTACAATTGATTAGAAGAAAAAATTGCATATATGCCACTCTTTGGAACATATATAGATTTTTAAAACATAACATTCTTCAGTGGAGGCATGAAAAGTACTTAGTAGTATATCAGACATATTGTACCAATGATAAAATGTAAACCCATCAAAAAATTAATTATAAACGAAATAAATATATTCTTTATAGTACCTAATAAAATCACATTTAAAACATATTTTAACGGAATCTTGGAAAAACATTGGTAGTAAATTCAACTTTATTTAATCTATATATAAAAATATTTATTTTATTAATTACTATGTTTTTTAATTATAGCTATATAAATAATTAAGGATATGTAATTAAAATATATATATATAATTATAGCCATATAAATAATGAGGGATATGCAAATTTAAAAAAATTGTTTTAAATAAAAATTAATTATTATTTTATTTAGTTGACAAAGGTTATCTAATTTTAACAAAGTAAATAGTAAATTAATAGAATATTTTTCGCATTTAAAAAAAGAACTCAATATAATACATTTAAAATACTGAATTTATAATAAATCTTTCAGAAATACTTTTTAATCTTAGATATAAACTAGAATACATATTGAAACTAGAATTTAATTTCATTCAAAATTATATATAAATAATTAAATAGACATCACAGATAACATAAATAAAATTTAAACAAAGCTAAAAATAAAAAATATATATTAAATTTAAAACGAAAACAAAATGGCGAATCATAACAGATGATGTGAAGTCTGTCTTAAAAAATTATCTACGCCAAACAATATAACCCACATTAATCTTTTGGTTATAAATTATATTCTATAGTGTTCTCTCCCTCTCAACTTACAAATGACGCGAGATTTATATTTATTTTAAACGACATTTTAAAAATGAATAGACGACACTATTTTTTATCTTCTGATTTTATTTTCAACCTTTTTCAAATCTCGTTATATAGAGGTATTTTTTATAACAATACTTTACTTTCTTAATAGTTTTCTTTGTCATTTTTTCGTCCCTATTGTATTAACCATGTTTGTATGAGATATCAACTTTTGTTCGACTTCTATCTTATAACAAAGTTTTTTTTTCTTTTTGTATCAAAATACTAAATTGGATTATTACGTATTTGTTTCGCAACACAATATATATATTTTCTATATTTGTATTCTGCTACAAATACTTTATTGAAATATTTCTCGAGGTAACTTATTCATTGATAAATATGTATTATTAAATTTATATCGTCTTTATCATTTTAAATATATATTTGTATTTTATAGAACAACTCATTCTGTTTTTAAATATTTGATCATTTCACAATTTTAATAATAATGATATTTTCAATTTTTAATTATAACTATTTAAAATTCAATAATAACATTTTTTTTCCGATTCTATTTGAAACTCTAATTAATATATTTTAATGTTGATATACTCTTTTTAAAGAAATAATAATTTTATTTAAAAAAGGCCTTCCTGATTCTGTAAAAGTTATTTTTTTCAATTATATATTATATGATTTCAATTATATATTCAATTTTAATTACAACTTTTTAAAATTTAGTAATGTATTTTTTCGATTCTATTTGAAACTTTTAATTAATATATTTTAATATTCACATACTTTTTTTGAAGAAATATAATTTTATAAAAAATGCAAGCGATTGCTCTTTCTTTATCAATGTATTGTACAAAAATATTCAGATTTTAAGTAATATTGTACAATAATTTGATAAAGATGGGACAGCAATGTCTCGAAATATTCATAAAAATAGTTTTTGTTTATCATATCTAGGAATACCATTTTTATAAAAATACATTGAATGTGGATCGCTTTTTAATTCAAACCAAAGGAAAATATGTCTTTTCAGAAAAATAAATATTTGAACTTAATTTTAAATCTTTCTTCCAACAATAGATTTAGTTGAATAAATAGGCTATTTGTAGTCAAAATGTACGTTGAATGCACAACCACAAAATATATATTCACAGAAATTCTAGAAAATATATTCACTGAAGCTTCCATATTCTAACACACATCTGCTGGATCAATTTACAAGGAAATCTAGAGGGATAAAAAACACCAAAAACCTTTTTTTTTTACAAAATATTTTCGGTTGAGAGAGAAAGACATTAAAAAGATTTATTTATTTTCCAAAAGAAAAAAATATGAACGTTTTTAAAAAAAAACATTTATTGCTCTCAAAATATTATTAAGACTCTATTGATCTCTTTAAATGCATAGGTACTCTAAACTTAAGTGCATATTTACAAAGAAATATTTTGATTTTCTGAATATACGTTATAATTCAATATTTTATTAATTCTAGTTTTAAATATTTGAATAATATTTACATTGATGATTGAAATGATATTTAATATTTATTAATAGTTGAGACATATTTTTTTCTTATATATTAGTAAAATAAATATTTATAGCTTGTGTGAGAAAACATTTTTTTTTTACTTTAATCTAAACATTTTTTTTATCGCTGCAAGTAATTGACGTTTTACTTTTCATAAATTTTATTTTGCTTTACATGATTTATGCTTAGTTATTTTAAGGTTCAAAATGCATTAAAATGAATTATTTAAAAATTTTAAAACTTTGATTTTTCTCGTATGAATTTATTTTTTAAATAAAAAAGATCTGATTTTCTTTTGCAATGTGTATGTGATCCATTTTTAACTTTGGGTGTAAAATATGGATTTGATCGTTTGACAGATTGAAAGGTTTCGTTTGAAAGGATATAAATTTTTTAATATTTTATTATTTATATTATAAATATTTTATTATAATATATTTTAATATTTTATCATACCGTAGAGATTTTATTTCTTTTACAAAACTTATACTTACGAAACTTTGAAAAATATGAATAACCTTTTAACATTTTGTTTTTTCTTTTACCTTTTTTATATATAAGTTTTAATTTAATTAAAAAGACATATATTGGATCAAAATATCATTTATTTTACCAATATATTTCAGTTGGCTGTGAACGCCAACCTTTATTAAGGTGTTAAACATTTTTAAAGTGTGTCAACAACAAACTCAGCGCCACATAACGTCAACTAATAAGTTTTAATATTCTAGTTTAGAATAACATTTAGAAAATGAAATTTTAAACTCTTTTAAAAGAGTTTAATTGAAATACACATTTAAAGATTATATATATCTAAAACTTTTAAAATATTCTAAATAAAACTTTTAAATTAAACTTATAATATTTCAAATGAAACTTTTAAAATATTTTTAATGAAACTTTTAAATTAAACTTATATATATAAAATATTTCGAATGAAACATTTAAAATATTTCAAAGGAAACTTTTAAATTGAACTTTTAAAGTATTTCAAATGAAACTTTTGATTTAAACTTTTGAAATATTCTAAGTTTAAACTTTCTATAAATGAATTGAAACCTTTCAATTTTAGAAGCATCAATTTCTCTATTTTAGTCAATGACGATGTTACTATAAGTAAATTGATAGCGTTTTACATTAGTTTCATTCTTGTTTGGAATGTAATAGGTTCAATTTAAAACAAAATAGATACAACTTGTAACCGAATATTATATAAATAGGCTTCATTGTATTGCCACGAATGGCTTTAAAGAGCTAATTTCTATCATTACAGTTCTTAACAATATCATGAAAGAACCTATTAAAGACACCATAAATATTATATTTAATATCGAATTACTATTAATGGACCTGTTTGTGAGATTATTTCAATAAAGTTTAAATATAGTCGAATTTATATATATATTATGAATAATTTGTTTTTTTTTTGTTGTTAAATGAAAGATTGATAAAATAAAAGGATTGATAAGATAAAAGATTGAAGGTGCAGTCGTGATGAAATAAAGATATTTATTTACCATCAAGTAGTTTTTATTTTTAAATTACCTGATGAAAAAACATTTTTTTTTTTTAATTTTAAAATTACACATTAGTTATTTTCACAATTATATAGAATTTATTATGTTAATCCTATATATTAGTGAAATATATATTTAAAATATAGAATATTTGAATTTTTAGATAATATAATATATATAATATTATATTTACATACACTTATGGACAAAACTTAAGGAGGTGGAATGTCGTTAATTTCGCCAGTCGTCTGTTTTTTTTTTAAATTATTTTTTAAAGGAGACAGAGGTATTTGTGTTCACACTTGGTTATCTACACATTTTCCCTAATTGTGGCTTCTACTGCGAGAAAATTCCGCGAGAGTTCTTTGTCACAGAGAGGGTTGGCATGTGATGGCTGGTATTGCCAAACTCTACTAAGGGATCAGTGGAAGGATGGTCTAAACTGTTGGTTTACGACCGCTATGACCCGGGTTCGAATCCCGCATTGGGCACATTTTTTTCTGATTAAAAATAAATGCTTCAATAGCCCCTGATTCTTAAAAAAGTCCAACCCCACCAGATAGTGCAAGTAATCAAACGGGACTCTGGTATATTTGTAAGTGCAAAGTCGAACTGCCTTTCACATATGTAGACATGTGGTGTACTTACAGTAAAAGCAGTCGCCTACTTCTACCCACCGTGATTATCATGGCCACGTGTACTAGGGATAAAAAAAAGATGGACACTTGGAAGCTTTCGCTACAGTTTTGGTTTTCATCATCTCAGGATGGAAGCTGGGTCGATGAGAGAGATAAAAAACCTTTTTTTTTTCAAATATTAAAAAAACAAATATGGCAGAAAAAAAATTCAAATTGAAAAAAAATTAACACAATTTCAACTCTCATTATATTCCTTAGAATATACATTATTCTAATTAGAATTTTGAGATTTATTTTTGAAATTGTTTCTTTAATTTAATCTTTTCTTTCTATAAAGTAGTCAATTAAAGTAATGAGAGAGGACACTCTTTTGCTCTCTTATTTTAATTTCAATTATAAATTGAATCTTTTTTTTCGATATATATGCTTCTATATTTATTTTTTTAATGTAAAATCGGTAATTAAAAATATATATTATTCATCTGAAAATTGAGTTTTAATCATTGGAGATTTTTTTCACTGAAAATATGTTTTAAATATCTATAAAAAGAAATGAAAGCCTTAAAGCACGAATATTTCTTTATACATATAAGACAAACTACTGCTGTCCTTACTGCGATGAAAAATATATATTGGGAGCTCTTGGCTCATCAGTGGTGAACCCTCTCAGCGGTTTCGCCAATTTAATCTACGATACCCCTTTTAACGCTTTAATACTGTATTAGACCATTCTGCTTATATATGCTGCAATGAAGGGTAGAATCTCAGAAATGGCATTTAAGTAAACTATGGACATAAGCTTTTAGGACGGTAGAATTATATTGCCACGTGGAAAATTAGGGAAGACAAAAACTTCAAGAGGAAACAAAATTTATTTCAGGAAAGGACAAACTATCAAAGGTAAACAAAAGATAAGCCACGAGGGAAATTTACAGAGTCGCAAGATATAAAAATAAAATAACCACTCTGTTAATAAAAAATAATAAAATTAATAAATACTATGTTACATAAATAAAATTAAAAAATACTTTGTTACAATATATATATATATATTTGCACCGAACAATGCTCTTTCCAAACCTATGGGAGGGTTCACCATTAATGAGTCAAGCCCTCCCAATATTTTTTTCATCGCAGCAAGGACATTAGAAGTTTGTTTTATATTAAAAAAACCTTCTAGCTTTAATGCCTTCATTTCTTATATATAGATATCACGTTATCGTCTTATGAATATCTTTGATGGAAAATAGAAATTATTCCTTTTATAAAGACAACCTTGGTATAACGAGACTATACACAGTGATTTTTTGTTGAAATAGCCTTCCTTCAAATAACCAATTTCTTAATTACCTATTTACATATTTACAAAAGATTTTGCGCCGGCCAAAAGAAAACAACAATAAATTTGCATAGTGTAAAGCTGCGGCGCCATCTGGAGGTTGACTTTACAAGAGTTTGTTATGGAAATTAATATCAATATAAAATAATATTTTCATTTATAACATTGTAGAATGACATTTGAAAATTATCCCGCATGTTCCTTTTGAACGAAAATTTGAAATTTATTTTAAGGAGAAATAACGATTATTTCTAAACTTAAAAAGGAAATATGAAAGGATGAATTGTGAATTTTTGTTATTTTCCGTTTATCATTACTCTTCACAATTCATCCTTTCATACTTCTTCCTTAAGGTTAGAAATAATCGTTATTTCTTCTTAATATAAATTTCGATTTTTCGTTCAAAAGAAACATGCGGAATAATTGGCAAATGTCGTTCTAAAATCATAAGCCGTATTATATTATATTATAAATATTTATAATATATATATTCAAACCTACTGCTGGAATGTCCACTCTTCTTCACCGCTAGACAACAGACAATAAACAATGTTGTAGATCTATATCAATTTGTAAATAGCATAGAGAATTATCACAGATTTAACTATTTTTGTAAATATATTTATAATTATCTTTCTGACCTGGAAGGATCGGGTTTCTAATATATATCATTGTTTCTCTTTTTAAAAAACTTATTTATTTTTTAAAATATATTTTTATAACTGTTTTTGTTTTAAAATGTAAATCAACGCAATTATCCCTAGCCGGGGAAATCGCGTTTTGTGTGTTGAAATAAAATTAAAAAAAAAAAAAAACTAGGTATATATGTTATATTCAATTTAATATTTTATAATATATAAATATTTTATCAAATTTGACCAAAAAACAAAAAGCTTTTTTTTTAATTATTATTTTGTTCGGTTGTATATAGTTTTATTTTTTCTTTGGGGTTGGTTAAATGTGATTTTTAATAAACTCATTTGCCAAAAATATTATATTTATTTATTTTTTATTTATTATTTATTGTTACAAGAGCACGAAGTCCAAAGGACTATTGTGCTGTGCTTGTATTATTTATATATATATGATTAATTATTTACACGATGGATTAGTATTGTTTTGTAAATTATTGTACAAATAGTTCTAAACTTAACAAAGTTCTCATAAGATAGAGTATATACACAAAGAGAATTTGGTAATGTTTCAAAGTATCTACATACAATTTGATTAGTCAGAGGGCAAGATAAAAGAAGATGCTCTGGTGATTCAACATCTAAGCGGCATTCACATGTTGGATCATTGATAGCATTCAGTTTGAACAGGAAACTTAAGAAGGGTCCTTTGCCAGTTAAGAATAAAGTAGTGAATTTATCCGAAGAAATGAAATTTGGGACAGCAATTGGAAAGAATTTCTTGAACAGTTCATTAGATTGAGAAAGATAAAACTTAAATTTTAGATCCAGATATAGTTTGTTTAATTCTTTTTGAAGGGGTCATATTATACTTTGTTTGTAATAATTCAAGATAATCGGACAGTAAAGGGGTTTTCGCTAGTATATGTGTGATGTAAGAAGATGAAGTCCTATAAGCATGAATGCATCTAATAAGAATTTGTTATTGTATAGAATTCAACTTGGATCTTTTTGCTGCAGTGATAAAAGGAAACCAAATATTTGATGCATAGCTTATTGTAGAGCGTATCATAGCTTTATATAGGATCAATCTACGCCGAGTATCAATGCCCCAAGTACGTGCACATAATGAGAATAATATATTCTTAAGTTTCGTAGCTTTCATAATTATATTGTCAACATGTGTTCCAAAATTAATCTTATTCCTTTGTCTATGATTTTTAAAAATAACTCCCAAAATTTTAACAGTTTCTGATGGTTGAATTATTTTTCCATCAAAATTAATGGGCAATTTTTCATAGTTATGTAGATAGAGTATACCTGTTTTGTTTGGACTTAGTGAAAGTTTTACCTTTTCACACCATGCTTTGATTTTTACTAAACATTTGGTAATATTATACTGAAGATCATAGATGTTTGAACTCCATACCACAAATGTCACATCGTCCGCGAAAGCAATTACTCTAGCAAAACTTTCGTTAAAAGATAAGTTGAAATCATTAAGTAATATATTCCAAAGAATAGGAGAAATAATACCACCCTGGGGACATCCCTTATTTATCTTTTTTATACACTTTACATTAGTATATTTAAACTCTACACTCCGGTCTTCAAAGTAAGAATTAATTATTTTTATAAGTACCGCTGGAAAATTTGCCTTGTCCAATTGTTGGAGAATTGCCGGATGCCATGCGTTGTCGAAAGCTCCGCTGATGTCCACTGTTACTATTGCCGTATTTTCTGTTTCTCTTTTCAGAAGACTTAATTTAGTTATTTCTTGTAAAGCAGAGATTGTTGATTTTTCTTGTGTAAATCCATTTTGAGCAGGATGCATAACATTATTACTATTAATATGATTTAAAAGTTCAATATGAATTAGACTTTCAAAAATTTTACCTAAATTAGAAGACAAGCTTATAGGGCGGTAGGCTTTCGGATCTTTATAATTTTCTTTATTAGGTTTTTTTATAATCATTACTGCTGACTTTCTCCAGGCCTCCGGATAATAATTAAGTCCCATACAAGCATTGAACAATTTTGTTAACACAGGAGATATATGATGAACTGCCGTTTTGATCATCTGATTGCTTATATGATCTATTCCTGGAGCCTTGCCATTTTAAAGTTTTTTAATTATTGAACAGATTTGAATATTATCAAAATAAATGATTTTATCATTAGAAAAAGTATAACTCTTGTCTCTGATTAATTTATGATAGTTTGTGTCAGAAGATTGACAGTCATTCGGAAATAGAGAAGATAAAAGATTTTTCATTTCTGATTCAAGCACATCTTGAGATACATCTAGAATTGGTAAATCAAAAGACCTAGGAGAAATTTTTTGTTTAAAAGTTTTGTAAGTATTACCAAAAGGAGATGTATTTTCAACTTCCTCCAGGAATACCCTCCAGCTTACATTTCTTGTTTTTTCAATAATATTCATATACTTATTTCGTATTTCTTTATACATTTTTTCATCAACTAGCTGTCTATTAGACCGTTTACCCCGATAATATAGATTTCGAACATATTTAAAATGATTTTTAAAAAGTTCCAGTTCATCCGTCCACCAATTAAATGGATTATTATTTAAATATTTTGGTTTTAATCGTAGAGATGCATATGCAGCTTCAATTAATATGTCAGTTATGAGAGAAACTACACAGTTTATATCGTTTTTATTTACTATTTTACCTAATTTCATCATTGCCTCATTTATCCTAGACACATTGATTGCCTGCTCATATTTTTGCCAATTGGCTCTTTTTTCTTGAAAATACCATGTAGAATTATTTTCATGTAATAAACTTTCTGTTTCCAGACTAATGTCGAATGAGATTGCGTGATGGTCTGTGATTTGCGAAAGATTTAACGTTTTCCATCCATTAACAAGTACATGAGCATGACTATTAGTAATAGTAAGGTCTATTATACTTAATCCTCGACATGTTTTGTTTCGATTGTTATGTATGAGCCTATTGTGAAAATCAATTATAGGTTGAAGTCTTCTACCGTTTTGATTAATAATATTATCAAACCACATCTGACTTCGAGCGTTAAAATCTCCAGCTAAAATCAATGGATTTGTGTTAAAATTTTTAATTAATTTATCAAGGAATTGAACATGACAGGTATCCATTTTATTAGGGTATATTATATATATATTATATAGTTAATCATATAATATTATATAGTTAAATTTGTTCAAAATAAACATATTTGCTAATAATTGATATTTCATTCTTCCTTTTTTTTAGTAAGTAAAATTTGCATTCGACAATCTAAACATTTACTTAATAATTTATTGCTTTTTTTATTCTCTCAACTCGGAATATAAGAGATATATATAATTGACCTTATAAAAAGCTAACCTTTATATAATTAATCGTTTCATATGTGTTTATCCAACCATAAATGTCAAAGTATTTCTCTCCAACAATGGCACCAGAATTAATGAATCAAACATCCTTTCTCCATTAAATGAACATTTTTAAATGATGTTTGAATGGTATTAGAGATAAAGGTCATCAGGCAACAACTTACAAGTGACGTTGATGACCTTGTTATTGGAAATAACCTAAACATTTTTTTATAAATATAGCATATAATGACATTTAGTTTTATTTATTATTCTATTTTGAAAATAGAGCAATCCATAAATAGATCTTTAATTAAAAATACATATATTGGATCAAAATATCATTTATTTTACCAATATTTCAGTTGGCTGAACACCAACCTTTATCAAGGTATTATAACATATTAATGTGTGTCAACAACAAACTCAGCGCCACATAACGTCAATGGAATTAAGGTAAAAAGTTGTTGATACACATTAATATTATGAAGAAAAAAGCATCTCCTTATCGTGCGACTAAAAGTTGCTGATGGATTGCGCCATCTATCGGAATAATCTTTTCACACATTAATATGTTATAATACCTTGAAAAAGGCTGGCGTTCAGCCAGCTGAAATATTGGTATAATAAATTATATTTTGATCCAATATATGCATTTTATTTATGATTATACTAGCCGAATGACCCGGGCAACGCCCGTGTTTTACCCGATTGAATGTTTTTATTTAAATACTATTTGTTACAATTATAAATTGGCGCCTTAAATAAATGCATATATTAGTTAATAACTATAGCCTATGTGCTTTATCTGTCTATGTACTGTTGGCTTCCGTAGGCGTCTCATACTGGGAAAAAGAAAGAGAGGATTCCATTTAGTTATTAACTAATATATGCATTTATTTAAGGAGCGACCCGCTCCAACAAAATGGTTACAAAAACGAAACAGAGTGGGGGAGGCATGATGGGGGGGGGGGGGGGGGGGGGGGCAAAGGTGGCGTTATCGTAGCCAACCAATAGGAGGGCGCCATTCCAAAAAAAAAAAAGCAAACGGTGACAGAGTTAATTGATTAGGAGATGAGGAATGACGCTCGTAACTGTATATAGAATATTTTGCAAACGTTCTGCCCCAGTAACTACACCTTCTATATAAGATAGTGTCGTATTTCTCTCAAAGCGCTAACCCTTTTCTTATCAACAACAACAAAAGGAAACTACTCAATCGATAATTCCATCATTTATGTGTCAGTTAATGTTTTCTTTTACTTCTTGTAACAGATGTCTTCGAAAGTAGAAAACAATTTACTACAATGTATCTCTGTATTAAAAATGTTTATTTATATATAAACAGAATTAATTATTGGGTAACATATGTTGTTCGAGAGAAAGTTTTCAAAAAACCAAACACAAAATGTGATATTGTACTTGGATAAGGTGCATAAATTATGAAAAAAAGGCATCTCCTTATCGTGCAACTGAAATTTGCTGATGGCTTGCGCCATCTATCGGAATAAATATCAACTATTCTCGTTGATTTCTAATTATTCCAGAATTGGCCAAATACCCATTCTTGATTAATCAAGAAAAGCTAATTTAAAAAAAAAAAGCATTTCCTGATTGTGCAACTGAAAGTTGCATTTATTCCGATAGATGGCGCAAGTCATCAGCAACTTTTAGTTACACGATAAGGAGATGCCTTTTTTTTTTCACAAACTCAAAATGTTTTTAATAAATAAATATTATTAATATTATAAATTTATATTAAACACACATTCATAATACCTAAACAGATCTTTATATTTTTTAAAATGAACGATAAAAATGATAAACTAATATGTAATATATGTTATTATTATGTACCAAACTAGAAACACATTGCCAAATAATTAATTGTCATAGATTTTATCTATATAGATTGACAATTAAATTTATAAACAAACACTATAATCTTTAATTAAAAAGGCATATATTTGATCAAAATATCATTTATTTTACCATTATGGATTTCTCTATTTTCAAAACACACTATAATATACAAATTATAAATCTTTCCTATTATTTTTCCTAAAAATGAAGAGAGACTTAAATAGGAGAGAGAAATATATATCTGAAGATGATAATGTAAATGATATGTTCCGATTATGTAAATAAACTTCACATGATAGTTGATGCCATCTATCGGAGAATAAAGATACATTTTGATCAAAATATTGAGAATAGAAGAACTACCAGTTCATATTTATTCGGATAGATCGCACTGTGAATGTTACGATATTCATCTGCATTATTAAGAGATGTCTTTTTCCGTCATATATTAAAAGCAAAACTTTTTTACTGTTGCATATACTACGGATGATCTCATAAAAATTTCAAACTGAAAGATAGTACAATTAGAATTCTAATAAATTAAATATTTAAACATTAATCACATCTTATACACTCATGGACAAAATTTAAGGAAGTTGTACCTTTCAGCATGTATATCGGGATTCATACAATAACTCTGAAAGATATTACAGTGACCTTTATTGAAGACACACGAGATAACCAAGTGTGTATACACTCATGGACAAAATTTAAGGAAGTTATACCTTTTAGAATGTATATCGGGATTCAGACAATAACTCTGAAAGATATTACAGTGACCTTTATTGAAGACACACGAGATAACCAAGTGTGTATACACTCATGGACAAAATTTAAGGAAGTTATACCTTTTAGAATGTTAATCGGGATACAGACAATAACTCTGAAAGATATTACAGTGACCTTTATTGAAGGCTCACGAGATAATCAATATACACTCATGGACAAAACTTAAGGAAGTTGTACCTTTTACCATGTATATCGGGATACAGACAATAACTCTGAAAGATATTACAGTGACCTTTATTGAAGACTCACGAGATAATCAATATACACTCATGGACAAAACTTAAGGAAGTTATACCTTTTAGCATGTATATCGGGATACAGACAATAACTCTGAAAGATATTACAGTGACCTTTATTGAAGACATACCAGATAACAAAGAGTGAACAAAATTGACTGTCTCCTTCAAAAAAAAAAAAACATAGACGACCGGTGACATCAAAAACTTTCCAATTCCTTAAGTTTTGTCCATGAGTGTATTGTCGTGCGCGATGTAGAAATAGAATCTATTTATTCGTTCGCCGTTAAAAAATACAATTAGAGGATAGGGGAATTAAACTGTAACATCTCCCTATATAATATATACAAAGATTTTAAAAAACATAGCGACACATGATTCATAATATATAATACAGTTAAACCTGTCTATAGCGCTCCCTCTAAATAGCGTCTCCTTCTCTATAGCGCCCGATTTTAAATACGTAGTACGATGCGATTTACATTAAAAGTGACCTGTCTATAGCACCCCCTCTCTATAGCACCCTATTTTGGTGAGTTCCAAGAGGGGGAGCTATAGACAGGTTTAACTTACCTTGAATAATTCATGTCAAAAAGATGAAAAAATATCAATAATAATAAACATTTTATTCCACAAAAACAAAATTCATCTGATTCGAATCCATACATTCGTATTTTCCAAATTTGATCTCGATGCTCTATGCAAACACTGAGCTAATAAAACATTGCACAGTAATTGGCTGATTGATACCACGTGACAATAGATGACCAATTAGTGGTCGAATAACCCGCATACCATATGAAATAATCAAAACTTCTGTGTGATGCCAAAATAACAATAAATACAATATATAAGAGTCTATTTAAAAGTTTAAATAGAAAGTGACTTTATTCAAATAGGAAATGAAAAGAAGAGAAATCAAAATTCAAATAAACATTCCCTATGGAATTCAAATAAAAGAAGAAAGCAACCACATCCATCATTCCACCAATTGTTTACAAAATTTCCCATGGGTATCATGGAATGGTAACAAATTCGACCCAGGTGTGGTATTCCAACTTTGGAAATCCATGACTTGGGCGATTTGTGGCCATTGGTTACAGCTGTGGTTGCTAGTGTATTGTAGACCTTTCTTTGAAGTTAAAGAAGTTGATAATCTTAAGAAAGCCTTGGTTTTGAACAACACATATTTATAGCCACTTGGTACAGCTGAGGTTATAAAAAATAGATCGAAAATTAGCTAAATAAATTTTGTTTATAAATAAAAAGACACTGATACAAATGGATAAAATTTAAGGAAGTTGTACCTTTCAACATGTATATCGGGATTCAGTCAATAACACTGAAAGATATTACAGTGACCTTTATTGAAGACATACGAGATAACCAAGTGTGTATACACTCATGGACAAAACTTAAGGAAGTTGTACCTTTCAACATGTATATCGGGATTCAGAAAATAACTCTGAAAGATATTACAGTGACCTTTATTGAAGACATACGAGATAATCAAGTGTGAACAAAATTAACTCGGTCTCCTTAAAAAAAAAAGACGACCGGCGGCATCAAAGACTTTACACTTTTCATGTTTTCAATTTTAACACCTGAATTTTTTCTTATTTTTCGCATGAATAGCGTAATTACGCAATTTTGTTCTCAAATACCATTTCTTGATTTCACAAGAAGCATCTAATATAAGATATAATTACACCATGCTGATGAGGGCCAACAGCCCGAAACGCGTAACTGGTTGTCTTTTCTTGATTTATCGAGGAAATGGACAAATCATGGAACAAGTTAAATCAACGTTTAGCTTATTTTTTTCCCACTAGATGGCGCTTGGACATTTAAAATGTCTCATGAGGGCGGTCAGGGTTGTTTATAAAATAAATGATATTGTAAAACGAAAATTGAAATTATACCGCGAATGTTTCTTTTATAAAAATCGAAATTTATTTTCAAAGAGAAATAGCGACATTTCTAACTTTGAGGATGAGGTATGGAAAGGTGAAACATGAAGAGTAATGGCGAACGGAAAAATAAAAAGTGTCCAGGGGCGGGAATTTATTTTTCCGTTCGCCATTACTCTTCATGTTTCACCTTTCCATACCTCATCCTCAAAGTTAGAAATGTCGCTATTTCTCTTTGAAAATAAATTTCGATTTTTATAAAAGAAACATTCGCGGTATAATTTCAATTTTCGTTTTACAATCATCAGCCGCGTTATATTGTATTATAAATGATATTATTTAAAACATACTATATACAACGATCAAAAACTTACACAAATTAGAAGAAAATCGCAATAAATTTGACAGATAGAAAAGTCAATGATGAAATGTCATGAAAAATAGTTTGGCGTGACTATATAACACATAAGCGGGTCTAGAAAAACACGAAAAACAAATATCAAAGCACTTACTTTATTTCAAACATTGAAAATATGAAATTTATACATTTTTTATTCCATTTTGATATTAGAAAAATATCCTCAATATTAAATGAGTTTATCCCAAAGTATATTTCGATATTTATGTACATTTTCTTCACAATTTTGCATATCCTTGTATATAAATATGCAACACAAATTTCTTTTTTAAAAATCTTTATAAGAAATTTGAACTAATTTTGACACCTATCATTCTTTTTCTTTTTTTTTTTAATAAATAAATTTTCTATTGCCCTTACTGCAATGATAAAATAATTGGAGGGCCAGGTTCATCAGTGGTGAACCCTCTCAGCGGTTTCGCCTGTTTAATCTACCATTGCAGGAGGAGGGGGAGCAGTAACAAGCTCACTAAAAAACCTGGACTCAGCTGGCCCGGCTGATAGTACCCTGTAAGGGCTCCTAATCTAGAAATACAGGATGAGCAGCGTTTGTACTCCATGTTAGGAGTGGCTGCACATGGCGTCTGTTCCTCATGTCAGAGGCGGCCATTTCTTTTGGAGCTAAGTCGGCCTGCGACTGAGTAGTGCCCCCAGTCTTAATGACAAAGGTAGACGCATTCTACTTCACCTAGTTATGATGGTTGTCAAGTCTCAAGCTTTACAAGCTTGATACTCTAATATGATTGAGTGGAGATAAGAAAGAAGAATATCATTGCAGTAAGGGCAGTAGAAAATTGATTTAATTAAAAATAAAAAGAAGCATATGTGTCAAAAATGTTTTAAAATTCTCATAACAGATTGCGCGCTAATGCATACTATAAAAATCTTTATGAATATACACATACATCTTCAATCAACGTTGTCTTTTTCAATGTAATATAAAAAAATAAATGGATAATTTCATCATTTATTTCTTCCACTAAGTGGAATTTCTTCTTCCAAGAAAATTGCCATTTGTAAACAGGAATTCTTTTTTTGAACCTTTGCCAACCCGTCAAATCATTAACTTAATTTTTATAAGGAGATTAAAACTTGATTAAGTTTACCCCGTAATGACAACATTTACGCGGGAGAGTGGCAATAATTATACTAATTAAAAATGGTTTAATTTGATTATCATTTTTTATTAATATTTCCTCTCTCGTATATGGGAAATTGATGTATTGAATGGTGGACATTTGTTATGTATCTAAAAAAAGGTGCATATATATATATGATGATGATTATTATTTATTTTTTTTTGAAAATAGAGCAATCCATAAATAAATATTTTACAATATGATGCATTAGGGCGCCATCTGTTATCAAAATTAGAAACTATTATAGACGCGTATGATTCTTTTAAAAAATAAACAATTTCTACTACCCTTACTGCAATGGAAATATTTATGGGAGAGTTTTTTTATTATAATTAATGGTGAACCAGTGATGAGCCAGGCTCTCCCATTAATTTTTCCATTACAGTAAGGACAGTAGAAATTGTTTATTTTTAAAAAGAATCATATGCGTCTATGATATAGTTTCAAATTTAAATAAATCTTTAATTAAAAAGGCATATATTGGATCAAAATATCATTTATTTTACCAATATTTCAGTTGGCTGAACGCCAACCTTTATCAAGGTGTTATAACATATTTTCAATGTGTGTCAACAACAAACTCAGCGCCACATAACGTCAACAGAATTAAGTTTTAAAAATAATTTTGCTTATATTCAATGGGGAGAAAAAATGCTATATACAATTATATTACTTTTTATTTTATTTTATTTCAACACACAAAACTCGATATCCCGACTAGGGATAATTGCGTCAATTTACATTTACAAAATTTATTTTCTTCATAATATAAATGTATATATCAAAATTTTTTCTCCCCATTGAATATAAGCATAATTATTTTTTAAATTTAATTCTGTTGACGCTGTGTGGCGCTGAGTTTGTTGTTGACACACATTAAAATGTTATAATACCTTGATAAAGGTTGGTGTTCAGCCAACTGAAATATTGGTAAAATAAATTATTTTTAGATCCAATATATGCCTTTTTAATTAAAAATATATGATTCTATAAATACTATCTTTACTGTAATGAAAAATAATGAGAGAGTTTGGTTTATCATTAGTGAACCCTCCCAGCAATTTAGACAATTTAATCTACCAGACCGATTTTAGATTTCTAATACTGTATTGAACGATTCTACTTATATGGGAAACAAAAAGGATGGAATATTAGTTAAGGTTTTGAGACAGTTGAATTATATATAAATGTTTACATCGAGCAATGCTCTTCCACAAATATTAAATTGACGAAACCGTAGGAAGGGTTTCCTACTGATGAGCCAAGCCCTTCCAATATTTTTAATCGTAGTAAGAACATTATAATGTTTGCTTAAATTGGTTTTAAAAGAACATTATTATATTTTATATTTCTTATGATCATATTTATATATAAAATATAATATGTTGGATACAGATATATCCGGAATGACTTGGTAAAAATTCTGTGTTTTTATTTTCCAAATACCACTTTAATATACTACAAAATATTCTCCTTTATCTCTAATCTATTTGTGCTAATGTTCATTACGATGTTAGAAGTACTTTTTATAATCGTCTTCTTTGATACCTGATAGTGCTAGCTCTGTCTTGGCGTTTTACGTCGTTGATATTGGCAAAAAGCATTCATTCCAAGTTCCTTTTCATCCTAGGGAACCGGTATAAGTCTCCATAGTAGCTAAATCCGGTGAATAGGGCGCCTGGATTAAGGTTTTCAGCCTTTAACGCGACAATTACTTTGATTCTCCTTGAGAAGTTCAAGCACAAACTTTGTTGCCACTTCTCGCATTACAAAATCAACGGGCGAATATGTAAAAATTATTTTGTCGCTGAGGTACAGCCTCCACTACGCTGATGAGGGCCAACAGCCTGAAACGCGTTCGTGCTTGGCTTTTCTTGATTTATCAAGAAAATGAGTTGGCCCCAAATATCTTGGAACAAGTTAAATCAACAGTTAGTTGATTTTTGTTCCACTAGATGGCGCTCTGCCATCTAAAATACTCATGTGATTAGTCAGGATATGCTTTATTTTGTTTTCAATATATTTATATACATATGAAATAAGTAACACACACAAATTAGAAAATAGGCCAGGTAGAAATATAAAAAATAAAATAGACATGTCCTGAACCCTCAGATGATCATTTTAGATATCAGAGCACCAACTACTGTAAATGATTTAGGTTTGTTCTATAAAAAATTTGCATAACTTATTTCTTGATGAATCAAGAAAACCAACTACGAACGCGTTTCGGGCTGTTTGCCCTCATCAGCATGGTGCAGGCTGTAACTAAACGACCAAACATTAATTCCAAGAGGATACTGAGAAATATTTAGAAAAAGGTATTCAAGGCCAAATTTGCGTAAATTCGCTGAACATATAAAATGCAATCTAAAATGTTCATGATAGCATTCAGGATATGCCTCTTTTATTTTTAATATATCAAAACCTGACATATAAATATTAATTTTCTTATTTTTGTTGTTGTTGTTGTTGTTGTCATGTCCAATGAAGAGCCTCAGATGTCTCCATGTATCTCTATCACAGCAGCAGCAATGTCCACTATCTTTCTTATTTTTCATTTATGTATATTGCCTATTCTATGAACAATTATAGTACATGTGACACCGAAAGAATGCTTACCGTTTGTAAATTATTTTATTATTGATTTATCGTAATCCCTTTTACCTTCAGAATTACAGAGAAGACTTGTTAACTGAATTATATTTTCCGTTAAACCTGTCTATAGCGCCCCCTCTTGGGACTCACCAAAATAGGGTAAATATAGAGAGGGGGTGCTATAGACAGGTCACTTTTAATGTAAATCGCATCGTACCACGTATTTAAAATCGGGCGCTATAGAGAGGGAGGCACTATTTAGAGGGGACGCTATAGACAGGTTTAACTGTATATATAGGGACATAAAATAAGTATAGAACTAAACACACATATTAAATCTAAAAAAAACTCCTAAAAACTCATTGCCATTTCTGAGAATTCTAAAATCCGTTTAAAAATGAAAAGGTCTTACATAAAAGAGATAGAAATTAATGGATTTTTGTGTAAGAGAGTTTTATATGGAATAATTCATTATAAACCAATTCATCTCAGTTTGGTGAAGAGTTTTCCCCTTTAGAATAAATCTCTTCCGAAATTGTCTTCTCCAATGTTAATCCCATTTTCCCATTCTTTCTTCAGGATAATTAATCACGGGGTGTTTACTAAGAATGATTAATTTTATCTTTTAAAATGGATGTCAGTTGTTCTGACAAACTTTAGCGCTCGAAATCTCTTGAAATCACAGAAAATGTTAACATTGTTTATAATATCTACTGTAATTGCGTGCTCAGTTGCAAGCCTTTTTTTCAACTACTTTGTCTTTGTGAAAAAATAATACAAATGTGATGTTGTACTGGGATAAGGTGCATAAATTAAGAAAAGGGCATCTTCTTATCGTGCAACTGAAAGTTGCTGATGGCTTACGCCGGAATAAATATAACTATTCTCATTGATTTTTTTTTAAATATGAGAATAGTTGATATTTATTCCGATAGATGGCGCAAGCCATCAGCAACTTTTAGTTGCACGATAAGGAGATGCCTTTTTTTAATACTTTGTCTTCATATACTACACAAAAGGTAGTCATATGGTATATTTTCGTATATACAATAGGAGAATAAGTGGAAAACATCACGAATCTTTAAAAAGAATTATGACATATATTTTGCTATTTCTTGATTATAAGGTAAGGAATACCTGTAACAAGGGGGTTAATAAAAAAAATGATTTATAACCTCAAAAATTCGAATTTATCCTCAGCAATTATAATTTATTTATATCAATAACTATCCACAACAATGATACTTTATCAACAACTGTCTTCATTCCTACAATGAAACTTCATTCACAAAACAATGAAATACATTTAGACGAAAAACATGTTGAAGGAAGACGAGTTTCTTTTATTGATGAATAGGTGCAAGCTTTCGGGTAAAAACCCTTCAACAGGCGAGCGCGACTTATAAGAACTATAGTACAGATGGTAGGAAGGAATATCCTACCATCTGTACCATAGTTCTTATAAGTCGCGCTCGCCTGTTGAAGGGTTTTTACCCGAAAGCTTGCACCTATGCATCAATAAAAGAAACTCGTCTTCCTTCACCATGTTTTTCGTCTAAATTCAATCCAGGAAGAATTCTTTATCTATAATGAAATACATTGTTTGAAATACATTGAAACACATATACAATAAAAATAAGTGGGAAAACATCATGAATCTTTAAAAGGAATTATGAGATACACTTTACTACTTCTTGGTTATAAGGTCAGAAATATCCGTAACAAGGTGATTTAATGAAAAAAATCATGTTTAACCTAAAAATTCAAATTTATCTTCAACAATTTAAGTTTATTTATATAAATCATCATCTACAACAATGAAACTTTATTTATAAATATAAAACTTTATTATACAAATAAAAACACCAAAATGCGAATGTTTCTCTTCACAAATAATTCAAACTTCTACTGTCGTTACTGCGATGATAAAATATTGGGAGGGCTTTTGGCTTATCAGTAGTGAACCCTCCCAGCGATTTCGCCAATTTAATCTACCAGACCGCTTCTTTAGAGCTCTAATACTGTATTGGATCATTCTGAATGAAATGAAATCCTTATTAATAACAATGACATCTTTATTCACAGCAATGAAATTTTTTTAACAATGAACATTTTATCCATAACAATAAAACCTCTTCTTCTTTCTTATCTTCACTCAATCATATTAGGGTATCAAGCTTGTAGATTGCTTGAGATGGTGTCTGCCGGGGATGAGTAGAGCTCATCAATAGATGAGTCAATACAGTCAATAATGTGATGTCAGTTACACAATAAAACCTTATCATCAACAAAGATAACCACGTCAGAGTTTCAGGATGTTAGCCTTCATCAAGTTGTTTCTAAGTCACCAAAAAAAAAAAAGTCTTTGAGACTTCCTGAAAAACCAAGGAGTGGGTAGTTAAGGATGGAAGAGCGTAAGTAGACCAAACCTTTTGAGAAATAATACAAAAGTGAAATTTTACTGAAATATTTTGATAAATTAAGAGAAAGGTATCTCTCTCTCTCTCTCTCTCTCTTGATCGTGAAACTAAAAGATGCTAATGGCCTTCTTGATTAATCAATAAAGCCTATTTGTCAAATTATAGAATAATTAAAAATTAATTATTAGTTTATATATGTACTGATAAATGTCTCAAGCCATCAGTAACTTTCATTTGTACTATTAGTAGGTGACTTTCTCTATTTATCAACCTGATTTCAGTACAATTGCACTTTTGCTCTTTTTTTCATATTGAAACAAGTTAAATTTGATACATTATTATATTTAAATATATTGCACACACCACTCTCTCTTTTCAATTCATACACCCAGTCATGATGGTTATCAAACATACATCATCAAGGGTCACAACTTGATACCCTAATATGATTGAGTGGAGATAAGAAAGAAGAATAATTCATACGTTATTTAATATACTGATATGTTTTTATATATTAGTGAAAATCTCAATTACGGGAAAAAAATAAAGCTTTTAATGCCTTAAACGTAATTTACAAAAATTTTGAAGAAAAAGAAAAATTACAAAATTGGATGTTTTTCTATTCTATTTTATTCAATCAAAGAATTTATATTTGATATATTTCGGTGAATGAACAGTTACATCAAAATAATTCAGGCTATTTATTTTGATACGACCATTAATGTATTATAAATTCACAAGCCTACATAGATAGATACAATTTTATAAATATTCTCTTAGTCTATCAACTAAAAATTTGCATTTTGCCCTAAATCTTATAGAAAGTTGCCGCTACCAATGGCAAATCTCCAATTTTCTCTATGTGACTATTCTTTCTGTGAGAGTTGTCAGCATTTATCAATCTGGCACCATTTCCCCCATCAATTCTATCTTTTCTTTGTTGCTACAACTTCTTTACTTACATATTCAACTCTAGAGTAGCAACTTCTGATGTAAAATATATCATAATATGGGTCATAGAACATATTCCTGATATATATCATATCCTATATATTATCATATATTTATATTCTTCAAATATATAATTTCAATATCTCTTGGATAAATTATGTTTATATAGTGATTCTCAATATATGAATTAAAGATATATTTTTGGATTGCTCTATTTTCAATATATATATGTTATATAAAAATATTATTTCATTTAAAATTATATTTTCATAGATTCAAATATTCTGCTTAATCGACCTCCAGAGGTCACTCTTCCCCTATAAAAACTCGTTGTTGTTTTATCCCAATGGATTTCCTGCCGCCAGATCCTAGGGTCCCTTGCCACCTGACATCGCGCTTGGGCTCAAAAATCATAACTTTTGGTTAGTAGCCCGTAAAATCATATTTTCTCTATCCCAATGGCCGGCTCAAAACTTTTGTACATTATGTAAATAATCTTTTGTTTTCCTTATTCTACTCGCCTTAAGTCAGGCATTACTTTTATCAAATTGTTTTTTTAAATATATTCCTGAGCTCAAATAAAGAAATCTCTGATTAAAACCATATTTATTAATATTCTTTCAATATATATATATATTTATACCACGACTGCTCAACAAATATCTCTATTCTCAAAATAATCAGCATCAAGTATTAATTCTATATAGCTCTAATAATCAAAATACAACAGAAATCTCATTTTTATTCATTTTTATAACATATATATGTGAAAAATCAATAGAAAAAAATAAAAAGGTCAGATGTTGATATAAAAAACAAAGAAGGCATATTTATGATAAAATTGTGAAAAAAGTTTTAAATTACAAAATATTTTCTCACAATGAGTTTCTTTTTATTACAAAACGCTAACTTTTAAGTTTTTGTAAATATTTCTTGTAGGAGATAGTCGATATTGTTTTATTAAGCCCGTTGAAGAGAGATTATCACTTGAAAGCTAGCGTTTTGTAATAAAAAGAAACTCATTGTGAGAAAATATTTTGTAATTTTAAAAGAAAGCATATCCTGACCACTAGAACATGTGATTTTAAGATGGCAGAGCGCCATCTAGTGGAACAGAAATCAACTAAACGTTGATTTAATCAGGGAACAGGCTAAATCAATGTTTAGTTGATTTCTGTTCCATTAGATGGCGCTCTGTCATTTAAAAAGCACATGTTATAGTGGTCAGGATATGCAACTTTATTTTTAATATATATATATATATCGTTTTGAAAATAGAGCAATCCATACTTAATTCATTAGATAATAAAAGGCATATATTGGATTTAATAAAATATATGCATTTTATTATCTAATATATTATATATGTAAATGAGTTGATATATGAAGTAAAATATAATTACCATACACATATTTTTATTTATTTGATTAATTACCTATTTTTAACATGGAAAAATAATCCACGGCTATTTTATATGGAATTTTTTCTGGGAGGATATTGACCTATAAAGATTAAGGGTACCTTTCCCGTCAAAGCAAGACACTACGGCCTCGTGTCGGTGACAAAGCCACAACGTGAAATGAAATATATTTCTGAAAGAAATCTTGTGGTAAGTCTCATTTATCTCATTTATATCTCAACATTAAAATATACAAGTATCAGAGTCATCAAGCAACAATTCTTAATCAATTCTGTCACCGTTTGCTTTTGTGAATGGAATAAATACTCAAATATGGCCATTTCTCATAACCATCGGTGGTTCTGTGGTAGAATGCTCGCCTGCCACGCTGGAGGCCCGGGTTCGATTCCCGGCCGATGCATTTTTTTTCGGCTAGTAGTATATATGTACCAAAAGAGGCACCTCTCCCTTTAAATATGGACCAGAACGATGGCACTGTACATCACCCTAGTAAAAAAACTTTACTAGAGATAATAAAGAAAGAGCCATAACACCAGTTTTGGCAAATTCAGACAAGAGCCAACCTGTATTCCATTGTTTTAAGCTATGGCCCCCATCAGTACAGGGGTGGCTTCGATTTCATAGCATTCTACGAGAGGGGTTATGGAATTGATAGAATTTACCAAACAGGAGTTTAGGCTAGTGAAATGACAATGGCCGATTTCCAGGCTAGAATACAACATAAAATTGCGGATGGATGATATTCATGTACCAAAATAGATACCTCTCCCTTTAAATATGCATCAGAAACGATAGAACTCTGCATCAACCTTGAAAAAAACATTACTAGTGTGATAAAAGAATGATCTAAAACATTAGTTTTAACAAATTCAGAAAAGAGACACCCTATATACCATGGTTTTAGGCTTTGTCCCTTATCAGTACAGGGGTGGCTTCATAACATCCGAACGAGAGGGGTTATGAAATTGATAGAATTTACCAAACAGGAGTTTAAGCTAGTGATGTGACAATGACCGATTTTCAGGTAAGAATACAACATAAAGTTGCGGATATGGCTGACATTCATGTATCAAAATAGATACCTCTCCCTTTAATTGTACATCAGAAACGATAAAACTGTGCATCAACCTATTAAAAAACATTACTAGTGTTGATAAAGAAAGATCCAAAACACAACTTTAGGCAAATTAAAACATAAAGCTAACACAATTGATAAATTTAATTGCCATCTATCGTTAAGATTTTGCACAAATAAATTTACTGGCAATGCGCTTCTTTTAAATATCATCAAATATTATCTCTACAGACCTTACTGCAATGATATGAGTTATTGAATGAGAGGGCTTGGCTCATCAGTAGCGGTTTGGCGAAACCGCTGAGAGGGTTCACTACTGATGACCCAAGCCCTCTCATTCAATAACTCATATCATTGCAGTAAGGTCTGTAGAGATAATATTTGATGATATTTAAAAGAAGCGCATTGCCAGTAAATTTATTTGTGTAAAATGTTAACAATTGATAAATTTAACGAGAAATAACGAGTAGGAGGGTTCATTTATAATATTTATCGATTACGATGTTTATTGATTATTCAACCATATTACCGTTAAATAGAAGATCTAGTGTATTTACATAACATTACACTAATCAACAAAGATGGAAGTAGTTATAGTAAATGAACTGTGAACGCTCTGTGGAATGACATTATGACAAAATGTTGACAACTTGAGTGTTCAAGCGTAAATTATAATTACCATTCACTCTGAATTTACTTAATTATTTCCAATTATAACAATTCTGTTTACTGATAATAACCGTATTGAAACATAATTATGTGGTAATCAATAACTTCTTTGATTATTGTTCCCAGTAAAATTGACTTTATATTGTTCCCGGTTGTAAGATTGTTTTGTCTTCAAGTATTCTTTGGAGTGTGGAGTTACTATATTATATTCTTTGAAATATGGATAGTAGGAGATTGTTTATTTTTAAAAAGGAATTTGATGCTCACAATTGTTTTTTTTCCCTATATGTAGTTAAGGTTTTAGACGAAAATATAAAAGCGTAGGGCACCTCTCCCTTCAGAATAAACGTCAAAACTGACGGCCTCGGGTCGGTGACAAAGCCACAAAACCAGCTATGGCAAACTGAGAAGTATCCACCTAGAGACCATGGTTTCGGGATAATGGCCCTCTTCAGCCTAAGGCGGACTTTATTCCATGTGATCCACACAGGATCTAATGGAATCTTGACATTCTGCCAAAAAGGTGTTTTTGCTTGCAAAGTGGCTGAGCCAAATATATGGCAATAAAAATAAAGGTAGCCTATCCGTCAAAATAAACGTCAAACCTAGACACCATCTATTTACAGTTACCGCAAACTAGCGGCCTCGGGTCGGTGTCAAAGCCACAATACCAGTTTTGGAAAATTCAGAAGCGTCTACCTGAACACCATGGTTTCGGGCTAATGGGCCTCTTCAGTCCACTCCTCTAGGTAGGTGCTTCTCAGTTTGTCAAAGCTGGTGTTGTGGCTTTGTCATCGGACCGAGGAATTTATACCTTTTGTATGTATATCTTAATTTATACAATAATTCTGAAAGATATTACAGTAACCTTTATTGAAGACACACGAGATAACCAAGTGTGAACAAAATTGCCTTTGTCTCCTTCGAAAAAAAAAAAATAGACGACCAACAACATCAAAGATGTTCTACTTTGTCCATGAGTATATTATTTTTAAACCTTTGGAACATGTTAAGACTTTTGGTGTTATATCACTATTTAAGAAATTCATTTTAATTTTGACTTCGTATGTGTTTCTTTTTTAAATAAAAAAAAAATTCCTTACACAATGTTAAAACAATGGAAGAATTCACCATCCATGAGCCAGGCTAAAAGTTTTTATTAACACTTAGTCAATTGTTACACAAACAAATTGGAAATATAAACAAAGATAATAAAAATATTATTTACAATTTGTAGCGTTTGTACTCCATGTTAATGCGGCTGCACATGACGTCTGTTCCTCATATCAGAGGCGGATATTTAATATTGGAGCTAAGTCGGTCTGCCACTGAGTAGTGCTCTCGGTCTTAATGACAAAGGCATTCTACTTCACCCTGCCATAATGGTTGTCAAACAGATACCATCAAGGGTCACAACTTGATAACCTAATATGATCAAGTGGAGATAAGAAAGAAGACAATTTGTGTGTGTTTGGTGATAGAATAGATAGGTTGTTCTCAGAGAAGGAGGTTCTTCCATCTTGAGAGAGTCCTCCTCCAGAAAAAGACAAGATCTCTCAGTTCAATGTTGAGATGATACATATATAGGCAACTCTTGGCAGACTAAGGGCGTCGTCATCCAGATCTCGTCAGAAGACCCAGCTCTGCAGGTAAGGGGGCCGCCCGATGATGGTAAATTATTCCCAGATGAGAGGTCTGATGTAGCGGCAGGACCAGTACCGATTGGCATAGCGTCAAGTCGCTGGACCCACAGGCGACATAGGATTGTTGGACCCAAATTTGATTGGATGAGAGACAAGTATATATTCAAAACAGAGAAACAAAATAAGAAACACAATAATAGTTTAATATAATATATAGCGGCTTGTGTCCAGGGTAACCTAGTGGACATGGCATCTGCCCGGTAAGCGGAACACTGTGGGTTCGATTCCCATCCTTGGACACTTTTATTTTTACGTTTATCATTACTCTTCACAATTCATCCTTTCATACCTTATTCTTAAGGTTAGAAATAATCGTTATTTCTCCATGAAATAAATTTTGATTTTTCGTTGAAAAGAAACACATGCGGGATAGTATTTCAAATGTCGTTTTACAATAATAGTTTGTATTTATAAAAAAAAAGGTCGCCTCTCCCCGTCAAAACTAGACGCCATCTATTTAAAGTATCTGTAAACTAGCGGCCTCGGGTCGGTGTCAAAGCCACAACACCTGTTTTGGAAAACTCAGAAGCGCCCATCTGGAAACCATGGTTTCGGGCTAATGGGCCTCTTTAGTCCACTGCTTCAGGTGGGCGCTTCTCAGTTTGCCAAAGCTGGTGTTGTGGCTTTGTCATCGAACCGAGGAGGTTTTATCTTTCATTATGTATTTATACTAACACAATTATACCATTCTCTATCCTTATATAATACACTATTTGTAGGTATAATACTATCTTATAATATTACGTTTTTTTGGCAGATTTCCAATCGCTACCGATCGATTTCATATAAGAAAAATTCTTCTCTTACTTTAGAATTTTCAAAATTCTTATGCGGATCATTATTGATGGTCTTTTTTTTATATAGTTTGGAATTTGTTTATCAAAGTTTTTTTTTGACGGAGAACCTTGAGATGTTCAAGGCCGTCTCAACCTAACTCTTTACTTATAGAACGATCTCTTATTATTCTCATTGAAGTAATTTGGCGGAGATTTCGTATATGAAAGCTTTAAATCGTCAAACAAACGTCGCAGAATAAGAGAAAGCCATCTAATACGTTTACAATCACCTACCTCCTAACAACACTAGATAATTCAACAATCTATTCTGTTCCAAAATACCTTTATTAGGTACCGCTCGTAAAGAACAACTTAGCTTTTATATTTTATGGTTACTGTTTAATATACACTCATGGACAAAACTTGAATAAGTTGTACCTTTTAGTATGTATTTAGGGATTCAGACAATAACTCTGAAAGATATTACAGTGACCTTTATTGAAGACACATGATATAACCAATATACACTCATTTGGATAAAACTTAAGGAAGTTTTACTTTTTATCATGTATATCGGGATTCAGACAATAACTCTGAAAGATATTACAGTGACCTTTATTGAAGACACACGAGATAACCAAGTGTGAACAAAATTGCCTCTGTCTCCTTATAAAAATGAACGGGAGACGAAATATCGAAATATGAAACTTTATCAAGTTTTATCCATGAGTGTATTTTGCATTCACTTCTACTTGTACTCGATTCGTATAGTATATGTTTTATATTTAAATTCAAATAATAAATAATAATGTTGAAATCAACACACGTCAATAAACATAAAACCAATTATATTACCCGAATATAAATTAACGCAGCTCAATCAATAACGGTAATAAAATGAAATGGCTGCGAGGCAAAGCTTCTGTGATATATTTAATTACACATAAATTTATTTATTCATTGAAAAGTGAATTAAATCAAACCAAATTAAATATTGACAATGTTAACTCCGAGTTGTTATATAATGATAAAATTAATTCAAACACTATGTGCAGTTAAACCTGTTTATAGCGTCCCCTCTTGGGACTTACCAAAATAAGGTGCTATAGAGAGGGGCTGCTATATACAGGTCATTTTTAATGTAAATCGCATCGTACTACGTATTTAAAATTGGGCGCTATAGAGAGGAAGCCGCTATTTAGAGAGGGGGTGCTATAAACAGGTCACTTTTAATGTAAATCGCATCGTACTACGTATTTAAAATTGGGCGCTATAGAGAGGAAGCCGCTATTTAGAGAGGGGGTGCTATAAACAGGTCACTTTTAATGTAAATCGCATCGTACTACGTATTTAAAATCGGGCGCTATAGAGAGGAAGGCGCTATTTAGAGAGGGGGTGCTATAGACAGGTCACTTTTAATGTAAATCGCATCGTACTACGTATTTAAAATCGGGCGTTATAGAGAGGGAGGCGCTATTTAGAGAGGGGGTGCTATAGACAGGTCACTTTTAATGTAAATCGCATCGTACTACGTATTTAAAATCGGGCGCTATAGAGAGGAAGGCGCTATTTAGAGAGGGGGTGCTATAGACAGGTCACTTTTAATGTAAATCGCATCGTACTACGTATTTAAAATCGGGCGTTATAGAGAGGGAGGCGCTATTTAGAGGGGGCGCTATAGACAGGTTTAACTGTAATAAAATAGAATATGTTAGAAGCATTATATTTTATTGGATTCTCCAAGATATAATAGGCTATATGTTATCAGATTACATTGACAGAAGGATGTAAAGCCTATATTTATCTCGGAATATAAATCTGGGATTCCATTCTACCATAAAATGGAGATTCTCAAACTAGTTTCAAAATATATTTTTGCCCTTTTATAAATGGAAATGTGTAAATTTTAAATTCTCTATATCGTTTTATGTTTCGTTTATACATTCTCTCTATTTATGTTTATATTTATTAGCTATATTTGTATATGTTTTGATATTTTTTACAATTATAACCAGTATTTTTGTAATTATATATATAGGTATGTGTAATAAAACATTTATACTATTTTTTTCACATTGTGTCGCGATCTCATGCAATTCTGGCCTTAACTACCCGTTTCATGATTTTTCAGGATGCCTGAATGACCTGTTTTTTGGTCGTTGAGGTACAGCTTGCACCACGCTGATGAGGGCCAACAGCCCGAAACCGGTACGTGGCTAGCTTTTCTTGATTAATCAAGAATGGGTATTTGGCCAATTCTGGAATAATTAGAAATCAACGAGAATAGTTGATATTTATTCCGATAGATTGCGCAAGCCATTATCAATTTTCAGTTGCACGATAAGGAGATGCCTCTTTTCATAATTATGCACCTTATCCCAGTACAATATCACATTTCTACTATTTTTTGATATATATATATTTTTTTATATGTTCGAAATTCAGCGCATATAGAGAATAAATACATACTAAAAAATAAATGTAAAAATTCAAAATAATATAAAAAATATGGATATTAAATGCCAATAATTAAAATACACATCACAAGAAAGTAATGTTTTTTTTTTTTAAATAAAATACTTTCAATTAATGATTTCAATATCAGATAATTTCATGTATTTATCTCACATTGGCGCACTATGAATTATAATGATAATATATTTTTAATCATGGTAATACCACACACCTATTTTACTCCAATAACATTCCTATATTTTACACCATCAAACATATATAACATTCTCTTATAATTAAACAAACTGAAAATATCTATGTTAAGTCTTTTTTTTTCTCTTCTTTGATTTCCTTTTTTTTTCTACATTAGCAGATTGCGTTGAATAGATAGGCGTAATCCATCTTCTTTCATATCCTTTCTGGGTTTTTAGAAACACATTCGAATGACCTTTAACCCCGTTTTAAAGTAGAACCTCCATGAACGGACACTCACACTAGAGGACACCTCTCCACAAAAGACAGTTTTCATTTGCAAAAATTACAATTTTTACTATTTAGCAACTCTCCGTGAATGGACACCTCTCTATAAAGGACAGTTTTCATTCGCAAAAATTTCCATTTTTACTATTTAGCAACTCCGGAAAAGGACACCTCTCCACAAAAGACAGTTTCCATTTGCAAAATTATCATTTTTACTATTTAGCAACTCTCCGGTAAGAGGACACCTCTCTATAAAGGACAGTTTTAAATTTGCAAAATTACCATTTTTGCTATTTAGCAACTCTCCGGAAAAGGACACCTCTCTATAAAGGACAATTTTCATTTTCAAAATTATCATTTTTACTATTTAGCAACTCTCCGGAAAAGGACACCTCTCTATAAAGGACAGTTTTCATTTGCAAAATTACCATTTTGCTATTTAGCATCTCCGGTTCGAGGACACCTCTCTATAAAGGACAGTTTTTATTTCCAAAATTATCATTTTTGGTATTTAGCAACTCTCCGGAAAAGGACACCTCTCTATAAAGGACAGTTTTTATTTCCAAAATTATCATTTTTGGTATTTAGCAACTCTCCGGGAAAGGACACCTCTCTATAAAGGACAGTTTTCATCGCCCAAATTGCTATTTTTACAACTTAGCAGCTCTCCGGTAAGAGAACACCTCTCCCTAAAGGACACTTTGACTTTGCACTTAGGTGTTGTCCTTTACAGGGAGGTTCTACTCTATAACCTAATGTAATATACATATTCCAATACTGGAGAAATTCCTCTTTGCATATTAGACGTTTAATCATTACACCAAAAGGTTGCCTCGCGTAGAAACATTATAAAATGCAAACCACAGTATGACCTGCCATCTTAATTTTTATTATAATATTTAAAACCTATTTACATAAAAGAATAGGGAGGCTATGAGAGAAATCCCTAAACAATAAGATGTCAAAATTAATTGAATAAAATATTAAAATAATAAATACCTCTATGTTAAAGTCATTAGCTCTCAATTTGTCTGTAAGAAAATAAACAATTTAGCAATATTTTTTCAATAAATTTATTAACTACTGTATCTCTTTATCATAAAGATAGAGGCTGCCTGGCCGGCATTCATAGTTCTTCAAATTAAAGATACTTCGGCCAGTGAATATTTTTTACTAAAAAGATTTACTGACCGAAGTGTCTTTAATTTGAATAACTATATCTCTTTACTACGATAGATAATATTGGGGAGGCCTGGCTCATCAGGATTTACCACTGATGAGCTAAGCCCTCACAATACATTTATATCGTAGTAAAAACAAAAGAAAGCTGTTTTATTGGAAAAGGTTATTCTGTATTATTCATATTTTTGTAATATATAGACATTTTTGCAAAGAAAAAATGGAAATTGAAATATCTCATTACATCTTTGAGTGTCAGTATATTAGTGAAGAAAGAGAGATGTTATTCTCAAAAGTAAACGACAGCCAACTTACCTCAGTACAAAGTATTTTAACCAGCGCCATATCAGGTCGAATGGTTGCTCTGTCTCTGTATAACTTTTACAAAGCAGTAAGTAGGAACTGGATTTATCTCCTCCACTACATGATGGTGATTGATCATCGTGAGGATATCATTGTAAACCGGCAATGAGAGAGGAGAATCTGTATAAGACTGGTGTCTTAATAAAGACTTTGTGTATTTTCATAGCTTCAGTCCCTGTACAATTTTACAAAGCAGTAAACAGAAAAAATAACTTAGACTATCGTTTTCTCCTCCACTACATGATGGTGATTGATCATCGTGAGGATATCGTTGTAAACCGGCAATGAGAAATATAGCATAAGACTGGTGACTTAATAAAGGCTTTGTTCGTGTATTTGCATAGCTTCAGTCCCTATATAACTTTTACAAAGCAGTAAGTAGGAACTTGGATTCATCGTTTTCTCCTCAACTACATGATGGTGATTGATCATCGAGAAGATATTGTTGTAAGCCGGCAATGAGAGAGGAGAATCTGTATAAGACTGGTGTCTTAATTGGTTATCTCGTGTGTCTTCAATAAAGGTCACTGTAATATATTTCAGAGTTATTGTCTGAATCCCAATATACGTGCTGAAAGGTACAACTTCCTTAAGGTTTTTCCATGAGTGTATATACACTTGGTTATCTCGTGTGTCTTCAATAAAGGTCACTGTAATATCTTTCAGAGTTATTGTCTGAATTCCGATATACATGCTAAAAGGTACAACTTCCTTAAGTTTTGTCCATGAGTGTCTTTCAGAGTTATTGTCTGAATTCCTATATACATGCTAAAAGGTACAACTTCCTTAAGTTTTGTCCATGAGTGTATATACACTTGGTTATCTCGTGTGTCTTCAATAAAGGTCACTGTAATATCTTTCAGAGTTATTGTCTGAATCCCGATATACATGCTAAAAGGTACAACTTCCTTAAGTTTTGTCCATGAGTTTATTGTCTGAATCCCGATATATACATGGTAAAAAATACAACTTCCTTAAGTTTTGTCCATGTGTGTATTGTCTCAATCCCGATATATACATGGTAAAAAATACAACTTCCTTAAGTTTTGTCCATGTGTGTATTGTCTCAATCCCGATATACATGCTAAAAGGTACAGCTTCCTTAAGTTTTGTCCACAAGTATCTTTCAGAGTTATTGTCTGAATCCTGATATACATGCTAAAAGGTACAACTTACTTAAGTTTTGTCAATGAGTGTATATTTTGAAACAATACAAACAACGTATTATTAATATAACTGCCGAGAACATAACAGAAAATTAACATTTTATCTTATAGTGATAATTTATAAAATTTTGAAATATTGTGTTTAATTTAATATACATTCATTACATGTTTAATCAAATTAAATTTTGAAAATGTTGTTACAAAAACTGTATGTAATAATTTATTAAATATAATTAACTTCTTAATAGAATAAAATTTTGCTAAGGAATAAAATATGATAAAAAATAAAGATAGCCACAATAACCAATAATTTATTTAACTCCCAACGTTTTCAATATTTCGGGAAACAGAATAATTTCATTTTAAATCAATTGTTTTATTGTAGCTATTTGATTGAATTATCTCCGCTTTTGCCGGTCCCAAGCCCAGATGAAAAAGGAGGAGAGGGAGCAGTAACAAGCTCACTAAAAAACCTGGGTTCAGCTGGCCCGGCTGATAGTACCCTGTAAGGACTCCTAATCCAGGGATACAGGATGAACAGCGTTTGTACTCCATTTTAGGAGCGGCGGCACATGGCGTCTGTTCCTCATGTCAGAGGCGGCCATTTCTTTTGAAGCTAAGTCGGCCTGCCACTGAGTAGTGCTCCCAGTCTTAATGACAAAGGCAGACGTATTCTACTTCACCCAGTCATGATAGTTGTCAAACAGACACCATCAAGGGTCACAATATCCTAATATGATTGAGTGAAGATAAGATTTTATTTGCATATTTTACCAATGAAATTTCGAAATTTATAGACGCGTATGATTCTTTTGAAAATTAAACAATATCTACTACCCTTACTGCAAAGAAAAAAATTAATGGGAGAGCCTGGCTCATCAGTGGTGAACCCTTCACACTGACGAAACCGCTGGGAGGGTTCACCACGCGTCAATAATAGTTTCGAATTTTCATAACAGATTGGCGCGCTGATGCATCCTATTTTACACATAATTTAACTATAAATCTCATACATTTCTTTTTGAACTATGCAAATTGAAATAACAGTGACTCTTTTTTAGTTTTTTTTTTATTATCCCTAGTACACGTGGTACAGGCCATGATAATCATGGTGGGTAGTTAGCGACTGCTTTTACTGTAAGTGCACCACATATCTACACATATGAAAAGCAGTTTCAATTTTGTACTTTCAAATGTGCCAGAGCCCCGTTTGCTTACTTGCACTCGCTGGTGGGGTTGAACTTTTGCAAGAATCGGGGGTCATTGGAGCATTTTTTTTTTTTTTAATTTGAAAATAAAAAGTGCCGAATGCTGGATTCTATCCCGGGTCGTAGCGGTCGAAAATCAATGATTTCGAATACCCTTCCACCGACCCCCACAGTGACCTTTCACGAGTGAAAAAAATTATCTTAAAAAAAAAAAATTAAAATAATTTCATATAATATATATTGTTTTGAAAATAGAGCAATCCATACTTAATTCATTAGATAATAAAAGGCATATATTGGATTTAAAAAAATATATTTATTTGCCAATATTTCGGCTGTCTGAACGCCAACCTTTATCGAGGCATTACATTTTTGTATACACAAACTCAGCGCCGCATAGTGTTATAATATCACAGTTGAAATCAATTAAAATACAGAGTAGGTGGGAGAAATTTGGGCATGAAAAAATTATTATAAAAATAGCGAATCAAAAATGTAAAATATCTTAAAATATAAAAGGAAAAAAAGTTCTATCTTATATTTAAAAAATTGTAATAAATACATAAAAATAATTCATTAATAACTCATAAGGAGATAAATGTAAAAATGTATGTATCTATTAAAACATTTGAAAATAAATTTAAAATGATTTAAACAAAAAACTGTAAGAACCTTATAAAAAGTTTTTTAAAAATGTGGGTATTTAAAAAATTCATTTCAAAGTTTAGGAGATCGATTTATAAATAAGTAAAAAATCTTTTATAAAAATGCATTAAAATGGAAATTAAAACAATTTAGGATGAATAAATGAGAAAATAAATTAAAAGATGGAAACTAAAAAGTTTAAATTATTGCATGTAAAATGTTATATATTTAATGTATCAATACTTTTGCGTTTTGAAGCGATAAATGTAAAAATAATTAAACAAGTGGTATGTATTAATTACAGGTAATTACTAATGTGTGAAAATATAATTTAAGAAATCGCGGGTATTACAACAAAATATAAAGTAAAATTAAAGCAAAAAAAATAAAAAAGCAAAGTTATGAAATTTAAAAAACGGCACCTCTCCCTTTAAAAAAGTACATAATAAGTCAATTAAAAAATAAAAATTAACTAATTGAAATTAAAATAATTAGACAAAAAAAATTAAGAAGATCTAAATGGTGTGTAGATGTCTGGTAAATCAATTTTCCTATTTATGCTTTCTTTGTCTTCTACAGAGGCCCAGCTTTCTAAGAACAATCGGCAGTGTTTTTCTTTAATGTTTTGGTATAAAATAGCTGTATTTTCGAAATCCGGAGTGTGGTTGTTTTTTAGTGCATGATCAACAAGGAGAGATAGTGGGTTGTAATTCCTTAGTCCTGATTTGTGTTGATTTATACGATCTTTGAGTGGTTTGCTGGTTTCCCCTATATAATTAGCTTGGCAATTGTTACAAGGTATTTTGTAAATTACGTTGATTTTGTTTTCCATTTTGTTAATTTGCTTAGTGTCTGAATGGCGTAGGGCCTTTTTTAAATTTAAAGATGATTGATAGGTGGTTGTGATGTTGTATCTCTTTAGGACTCTGGCGATGCGTTCAAAGCCGTAGCTGTAGGGGAGGGAGCAGAAAAGCTTTTTTGATTGAACAGGGGTGTTATTTAAAAGTGGAGATTTTGGTTTATAAAAATGTTTTTCGATAAATTTGCTTGGAAAATTGTTGTTTTTTAATTCACTGAATATTCTATTTCTCTCCACTATATCATTAATTTTTGACGAGCAATGGGTATCTAATCTTTTGGAGAGAGATTTAACCACAGCGAATTTATGGTGAACTGGGCCAAAAGAATTGAAATATAAATAATTACCTGTGTGGGTTGATTTTCTAAAAATACTAGTTTCTATTTGGTTAAATTTTCTTTTGAGCTGTAAATCTAAAAATGCCAGAAAATTATTATTTTTAGAAAATCAACCCACACAGGTAATTATTTATATTTCAATTCTTTTGGCCCAGTTCACCATAAATTCGCTGTGGTTAAATCTCTCTCCAAAAGATTAGATACCCATTGCTCGTCAAATATTAATGATATAGTGGAGAGAAATAGAATATTCAGTGAATTAAAAAACAACAATTACCCAAGCAAATTTATCGAAAAACATTTTTATAAACCAAAATCTCCACTTTTAAATAACACCCCTGTTCAATCAAAAAGCTTTTCTGCTCCCTCCCCTACAGCTACGGCTCTGAACGCATCGCCAGAGTCCTAAAGAGATACAACATCACAACCACCTATCAATCATCTTTAAATTTAAAAAAGGCCCTACGCCATTCAGACACTAAGCAAATTAACAAAATGGAAAACAAAATCAACGTAATTTACAAAATACCTTGTAACAATTGCCAAGCTAATTATATAGGGGAAACCAGCAAACCACTCAAAGATCGTATAAATCAACACAAATCAGGACTAAGGAATTACAACCCACTATCTCTCCTTGTTGATCATGCACTAAAAAACAACCACACTCCGGATTTCGAAAATACAGCTATTTTATACCAGAACATTAAAGAAAAACACTGCCGATTGTTCTTAGAAAGCTGGGCCTCTGTAGAAGACAAAGAAAGCATAAATAGGAAAATTGATTTACCAGACATCTACACACCATTTAGATCTTCTTATTTTTTTTTTGTCTAATTATTTTAATTTCAATTAGTTAATTTTTATTTTTTAATTGACTTATTATGTACTATTTTAAAGGGAGAGGTGCCGTTTTTTAAATTTCATAACTTTGCTTTTTTATTTTTTTTGCTTTAATTTTACTTTATATTTTGTTGTAATACCCGCGATTTCTTAAATTATATTTTCACACATTAGTAATTACCTGTAATTAATACATACCACTTGTTTAATTATTTTTACATTTATCGCTTCAAAACGCAAAAGTATTGATACATTAAATATATAACATTTTACATGCAATAATTTAAACTTTTTAGTTTCCATTTTTTAATTTATTTTCTCATTTATTCATCCTAAATTGTTTTAACTTCCATTTTAATGCATTTTTATATAAAATATTTTTTACTTATTTATAAATCGATCTCCTAAACTTTGAAATGAATTTTTTAAATACCCACATTTTTAAAAAACTTTTTATAAGGTTCTTACAGTTTTTTTGTTTAAATCATTTTAAATTTATTTTCAAATGTTTTAATAGATACATACATTTTTACATTTATCTCCTTATGAGTTATTAATGAATTATTTTTATGTATTTATTACAATTTTTTAAATATAAGATAGAACTTTTTTTCCTTTTATATTTTAAGTATTTTACATTTTTGATTGCATTTTTTTATAATAATTTTTTCATGCCCAAATTTCTCCCACCTACTCTGTATTTTAATTGATTTCAACTGTGATATTATAACACTATGCGGCGCTGAGTTTGTGTATACAAAAATGTAATGCCTCGATAAAGGTTGGCGTTCAGCCAGCCGAAATATTGGCAAAATAAATATTTTTTTTAAATCCAATATATGCCTTTTATTATCTAATATAATATATATATATATTCAAAATACAAATTAAGCCTATCCTTACCACTAATATGAGCGCTTTTTAGATGGCAGAGAGCGCCATCTAATGGAACAGAAATAAACTAAACATTGATTTAACCTGTTCCCTGATATTTGGCCAACCCAAATTCTTGATAAATATAGAAAAGTCAACCACGAACTCGTTTCGCGCTGTTGGCTCTCATCAGCGTGGAGTAGGCTGTACCTCTGTGACCAAATATCTTTTGATCACAGAGACTTCTTGAGAAATCAAGGAATGGGTATTTAAGACCTAACTTGCGTAAATACGCAAATTCATTAATATACACAAATTTATTGTTTCTCATATATATTCATAATAATTATTTTTGAAAATATATATTACATATTATATTATAAAACGAAAATTGCAATTATACCGCGAATGTTTCTTTTATACAAAAATCGAAATTTATTTTTAAAGAGAAATAGCGATTATTTCTAACTTTAATGATGAAGTATGATAGGATGAATTGTGAAGAGTAATGACGAACGGAAAAATAAAAGTGTCCAGGGGCGGGAATCGAACCCACAACCTTCTGCTTACCGGGCAGGTGCCATGTCCACTAGGCTACCCTGGACGTATTCCTCCGTTCGTAAATAATATTTAAAGTAACTTATAATTTAAAATACAATATAACGCGGCTGATGATTGTAAAACGAAAATTGTAATTATACCGCGAATGTTTCTTTTATACAAAAATCGAAATTTATTTTTAAAGAGAAATAGCGATTATTTCTAACTTTAATGATGAATTATGATAGGATGAATTGTGAAGAGTAATGACGAACGGAAAAATAAAAGTGTCCAGGGGCGGGAATCGAACCCACAACCTTCTGCTTACCGGGCAGGTGCCATGTCCACTAGGCTACATATATATTACATATTACATTATACACATATGTATATTGCAAAAAATAATATATTTATTGTATATACACGAGTTATTCAATTATAAAATTAAATCATTAGATAATAAAAAGGCATATACTGGATTGAATAAAACCTTTTATTCGAATCAATATATACCTTTTTATTATATAATTATTTAAATATGATTTTCTCTATTTTCATAACAAAATTAAATATATATCAGAAATATATTTTTAAAAAGCTTTATTCAATAAATCTTCTCTATATAATGTGTGTGAGATTAAATATATATTTATTATTATACACACACATATATCATAGAATTTTCAAAACGATCTTTTTCTATTTATTAAATTTGACCCGTTGACCAGATTTATGAGGACATTTCTAAGTGAAAGCTATGATGATATTACAGACCGTTATGATGATAATATTTTCTACTCTAAGACCATCATAAAACTCTGTAGTGAAGGAAATAAAAAGCGATTAGGATATCATAATATATGGCTATAGTCATATGTAACAATATATACATATAGGGTTTTATGTATTTGGTTTCTTTTAGGGTTATAACATTTGTCATTTCGTTTTTCTTTATTTCCTGAAATAGCGGCGATAAATATAAACTATCTAGACATATCCATTATAAACATTTTATTTTTTTCCGTAAATATATATTATACAATTGACATTTAATATAATTTTATTGACATCTTGTCAATACATGTCAAAGTGTACAGTCTGATAAATTGATAATTATATACAGTGGAACCTCCCTGTAAAAGACAACACCTAATTACAGAGCCAAAGTGTCCTTTAGGGAGAGGTGTCTTCTTACCGGAGATATTCTATAGAGTAAAAATGGTAATTTTGCAAATGAAAACTGTCCTTTGTAGAGAGGTGTCCGCTAAAGGGAGGTTCTACTGTATATATATAATATTACTAGAGAGTTGCTAAATAGTAAAAATGGTAATTTTGCAAATGAAAACTGTCCTTTGTAGAGAGGTGTCCGCTAAAGGGAGGTTCTACTGTATATATATAAAAATTCGAAACTATTATAGACACGTATGATTCTTTTTAAAATAAACAATTTCTACTGCCCTTACTGTAATGGATAAAATTAATGGGAGGGCCTGGCTCATCAGTGGTGAACCCTCCCAGCGGTTTCGCCAGTTTAAGTTAGTATCGTAAGTATATCTATATATATATAAAATTGAATGTCTGTCTGTGTGTACTATATAGATTCAAAAACCACACATCCAATCGCCGTGAAAATTTGGGATATTATTAGATATATCCTCGGGAAGGTTTTTGAAAAATAATTTCTTGAATATCCTTAGAGTTATTTGCAGATTTGTAGATTTAACTCGCAAGCAGCGCCACCATTACGACGATGTTAACAAGTTTTTTTATCTATAAGTTTTTATTATCACTAAGTTTATTATCTTAAAGATTATTTATCAAAAGTAAGATTATCTCAGGATGACACGGCAATTTATTTGAGACAAGATTAATGATACAATTCCTAGGCGAAGATACTATTCCTTTAACTTCCAATTACCGAGGGAACCAATTAATATTGATTTTATTCAACTTATCGAGTATTTTTCAAGGGACCGGGGAAAATGTTCACTAGATAAAATGATGATTTTTTAAAGTAGAAAATTAGGAAAGACAAAATTCAGGATGACACGGCACACAGGGACCGGGAAAAAATGTTCACTTTATCGAGAGATTCAAATTTACGAGTTTCAAATTATCAATATATATATATATTTTTAAAAATAAGTTTATAGAGAATTGTTTTAACAAATGTTCGTTAGACAAACCTTTACTCGGGTAAAACCTCGGGCGAAGCCGGGTACATCCGCTAGTATATATATATACATACTAAATAAACGTTTAGTTTATTTTTGCTCCACTAGATGGCGCTCTGCCATCTAAAAAGGCACATGTGCTCGTGGTCAGGAGATGCCTTCTTTATTTTTAATATCAACACCTGACCACTTATCTTTTATTTTTTCATGTGTTAAGCGTCTTTACGCAAATTTGGCCTCAAATACCCATTTCTTGATTTCTCGGGAAGCCATTGGGACCAAAAAATATTTTTGGTCGCAGTGGTTACAGCCTACTCCACGCTGACGAGCGCCAACAGCGCGAAACGCGTTCGTGAATGGCTTTTCTTGATTTATCAAGAAATTGGGTTGGCCAAATATCACGGAGCAAGCTAAATAAACGTGTAGTTTATTTTTGCTCCACTAGATGGCGCTCTGCCATCTAAAAAGCACATGTGCTTGTGGTCAGGAGATGCCTTCTTTATTTTTAATATCAACACCTGACCCACTTATCTTTTATTTTTTTCTATTGTTTTTTCATGTGTTAAGCGTCTTTACGCAAATTTGGCCTTAAATACCCATTTCTTGATTTCTCGGGAAGCCATTGGGTCCAAAAAATATTTTTGGTCTCAATGGTTACAGCCTTCTCCACGCTGACGAGCGCCAACAGCGCGAAACGCGTTCGTGGATGGCTTTTCTTGATTTATCAAGAAATTGGGTTGGCCAAATATCTCGGAGTAAGCTAAATAAACGTTTAGTTTATTTTTACTCCACTAGATGGCGCTCTGCCATCTAAAAAGCACATGTGCTTGTGGTCAGGAGATGCCTTCTTTATTTTTAATATCAACACCTGACCCACTTATCTTTTATTTTTTCTATTGTTTTTTCATACATATAATTGTTTTGAGATAGATATATATATATAATTGTCTTATTCTGTCTGTTTGTTTGTCTGTTTGTCTGAAGCTCACGGATAGAATGCGCGCTCATTGGCTGCAAGGGAACACGTGTCCTCCCTGCCCCCCTCTAGACAACCCTGTTATTCAAAAACCATACATCCAATCGCCATGAAATTCTGGGATATTATTAGGTATATCCCCGGAAAGGTTTTCGAAAAATAATTTCTTGAATATCTTGAATATCCTTAGAGTTATTTGCAGAATTGTAGATATAACTCGCAAGCAGCGCCGCCAGACGGTGATAGGTTTAAGCTGGCTGCTCCACCCCTGTTGACCTTGGGTCGTCGTGTGAGTCACAGCATGATGCAACAAAAAACACTCTCTCTGGGGATTGCGGCGTCAACAACCTGTAAGTTTGTGCCTCTCTCATAAACCTGTCTATACAGACCACCCTGTCTATAGCGACCACTCTAGACAACCCTGTTATCAGCTGTGTGATACATCCACCTGTCTATACAGACCACCCTGTTAATAGCGACCACCCAAGTCAACGTTTTTAGAATATATTCGCACTCGGGTAAACCCCGGGCGTTGCCCGGGCCATTCGTCTAGTATATATATAATGAATTAAGAAATTGAATTAAGATATTGGAAGGGCTTGGCTCATCAGTGGTGAACCCTCACAGTGGTTTCGCCAATTTAATCTACCAGACCCCGCTTCTTTAAATCTCTAATACTGTATTAATACAGTAATACTGTATTGGATCATTCTGCTTAAATATTCTACACACTGAAAGGTGGAATCTTAGAAATTGTATTTGAGCAAAATATGGACATAAGCTTTTAAGACAGTAGAATTATATATAGATATTTATTTTATTAAATTATAATATGTTGCTTAATAAATATTATATTAAATTCAATAGCGTATTCATAATATTCTAATATATTATGTTTAAAAGATGATATATTTTATATATATTCTAAAATTATAAAATTATATATATAAAACGCACTGTAAAAGATATGTTCTTGAATATTAATATCTATTTATATTGTTAGTTATATATTATGAATTTTCTTATATTATATTTATATATCTTCTCTTTAATATATATTATAATCTGAAAATGAAAATATTTTATATTTAAAAACATATATTTTATTTTCATTCATTGACTATTTTACATTTTTTGACCATAGTTTTAGAATATACCACTTCGAATATTATTGTAAATATGTATAGTTAAAGTTACCTATTATATTAAAATTATTTTATATAGGATTCATTTTATAAATTCTATATAATTTTGATAAATATTTAATATGTAATTTTCTTCAAGTAATTGAAAATAAAAACTACATGAAAAGTAAATATTTATTTTTCTACTTTCCTATTATCACGACTGCACCTTCAATTCCTTATCTTTCCAATAACAAAACATTATATTCATAACATATATATATAATGCAATATTTGTTGAAAAGAGGAGGTATATAATAGAATATTATATTAATCTGTAATGTAGTTTATCTTTCTCTTTTTGAAAATAACCATATTTCTTATATTAATTAGATTTTAAAATATCATTTTTCAGATTAAATATACAAAAAGAGGTACAAAAAGGAAATATATATTTATATATTATTTAGCATATCGCTATGCACTACAAATATTCTAATAGAAAATAGGTAATTGCATAAGGTAGATATTTGTGCCTAATAAGAGGTCCCTTTCCCTTTAAAAATGCATTAAAACAATGCATTATAATACAATATAATGCGGATTATGATTGTAGAACGACATTTTGAAAATTATCCCGCATGTGTTTCAATTTAACGAAAAATCGAAATTTATTTTAAGGAGAAATAACGAATATTTTTAAACTTAGGGATAAAGTATGAAAGGATGAATTGTGAAGTGTAATGATAAACGGAAAAATAAAGTGTCCAGGATGTATCATTACTCTTCACAATTCATCCTTTCATACTTCATCCCTAAGGTTAGAAATAATCGTTATTTCTTCTTTAAAAATATTTCGATTTTTCGTTCAAAAGAAAAACATGTGGGATAATTTTCAAATGTCGTTTTAAAATGAATTATGTTTATCAGTCAAATAGAAAACGTAAAGGGAAAACTGGTATTAAGGATAATTCTTTATCATCTCATTTACGTACTGTACTGGGGTAATAAACAAAGTGCCTTGTTTAAAGGCATTTTTAAAGGGAGAGGTGCCTATTTTGGTACATGAATGCAATCCTTCCATCCCTTTATGCTGTATAATGTTTGTTTATATTAAAATATATAGATGGATATTTTGCCGGGGTGTAAATTGCTCATAAGAGACAAGGGTCGCCTCTCCCGTCAAAATAGACGTCTAAAACCAGACGCCATCTATTGACCGTCGCCGCAACTAGCGGCCTCGGGTCGGTGACAAAGCCACGACACCAGCTTTGGCAAACTGAAAAGCGTCCACCTAGAGACCATGGTTTCGGGCTAATGGCCCTAGAGTCCGCCCTAGATTGACGAGGGCCATTAGCCCGAAACCATGGTCTCTAGGTGGACGCTTTTCAGTTTGCCAAAGCTGGTGTTGTGACTTTGTCACCGACCCGAGGCCGCTAGTTGCGGCGACGGTCAATAGATGGCGTCTGTTTTTAGACGTCTATTTTGACGGGAGAGGCGACCCTTGTCTCTTATAATTAAAATATATATTTATCCCTGACTTTATAATTTAAAAAATCGACAAACACAATCCAGGGATAGGTTTCTTAAACTATTATTTTAATATATTTATAGTTGTAGAAACCTATCCCTGGATCGCTTGCTGGTTTTGTTTATATTATGAACAATAATCTCGTACAACTCGTATCATTTATATAAAGATTATATTACAATACAATATAATGCGGCTTGTGATTGTAAAACGACATTTGAAAATTATACCGCATGTGTTTCTTTTCAACGAAAGATCAAAATTTATTTCAAGAAGAAATAACGATTATTTTTAACCTTAGGGATGAGGTATGAAAGGATGAATTGTGAAGTGTAATGATAACGTAAAAATAAAATCTGCCCGGTAAGCAGAACACTGTGGGTTCGATTCCCATCCCTGGATACCTTTATTTTCCGTTTATCATTATTCTTCACAATTCATCCTTTCATACCTCATCCCTATGGTTAGAAATAATCGTTATTTCTCTTTGAAATAAATTTTGATCTTTCGTTGAAAAGAAACACGTGCGATTTAATTTTCAAATGTCATAAAACTTATATATCAATAAAAATGGAGTATCATACTTCACATGAGTGTCTTTTTATTGTGAAGCGTGAATTGAAAGAATTGTTAAAATCCTATAAACAACCAGAGTTGAGATGAGTGACAGAAAGTCATTTACACTTCGAGAATTAAATACCATATTGGTTGATGAAGCTATATTTTTTCTCAAACCAACTTACAACCAACAAATGATATTCAAAAAATAATAATAAAACAACAGAGTTATTTAGAAGCAATTGTGAGAAAAATCCAATTTCTTTAATTCCAAACAATTTCAGACTTAATGTCCCCATCGTAGAAATGTTCACAGAAAATACGGAGCACAATTAAAATGGAAATAACTACTAACGTGATCTTCACGTTCAATTTAACCCAATCTCGTTCAGCCAATGTTTATTGAAATGCCTCAGGCATGTTCTTCTTATCACAGTTAATGATGGGGGGTACCCATTAATTACACCAAATTACTACATATTATTTTACCTTTTTTTCTGTTTCTTGATGTTTGTTTTACTTCATTTCGATTGATATTTTCAGCCTTTTAGGTGAAAATTATAACAAATCGATAGCAAGCTTCATAGAGGGTTTATCACTGATAAACCTCAATTTATTTTATCATTTTTTTAATAATTGCATCGTAATATATTTAAAAAGTTTTAAATTATATATATTTTATACTATTTTTGTATATAAAATCATTATACAATATAATATAATGCGGCTTTGATTGTAAAACGACATTTGAATACCATTCCGCATGTGTTTCTTTTCAACGAAAAATCAAAATTTATTTCAAGGAGAAATAACGATTATTTCTAACCTTTTGGATGAGGTATGAAAGGGTGAATTGTGAAGAGTAATGATAAACGGAAAAATAAAAGTGTCCAGGGATGGAAATCGAACCCACATTGTTCCGCTTACCGGGCAGATGCTATGTCCTTTATCCATGTCCTTTCATACCTCATCCAAAAGGTTAGAAATAATCGTTATTTCTCCTTGAAATAAATTTTTATTTTTCGTTGAAAAGAAACACATGCGGGATGGTATTCAAATGTCATAAAATCATTAATTTGATATTTGAATACAAGAACATTATGAAAATGGTTTATAGACGTGACTTTTTTGAAGAAAAAATACAATAAAATCAATTTAAATCACAATTTGCTTTAATTGTGCTGATAAAAATATATAAACCATAATTTGAGAAAAGTACTAGCTGACATAAGGAGTGAAGAGTAAAGAAAATAAAATATTACATATTTGTATATCTACAAAATATTCAAGCCGGCCAAAGGAAAACAACAACAATGGGTATATGTAGTTTAAAACCGCGCTATCTGGCGGTCTACTTCATAGAGTCTCTTCTAGAACAATAGATTTTAAAACTAAATATTAAATCTTTATAATATATATAGCATTTACAATACACTGCGGCTTGTGATTGTAAAACAACACTTGAAGTTACACCGCATAAGTTTCTTTTCAATGAAAAAAAAAATTATTTCAAGGTGAAATATTGACTATCTCTAACCTTTTTGAATGAGGTATGAAAGGGTGAATTATGAAGAGTAATGATGAACAGACACAATCACATTACAATCACAAGCCGCAGTGTATTATATTGTATTATAAGTTACTTTATGTATTATTTATGAACGTAAAAATATACGTCCAGGGTAGCCTAGTGGACATGGCATCTGCCCGGTAAGCGGAACATTGTGGGTTCGGTTCCCATCCCTGGACACTTTTATTTTTCAGTTCATCATTACTCTTCATAATTCACCCTCTCATACCTCATCCAAAAAGGTTAGAAATAGTCAATATTTCACTTTGAAATAATTTTTTATTTTTCATTGAAAAGAAACTCAAGCGGTGTAACACTTCAAGTGTTGTTTTATATATATAGCATTTATAATGGGTTAAATATTTCGGCTATAAAAGTAGTTTAAAATGATAATGATGATTTTCAAGAGTTTTATGTGTCGTTAGTTCTGGCATCTGGTGAGTGAAGAGTTGAGTTCTAAATAGAAGTCTTATGATATATTCCGTAATGGTGGTTGAAAACAGGACATTGTCAAAGAAACTACTGAGCGATGTAAACATAGAGGTCTTATATCAGGGGGGGGGGATTGATCCTTTTTTTTTAACCTTTCAATGAATCTCTTTCAGAATTTAGGCAGTTCTGAAATGGAAATACAAATATCCTGGCAAAGGCAACTTCCTAGATTAGACACACACAAAGCCTTTATTAAGATTCCCATTGGTCTTACACAGATTCTCCAGAGTGTAGACAACAATGAACAGGATGATTGGAGTTTTATATGTACATTTTGTACATATGTACATTATTACATGAAATGTAGTAAAAAGCATGGTCTAACAAAAGAAAAAAAAAGAAAAATATTTTGAAGATTAATTGTAATTATTATAATGGAAAGACTAATTTATCAGATCCGCTTTCTTCATAATTCTTCTGAAGAAATTATATACAGATAAAGCAATATTGTCTATTAGACTTGATAGAAGAGAGTGTACGGTACTTCCTAGAATACTAACTATCTGTATTTGTACCACTTGAAATCATGACAAAGAAAAAAATTGAAGAAAGAGAAATTTTCACCGGTGGCTGATATCCGTGAGACTTGGAACTATCAACAATATCAACCTAGCCCTGTGTGACATTTGTCCTGCTTCAGAATTAATCCAACGAAGTAGTTTCGATTTGAGACAGTTAGAGTCACGGAAATTCTATTAAACTCATGGAGAAAAGGAAGTAAAAAGTCTTTATTATCGAGGGTCATCTATTTTTTTTTTAAGAAGACAGAGGCAATTTTGTTTACACTTGGTTATCTCGTGTATCTTCAAATAGGTTACTGTGTATCAAATATCTTTCAGAGTTATTATCTGAATCCCGATATATATGTTAAATGGTAGAACTTCCTTAAGTTTTGTTTATAAGTGTACTAGACGAATGACCCGGGCAACGCCCGGGTTTACACGATTAAATGTATTATTCAAACACATAAAACATAGGAAAATAAAACATAGCAAATATAGAAAGAGCCGTTATTTTAAACGGCGAATTAGATCAGTTATAGCAGAAAATGAAAATATATATGTAAATATGTGAAATAGTTTTAGAAAACCTGTATATATAGTTAAGGCTTGCATTGTAATTAAGAAAAAGCTTCTCGTCTAGAACGCTCAGGCGACCTGCCGGCGGCGCGCGCCCGTTGGCTGCCGGCAGGTCGCCTGAGCGTTCTAGAGGGCGCTTCTCGTGAGCTAAGTAGAATAATTTGAATATATAATTTTAATAATTGATTTATATATTTTTTAAAATAGCCTATCGTCATCCCCGTGATTTTTACCTATGTATGGAAATTTTGGTTTGAATTAGTGAACTACTGCGAATTTGTATACCGGACATACAAACCAACAAACATACAAACATTCATATATATATATATATATATATATATATATATATATTGAGGAAGGAGGCAACACCAGATCATCTTCCCTTATATATATGGTAGAGTAACTGGACTTTAACTCTTGCACCAACTCACAAATATTACCACAGATAGTACACGGACCACAAGGTGATAAGACAAAATCCAAATAAATAAATAGTGTGTGACGTTTCGGTAACAACGCTGTTACCGAAACGTCACACACTATTTATTTATTTGGTCTTATTACCTTGTGTTTATAATCTACTAGCCGAATGACCCGGGCAACGCCCGTGTTTTACCCGATTGAATGTTTTGATACTATTTGTTACAATTATAAATTGGCGCCTTAAATAAATGCATATGTTAGTTAATAACTATAGCCTATGTGCTTTATCTGTCTATGTACTGTTGGCTTCCGTAGGCGTCTCTTACTGGGAAAAAGAAAGAGAGGATTCCATTTGGTTATTAACTAATATATGCATTTATTTAAGGAGCGACCCGCTCCAACACAATAGTTACAAAAACGAAAAAGCGAGTGGGGGGGGGGGGGGGGGGGGCATGATGGGGGGGGGGGTCAAAGGTGGCGTGATCGTAGCCAACCAATAGGAGGGCGCCATTCCAAAAAAAAAAAAGCAAACGGTGACAGAGATGAAAAAGAATTGATGACGCTCGTAACTGTTTATAGAATAATCCAAATTTTGCCTTATCATAGTACACGGAAGTGATCTACAAGACCTAGCGTAAAAATAAAAATTTGAATTAATAGAAAAATAGTATCAGCAATGTTTAGTTCTTATCATCGTTATCATTATACACACATATTGTTCCAAAATCACTTTGTTAGATACCACTCAAAAAGATATATCTAGTTTATAATATTTGCAGAAATGAATAATAAGTGAAGGTTATTCACACACACACACACACAAAGCTTTATTAAGACCAGCGGTATTATACAGATTCACCACAAGAAGAAATAATAGATGGAGCTCCTATACTCCAGGCAGCACAGCACCCAACAACAGCCTCCTGGTCCGACACATGTCCAATGGCCACACGTTCCTTTGTGCATACGTCATGGTTAGCGAATCACTGAACAGACGAGTGTGGAATCAGCCGCGTTCTAGTAGTGAAGGTTATTCACATATTAAACAAAATGTTAACGCGGGATACAATCCCGGTTCATGACTGTCGGGAATCGAGGGTGTTACCTACTTGTCCGTCGTTCATTACCCACAGTATATAAATCATAGAATATGTTAAACCATTCACTCTCTCTTTTTAGATATTCGAATTATTTGAAATTATAATAATAAAGAACTTTGTTTTTCCATGAGCTATTCAAAAACAGATTGAAAGGCTGTTTTAAAGACAATAAAATACTTCTTTACAAAGTCACTATATAACCCATAGACAAAACTTAAGGAAACTGTACCTTTTAGCATGTATATCGAGATTCAAACAATAACTCTGAAAGTTATTTGATACATAGTGCCTTTTTTATTGAAGACACACGAGATAACCAAGTGTATACACACCCATAGACAAAGGTTAAGTAAGTTGTACATTTTACGATGTATATCGAGTTTCAGACAATAACTCTGAAAGTACATAGTAACTTTTTATTGAAGACATACGAGATAACAAACTGCGAACAAAATTGCATCTATCTTCTTCTTCTTCAAAATAAAAAAATGACCGGCGATAAACTAATTTCCTAAGTTTTTTTGAAAAAGGTATCTCCTTATCGTGCAACTGAAAGTTGTTGATGGCTTGCGCCATCTATCGGAATAAATATCAACTATTCTCGTTGATTTTTAATTATTCCTTAAGTTTCGTCAATGAATGTATTTTGGTAACCATTATTATATATTTCTGATACTCTAAAGAGAACATATTTTCCAAAACATAAATCCATTATAGTGTTTCCAATTATATTTTATATTTTTGTATCGATTAAGTAGAAAGCTTTTAAACTCTCCTTTTTTAATCTTGTGAAAGCCATTTATATATGGAAATGTTGGGGATTATAAATTTAGAAAAGAATCTCTATCAATGAATAAATTTTGGAAAAATATATTTTTTGTCAAATTATATAATGAAAAGAGTAATTTAAGAAATGGGTGTTTTTTGTTACCGTTGTTATGTTGAGCGGTTTATATTTTATATAAATTTACTTTTTTAAAGTGAATATTTAAATACATCTTTTTTGTAGTTGTATGAGGAGTTTATAATATAGAAAAGTTTCCCAATTGGGATATTGTATATGGAATATATTATGTAAATATGATAAATTTGTAAGTACAGTAGAACCTCCCTTTAGCGATCAACCAGCTAGAAGACACCTCTCTATAAAGGACAGTTTTCATTTTCAAAATTACCATTTTATACTTTAAATATACTTTTTAAGTGAATATGTGAATTTATATTTTTGTAGTTGTATGAGGATTTTATAATGTAGAAGAGTTTCCCAATTGAGATATTGTAGATGGAATATATTATGTAAAAAAAGATAAATTTGTAAGTACAATAGAACCTCTCTTTAGCGGACACTCCGCTAGCGGACACCCTCTTTATAAAGGACAGTTTTCATTTGCAAAATTATCATTTTTACTATTTTTCAAATCTCCGGTAAGAGAACATCTCTCTCTAAAAGACACTTTGGCTCTGCAATTAGGTGTTCTTTACAGGGAGGTTCTACTGTAATATGGTTTATAAGCAGAATTGTATACTTTGAATATATCATTTTAACTAGTTTTCTAGACAGAATACTATATGCTTTAGTGCTTATATGTTTATTTTATTCTCTGGCTCTGATTGGCTGTTCACTATCATGTGATA
>CP092879.1:59624980-59678505 GCA_030710605.1 Cordylochernes scorpioides
TTAATCATCCAATCAGCGTTAATTTTATTAGCCAATCAGCAGTGTTTATTTAGCTCGAAGGTTTTTAATGATGGAATTTTATATTAAATATAAAAATCGTGAATTTTTTGTGTATGTATTATTAAAAACATTTTATTCTATCTCATTGCAGTAAGGAAAGTAAGGAATTGATTTTTTACACTCATGGACAAAGCATAAGGAAGTTGTAACTTTTAGCATGTATATGAGGATTCAGTTAATAACTCTGAAAGATATTACAGTGACCTTTATTGAAGACACACGAGATAACCAAGTGTAAACAGCCTCTGTCTTCTTCTTCTTCAAAAAAAGAAAGAAACAGACGACCGGCGACATCATTTTGCATATTCTTTGATATGGATTTATGCGTTTTGCGCAAAGCCTATCAACAAAATGCTTTGATACATTTTCATAAAAGGAAGAGGCTCAGTTAAGCCCACTAATAACCCGTGCTAATGTGCGCATGACTGGAAACCCAGAGCAGAAACTTTACACACCCAAGATAGAGAACATTGCGACTGCTGTGATAGAGATGTATGGAGACATCTGAGGCTCTTCATTGGACACGACAACAACAACAGAAAATTGACGTGGACCTAGAACAGCAGCTTTACACACCCAAGATAGAGAACATTGCGACTGCTGTGATAGAGATGTATGGAGACATCTGAGGCTCTTCATTGGACACGACAACAACAACAGAAAATTGACGTGGACCCAGAACAGCAGCTTTACACACCCAAGATAGAGGACATTGTGACTGCTGTGATAGAGATGTATGGAGACATCTGAGGCTCTTCATTGGACACGACAACAACAACAGAAAATTGACGTGGACCCAGAACAGCAGCTTTACACACCCAAGATAGAGGACATTGTGACTGCTGTGATAGAGATGTATGGAGACATCTGAGGCTCTTCATTGGACACGACAACAACAACAGAAAATTGACATTGACCCAGAGCAGCAGCTTTACCCACCCAAGATAAAGAACATTGAGACTGCTGTGATAGAGATGTATGGAGACATCTGAGGCTCTTCATTGGACACGACAACAACAACAGAAAATTGACATGGACCCAGAATAGCAGCTTTACACACCCAAGATAGAGGAAATTGAGACTGTTGTGATAGAGTTGCATGGAGATATCTGAGGTTCTTCATTGGACACAACAACAACAACGGGATGTAAACAAGATGTTGTCAAAAAGCGGCTGTCCTTGTCGCTCCATCCAACATTAATGATCTCTGAGTAATGATCGCGTGACACAGCTGTACCATTTCATCTTGATAGAATTATATCTTTATGTTTTCTCTGCTCTTTTTATACCCAACTATTAGCATATCTCCTTCTTGCGGGACTCTGACACATTTGTAAGTGCAAAGTCGAACTGCTTTTCACATGTGTAGACATGTGGTGCATTTACAGTAAAAGCAGTCGCCAACTTCTACCCATCATGATTATCATGGCTTGTACCACGTATAACTTCTTGTATGTAAGTATTGAACAGCAACATTCAGTTCTAGCGATTTCTCCTCAATCCTTAGGTCATGAATAGTTCAGATTTTCAATAACAGATGGCGCGCAAATGCATCATCAACTTAGTATGATGTTTATTAGAATATTAATTTGCAAGAGCCTCATGTTTATTGAGGATATCGTGATGTTGGTTTTGAACATATTTTGTTTATCGAGAAAATGTTGTTTTTGAAATGGGGAGATTTTAAAAATTATTTTGAACATTATGACAATTGAAAACCATCACACCATGTCTTTGATACCGTTTAAATACCTCTATATTGTTTCCTACCTGTATTATTTGGAGGACAAAGACTGAAAAACACTTTCTACTTTTCTAATAGATTCTATGACCTAATTCATACACCATAGTTGAATAGACCTAAATTAGATAGAAATATGATTTTGACAAATTCAATAAGGAATCAAGGATTTGGTTTCTTTTGGAGAAATAAAAGAAATTTAAAAAAACCAAACCCTTGAATCCTTTTTGAAATTGTCAAAATCATATTTCTGTTTATTATAGATCTATCCAACTATGGTCTATGAATTAGGTCATAGAATCTATTATAAAAGTAGAAAGTGTTTTTTCAGTCTTTGTCTTCCAGATAATACAAATAGGAAACAATATAGAGGTATTTAAATTGTATTTCAAATCCAAGAGAAATTTGTGTAATGGTTTTTAATTGTCATAATGTTAAAAATAATAAAAATGAAAAATCTTCCCACTCCAAAAGCAACATTTTCTTGCTAAACAAAACTGTATTTTCAGGGAAGAATCTTTATTAGAGATTAGATTACCGATATCCCCACCGAAGAAACTAAAAGACATAATGCAATAACTATTTAAGCGATAACTATCCAATCACCTTTTGATATATCATATTAAACACCTGCATCAAGTACTAAACTTCTTAAAACATTGTTTTTCTAATTAATTAGCGAATAATATTATTACAGCGAATACATAATAATACATATAATACAATTAAATTATACATAATACAAATATATTATACATAACGGCAAATAATATTGGTATTTCAATTTTTTTTTGCAAGTGTTTACGAACTTTTGTGATAACCTTGTATTATAAACGCGTATGATTCTTTTAAAAATGAAACAATTTTCTACTGCCTTTACTGCAATGGAAAAATTAATGGGAATGCAAATGTATCCTGTTATAATTCAAGCGTGTACAAATTTTAGCCTTGTGAAGCTGAATCAATCAAATAAAGTAAAAAAAACAACTCTAAATAGTTTATCGTAAATATAGAAGCTGCCTGGCCGGCATTCATAGTTCTTGAAAATGAAGATACTTCGGTCAGTATAAATATTTTTTTTATCTTTATTTTCAAGGAATAGTTTAGGATTATTAATACAGATGGCGTACTTTTATATCACATGATTATAAATTCTGCTTCATTTTGATCAAAAGGTAACAAAAATCACACCATTTCTCGTGCTATATTGAGGTAAGTATAGGAGAATTTTTTATCATAGTTCCGAACAGAATTGTTCCATTAGAATTTGTCTAATAACTCTGTTTTCCCAATAAGGCTCCAGATGTTGTTCGAAGTTAATTAACTCGATAAAAGATTCGGCAACAGTGTCCTGAAAGATTCATAGAAAAATGTTTTATCTGTGAAATATAATGTTCCAGAAACTTCTAGAAGCCATAAAAAAAACCTGTACACACTTGTTCGGCGGTACATATACTAAATTTGGAACATAAACAACCTAATAGTTTATTCAAAGATGTTTAGATATTAGTTTTTTTTTACCCAAATCTTTTTTTTTCATATAATCAATTATATATATGTTACTATGTATAATATATATAATAGGTAATTACCCCAAGATAGAGAACATTGCGACTGCTGTGATAGAGATGCATGGAGACATCTGAGGCTCTTCATTGGACACGACAACAACAATAAGTAATTACATTTTTATGAATTTCATATAATTTTTATATTTAATTTTGAAATTCCTATACTGTGATTTCAGTTTTAGAGTTTCATTGGATCAGTATTGGTTATTTTAATAAGATCAGGGTATATGTGACTTGAGGAGCGTTTTAAAAAAATATATTTTATTAGGAACTTTCAGCTTTTGCCCTTTCTCAACCAGTATTTAAAATAAATAAAAATAATATATAGCTACATAAAAAAAAAAAACAATAATTGAACATACAACAAAGCTTGGATCCATCATCTGTGTTGCGCCTATTGTCTGTTCTGTTTTCCAGAATTTGTGAAAAGCTAATGTATTGGGTTTGCTTTTTACTATTTTTACCATTAGAACATATGGAGAATTGTTTTCATAACTAAACTTTTGACGGAGAATTTCTCTCTCTCCTTCTCCAGTGCCGGACAATAAAACGAAAAATCACGTTGATTATAAAGGAATTACAATGATAATCAAAAGTCACTATTTCATATAGAAATTTTAACTAGTAATTTTAATGTTATTTACTTTGATAGTTTAACATTTGTCAAACACATGAAACTACACTTGTCCGCAAAATTAAAGGAACAACATATTTTTTTCATTTATCTCAAATTTTATTGAACATTTATCAATGAAATTTTTTACACAAATTTATTATTACATTATTGATTATAATACCCGAATTCAAAGAATTCTAACACGTATTTTATGCAAATTAGCCGGTCAAGCAATGATCTTCTTGCAGTCAGTGCATAAATATCTTGGATATTGTTGTTAATATGGGGTGTGATCGCCTTTAACTGATAGACAGGCTCTACATCGGTGACCCATACTAAGAATTAGGGAGTTTATCAGCTCCTGTGGAATCAACGCCCACTCTTGTGTTAAGGCTGTTTCTAGCTCATGAGTGTTTCTAGGAGGGGGTTGAAGGGATGAGATCCGCCGTCCTAGGTTGTCCCATACATACTCAATGGGATTTAGGTCTGGGGATCGAGCTGGCCAATTCATCCGAGCAATTGCATGGTTTTGGAGAAAAGTGTCGACCACACCAGCCCTATGTGGACGGGCATTATTATCCATTAGAAGAGAGTTTTCTCCCATTTCCAATGCTTGAGGCATCACATATGCTGCCAAGATCTCGTCCCGATACCTCTGTCCAGTCAGGGTTCCTTGCCGAAAAATATGGAGTGCTGTGCGACCGCCCAAGAAGATTCCAGCCCAGACAATAAAACCTTTGCTTCTGTAGGGATCCCTTTCAACCATATTCCGGGGATTATTTCTGGTTCCTACCTCTCTCCAGACAAAGACACGACGAGAATCGCTGTTTAGAGAGAATCTGGACTCATCAGTGAACATTACACGCCTCCATTCATCTGGATTTCAGGCGACATGTTGTCTGCACCAAAGTTTCCTTGCTCTCTTTTGAGGTGGTGTCAATGACACACAAATTATGGGTCGTCGAGCAGAGAGGCCCTTCTTGTGAAGCCTTCTGCGTATTGTATCAGTTGATACTAAGACTCCTGTAGCTGCATTGAGGTCACTTCGTAGTTGCGATGCTGTCATTCTTCTATTGCGACGCACAAGAAGACTCAAATAACGGTCTTGATTTAACGTTGTGACCCTTGGCTGTCCTTGTCCGGGTGTTCTGGCAACATTAGCTGTCGTTTGAATTTTTTTCCAAAGCCTTGAGACAACGTTTCTTGTCTCTCCAAGCCATCTTGCTACTTCTGCCTGTGATTGGCCTGCTTCCATCCTTCCAAAAGCTTGCCATTTTTTTTTTCTTGTGATAAATGTTGCCTATAAGCCATTAAAACTTTAAAAAACAAAAAGGTTCAATAAAAATCTAGTGGAGCGTAAAATTAGGACGCTTTGAGAAAGACTCAGGCACGTGCTGGAGGCGTATTCAACGTAGACGGTGGTATTTTGCATATTGGAAACAACTTTATTTGTTTTTCTGTTTTACATACTCTCTTAATTCATGGAAGCTTTTGAATATACCAAAACTTGATATATATCCCTTAATATAACTTTTCTTTTTCTTAAACATGTGTTGTTCCCTTAATTTTGCGGACCAGTGCTAAAAACAAAAAAGGCATATCCTGATCACGAGCATATGAGCTTTTTAAATGGCAGAGCGCCATCTAGTGGAACAGAAATCAATTAAACGTTGATTTAACCTGTTCCGTGATATTTGGCCAACCCATTTTATTGATAAATTAAGAAAAACCAACCACGAACGCGTTTTGCGCTGTTGGCGCTCGTCAGCGTGGTGCAGGCTTTTGATTTTAATACCAACACCTGACCTTTTTTTTTTCTTTTTTGTATCATTTTTTCACATGAAACTATATAAATGGTCACATTTCTAAACATACAAGAATTTAAATTTAATTTGAAATATTTGAGTTTAAAATTATTTCAATTTTACAGACTTCGATATCTCAGATTTCTAATTAAATTAAAATTAATTATTCCTATGTGGGGGTAGATAATAATTTATAGGTAAATCAAACAATTCTAATTGCTTTATTGAAATCTCTCTCAATCCAATTTCCGCCTCTAAGATGTTCGTCTTTAATCTAAATTCAATTACCTCCAGAGAATACTAAAATTTATTATTAGACATATATTGAGATTAATTTATATTATACTTGAGGGTATCACCACAAATGGACAAAACTTAAGGAAGTTGTACCTTTCAGCATGTATATCGGGATTCAGACAATAACTCTGAAAGATACACTCATGGACAAAACTTAAGGAAGTTGTACCTTTTAGCATGTATATCGGGATTCAGACAATAACTCTGAAAGATACACTCATGGACAAAACTTAAGGAAGTTGTACCTTTTAGCATGTATATCGGTATTCAGGCAATAACTCTGAAAGAGATATTTAAATCAAAGTAACTTTTATTCAAGATGCGAGATAACCAAGTGTAAACCTAAATTGCTTCTGTCTCCTTAAAATAAAAAAGACAACCGACGATATCAAGAATTTCCACTTAAGTTTTGTCCATACGTGTACATAAAGAATTAAACGATTTTTATATAGCCCTTAAAACCATATTCTCTTTCTGTCCACGAGTGTATATTGTTGCATCATGGCTAATGAACCTATTTTATTTTAATTTGTAATATTATTTTTCATATATTTTAAATTCAAATTTATATTTATTTATTTTATTAAACAGAATATATGTATTATAGAATCATCATTTGTATTTAAGTACACTGTGTGACTTCACTGCTCCCTTTGATGTGAGAAATAAATAAATTATTCTGGAGGCTACTTAAAGTAGAGTTATCTCATTATTTCCTTATCTAAGCTTGTAGGATGGTTGAAACACGCTCTGGTAAGATACAAGACCCAGCACAGGAGAGAATCAAGGTTGAAGAGTCTGCCAAGCCGCAACCTGGTGCAATTATATCTTATACAAAATATCAATATATAGATAAACTTTAATTATTTCGATATAAATTTGCATCACTAAAATAAAGTAAATACTCAGGGAGTGACTAAATCTTCCATGAAATATTATCATTAACTCTCCATCTAGAGAATATACTTCACTATTAATAAATTGCTGAAAATTATTGCTTTAATTCATTAGTTTTTCATCTAATTAGTGTTTAGAATTATAGGTTTACATGCAGGTTAGGCTTAACGTTATCTAGCTAGCAGATGTTGCGGGCATGTCATTTGTCTTCTGCCTTATCTCCTGGGACAATGTTGGTTCGTTTGGTCCCGCTTGTTAACAGAAACGGCTTCGAATCAGTGATTTATCTAGAAATGTTGAGTGTTATTTAAAGAGAATTTGTAATATTATAATTCAGAAGAATATATCTCTCAAATTATGTATATAAAGGTTTTTGTTGAATGCTGCACTGCCTGGGGTATAGGAGCTCCATCTATTATTTCTTCCTGTTTTGAATCTGTATAAGACCGATGGTCTTAATAAAGCTTTGTGTTTGTGTGTGTGTTGTATATAAAGGTTTTATAATGTTTAAAGAAAGTTTCAGAGACTAATTTGATTTTTTTCGAATTTATAGTATAATGTTAGTATAGTAAGCTATTACTGAACAATAATAGAGTTATATCTATAATATTCGAAACTATTATAGACGGTATGGTAGATTAAACTGGCGAAACCGCTGGGAGGGTTCAACACTGATGAGCCAAGTTTCCCATCAAATTTTTCCATTGCAGTAAGGGCAGTAGAAATTGTTTTATTTCAAAAAGAATCATACGCGTCTATAATAGTTCCGAATTTTCATAACAAATGGCGCGCTAATACAGCATAATATCTATAATACATACATGAAAGATAATTGGTATAAGAGAAGGAGTATTGATAGTTAAAAAGAAATTAGTTTAGAAATTAATACCCCTTCTCATATACCAATTATTTTTCATATACTGTATTATAGATATAACTCAACTTTCAGTTGCACGATAAGGAGATGCCCTTTTTCTTGATTTATGCACCTTATCCCAGTACAATATCACATTTGTACTATTTTTTTCACATTGTGTAGCGTTCTCGCGCAATTCCGGCCTTAACTACCCGTTTCGTGATTTTTCAGGATGCCTTAATGACCAATTTCTTTTGGTCGTTGAGGTACAGCTTGCACCACGCTGATGAGGGCCAACAGCCCGAAACGCGTCCGTGGTTAGCTTTTCTTGTATAATCAAGAATGGGCATTTGGCCAATGCTGGAATAATTAAAATTCAACGAGAATAGTTTATATTTATTCCGATAGATGGCGCATAGCCATCAGCAACTTTCAGTTACACGATAAGGAGATGCCTTTTTCTTAATATATATTTATGTAAATGGCATATCCTGACCAGGAGCATATGTGCTTTACAGAAGGCAGAGCGCCATCTGGTGGAACAGAAATCAACTAAACATTGATTTAGCCTGTTCCCTGATATTTGGCCAACCCAATTTATTGAAAAATCAAGAAAAGCCATCCACGAACGCGTTTCGCGCTTTTTGGCGCTTGTCAGCGTGGAGTAGGCTGTACCACTGCGACCAAAAAGATTTTTTGGTCCCAGTAGCTTCTTGAAAAATCAAGAAATGGGTATTTAAGGCCAAACTTGCGTAAATACGCTTAACACATGAAAAAACGAAAGAAAAAAATAAAAGATAAAAAGATCAGGTGTTGAAATCAATAATAAAAATGGCATATCCTGACCAGTAGCACATGTGCTTTACAGAAGTGCTTTTCATGTGTTAAGCGTATTCACGCAAGTTTGGCCTTAAATACACATTTCTTGGTTTTTCAAGAAGCCATTGGAACCAAAAAATCTTTTTGGTCGCAGTGGTACAGCCTAGTCCACGCTGACGAGCGCCAAAAAGCGCGAAACGCGTTCGTGGATGGCTTTTCTTGATTTATCAAGAAATTGGGTTGGCCAAATATCAGGGAACAGGCTAAATCAATGTTTAGTTGATTTCTGTTCCACCAGATGGCGCTCTGCCTTCTGTAAAGCACATGTGCTCCTGGTCAGGATATGCCATTTTTATTATTGATTTCAACACCTGATCTTTTTATCTTTTATTTTTTTCTTTCGTTTTTTCATATATTTATGTGTGTGTGAATATAGAGAAAAATCCATATTTAAATCTTCAGATAATAAAAATGCATATAAAAATTCGAAACTATTATAGACACGTATGATCTCTTTAAAAATAAACATTTTCTACTGTCCTTACTTCAATGGAAAAATTAATGGGAGGGCCTGGCTCATCAGTAGTTAACCCTCCCAGCAGTTTCGCCAGTTTATTCTACCATACCGCTGTTATATTGCATTTTTGGATCTTCCTTTTATAGTGATACTGATTCTAGACTCTTGGAATGGGTATTGTATTGAATAAAAGATTTATTTGCCAATATTTCGGTTGGCTGAACGCCAACCTTTGTCAAGGTATTACATTTTTGTATAAACATAGTTTGTCCAACTGAAATATTGGCAAATAAAACTTTATTCAATCCATTATATGCCTTTTTATTATCTAAATATATTTAGATATATATATTTATCCATTTTGAGAATAGATCGATCCATATTTGAATATTTGAGTAATAAAATGTGTATATATTGGATTGAATAAAAGGAAAGCTTGGCGAAACCATTTGGAGGGTTTACCATTGTTGAGCCAAGCCCTCCCAATATTTTTTCATCGTAGAAAGGACAGTAGAAGTTTGTTTTATATTTTTTAAAACATCATTCATGCTTTTATGTTCCCATTTTCTTATATATAGATGACATGTTATCACCTTATAATTAAATATGTCTAACCGGCCTTGTACTTATTGTTTGTGGAAGAGTATTGCTCGATGCAAGTATTTATATGTAATTCTACCGTCCTAAAAGCTTATGTCCATAGTTTGCTTTAATACTATTTCTAAGATTCCACCCTTCAGTGCTGCATATAAAAGCAGAATGATCCAATACAGTATTAGAGTTCTAAGAAGCGGTCTGGTAGATTAAATTGACGAAACTACTGGGAGGGTTCACCACTGATGAGCAAAACCCTCCAAATATTTTTTCATCGCAGTAAGGACAGTAGTAAGGACAGTTTGTTTTCTATTTTAAAAGAGAAACATTGGTGCTATAATGATTCCATTTCTTACTTAAGTTTTGTCCATGAGTATATATAATAGAATTACAAATTAATTATAATTAACCGCTATAAAATTTAGTCAACGTTATTAAAAAAGCTTAAAAAATTATCCATTCAGCTTCTAATGACAGAAATCCTTAAAATATCATTGAAAACCAGTCATTTTTCAATATCCCCGTTTAAATCTCAAAGTACACTTTTTATATAAAATTAAATTATTTTAAAATCCAATTATCTATTATATAAATATAGGTCCACTAATTAAATATTTTAATAAATGTATTCAGATTGAATTCTGAAAGCCACATAATATTTATATAGAAAATTTTAAATTAAATTATAGACATACCATAATTACAATGCAGTAAAATTATTCTCCTTTTTGGAAATTTGATGAATATAAAATTTGTTTCATGTATATATGTTATATTAAAATATTATTTTATTTAAAATTATATTTCATCGATTCAAATACTGTTAAATCGACCGCCAGAGGTTGCGCTTTTTCCTTTATATAACTCATTGTTGTTGTTTCCCGCTGGCCGGCTCCAACCTTTTGTACATTATGTAAATAAGTTATTCATTTTTTTAATTCTTACGCCTTAAGCCAGGCAGTACTTTTTATTAAATTATTTTTTTATTTATTCCTTTAGCACAATAAAAGCAATTACTGATCAAAACCATTTTTATTATTATTCTATCAAGAATTTAACCACGACTGCAATCACCATACCATACTTCCTTCGGGAGGTCGAAAGGTAAAAGCCAGACCTTTGATCTCTGATGATCCCATATTTTTGAAGCCTTCAGTGCCGGAGTTGTGCTCGGCGCTGCCTTGGTTCCCTCAAAACGGCGTGCACTAGCCCTCCTCTCCCCCGGGGCGCCCACGGCCTTGCCGTCGCCTCTCCAGCCCTCTCCTTGGCCCTCCTCTGCGGCGGGTTGCTCGGAGACACCTAACTATGAGTTATGCCTCAAAAAGCTTACCGAAGCTTGTAGAAGGCACAATAATAGTATAATCACCATACCATAATCCTCAAAACAATCAAAATTCAAGCAGAAAATCTCTCATTATTTATATCGCATATATACAGTATTATTAGATAATTTAAAAAAGATATATATTGGTTTTAATAAAAGATTTATTTTTCCAATATTTCGGCTGGCTGGATGTCAACCTTTATCAAGGTATTATATTTTTGTATCTTTTTTTATTATCTAATGAATTAAATATGGATTGCTCTATTTTCAAAAATATATATATATTATATAAAAATGTTATTTTTTTAAATTATAATTTCTTGATTAAACTACTCTGTAAAAATTACCACCAGATTCCTCAGCTTTCACAATATAAACCTATTGTTGTTGTTTTCCGTTGGCCGGCTCAAATCTTTTTGTAGATATGTAAATATGTAATCTTTTGTTTTTTTTTTTTATTCTTCACGCCTTAAGTCAGGTACACTTTCTCAAATCATGAATTCGATACTTTATTAGTACAATTAAAGCAAATCGTGATTATAATACAGTTAAACCTGTCTATAGCACCCCTCTTGGGACTCACCAAAATAGGGTGCTATAGAGAGGGGGCGCTATAGACAGGTTTAACTGTATGTTTTATTATTTTACCACGACTACAATTTAAATACTCATGTATACCAAACTCAAACAAATACTCAATTCTCTATATCAATTAGCAAGTTAAAACTCCAATTCCAAAATCAACAGAAAATATCTTTTTGTAATAATAATAGCCGACAGGATATTATTTACACTAATTACACCCCTGCGCAAAGATGACACGCAAAATCGTGAAGCGTTCCATAAATAAAAGACGAAAAACTACAGCAAAAAAGGTATTTGTCAAGAAAGAACTATTGAGACAATCACATTTTTTACATAGCAATATTGATGATAAAAATTGTTGTAATACATTCTTTATACCCATTTGTTCGAACAGAACAAGGGTTTTAAACAAAATTCAATGTTTTAAAGAGAGAGATGCGCTTTCTAATACATATAAAAATGGATGAAAATACTTTTTATACTTTCCATCATACACAATCATCTATAAGGCATGATGTGTGTTAGGCTTATGAATTTTTGGAAGCCCATAAAATAAAAAGATTACAGAAAATGGTGAAATTCTATAAAGAAACTTTAACTATTTAAAAGTATAGATGATTGTTTTGAAAATAGAGCAATTTTTCGAAAGTTTTTTTCCTCTAGTTTGTGTACACGTATTATTTTGTTGAGTTTTTTTTATCAATATCTCACTAAGGAATTTAATTTTTAAAACTCAACAAAATAATACGTGTACACAAACTAGAAAAAAAACCTTCGAAAAATTGCTCTATTTTCAAAACAATCATCTATCTTTTTAGTTAATTGAAGCTTCTTTATAAAATTTCACCATTTCCTGAAATATTCCAAATTTTGAGTGTGAAGATATAATTTATATAAAACAAAAGGAAGTGGAAACTTTTAAATTTCAATAAATTTTTCAAAAAGTTTGAAGTTCTCATTCTAGGAGTTGACCGGAAAGCAGCTAATGTGCTTCTGCACTTAAGGACTTCTTGAATGGATGAATGATTGGCTATATCCTTCCTTTGCCTTTTTCCTTTATTTATATTTTGGAAGGAAGGAACTAAAGTAATTATCTGTTTCTATTTAAGTCATCAAAGAGTTCTTTATTTACGTAATCTTCATTGATTTTAATTTTTTTATCTCCTTTTTAATATACTTATCTGAGCAGAATATATATAACTTCAATCTCCATATGTTAACAAAAAACTCATTTTTGTATTCTCAGCTTTTATTAAAGTTATTTAGAACACATTCCTTATTAAAAATCAACAAACGGTAAATGAACTTGTTTACAAATATTTAGCTCATCAATGATAAATATTCCCTGTGATTATATCTTAAATATATATCTATATATAGAAGCATAGGGCGCTTCTCCCGTCAAAATAAACGTCAAAACCTGACGCCATCTATTGACTGTCGCCGCAACTAGCGGCCTCGGGTCGGTGACAAAGCCACAACACCAGCTTTGGCAAACTAAGAAGCGTCCACCTAGAGACCATGGTTTCGGGCTAATGGCCCTCGTCAGTCTAGGGCGGACTTTATTCCATGAGATCCACACGGGATCTAATGGAATCTTCACAATCTACCAAAGAGGTGTTTTGCTTGCAAGGTAGCTGGGCAAAATCTAGATAGATAGATGGCGTCAGGTTTTGACGTTAATTTTGACGGGAGAGGCGCCCTATGCTTCTATGGATCAATTTCCTCCCGGCAAATTCTCCATCTATATCTATATATGTAAATTTTGAGGGGAGGATATTGATCTGTGTATAATAATGGTCAACTCTACTGTTGAATAGAAGTTAAACAATGCGCCAAATATATATATGGCCATATATATATTAAAGTCAAAAAAAGCATATCCTGTCCACGTTCGCATGAACTTTTAGATGGCAGAGCGCCATCTAGTGGAACAGAAATCAACTAAACGTTGATTTAGTCTGGTCCCAGTAATTAGTTGATTTCTGTTTCACTAGATGGCGGTCTGCCATCTAAAGGTTCATGCGTACGTGGTCAGGATATGCCTTTTTAAATTTTAATAACAAAAATATGACATTTTTTTATTATTTCTTCATATATATATGTTGTATTCAGGCTAGTGCGCTCCTACTTTGGCCCATGACTGCAAGTTTGATGAGGATCCTACTGTGACGTTGTTGGCGCATATATTTTGCGCATAGTTTAACTTCTATTTCAATGGGAGAGGCGACCTTTATTATACTCAGATCAATATCCTCCCTGCAATATATGTTGTAAAATATGTATATGTGATGAGGTCCTGTAGCCTCTTGTAGAATACTGTCGACTAAAACTGTGGTGAGGTATCCTGTCGACTTAAACTATGGTGTGAGTCCCTGTCGACTCTCGCTATACTGTATTGACCGAGAGGAACAGTCAGGATGGGGAGTTTTCCAGTACCTCTCTGCACCTTGGGAGACCTTTAACAGTTCTCACAGAGTACAGGCAGTCGTGGTCGAGGCAGAGTGGAAAGCTTGGGAATGTCCACACAAAACCGAAGACACAGTTGCACTAAGAAAGTTCCGTGAACAGATAAAAGTTGAGCTAGGAGCGAAAGATGGAGAGATAGAAGAGTTTTTACTGGTATATATGGTGGATGAAAAGGACCTTGGTGACAACCGACGAGGGCTCGCGCTGATGGTGAAGAGACTGTGAAGTGACAATCAAGTGACTATATTTTTGACTAAGACGGGGGCCTTATATATCTTTTCCGAGAAAAGAAGTATTGCATTTCAGCAGATGCACACGAGGGTGGATCAGGGGCGAAATTGGACACTGGCGCCGTGGCAGTTTCCATCTTTAGACCTTGTTGTTTTGGGACTGCTACATCTATCTCGATTTTAGACGTTTTTGATTTCTATCTCTTGCTTCAGCTCAACTCTTAATCTATTACAGAGTTTTATTTATTTATCCTCAGTTTGTACAAAGTATGTACATGATGATGTAATGACACATGTCAATAATGCGTATAATCATTTACAGATGTGTTTCAATTATACAACATGAAAATCTTGTTATAAGTTATATACAATATGGGGTTGTTGGTTTAAATTACCATATAGACATATCGCGTCGCAGTAGATTCCTCATCCAACTTGCAGTCATGGGGCCAGAGTGGAAGCGCACTAGCGTCAAGGTAAAAGGAATCCACACAGATTAGAGCATGGGTATCTTGGATTAGGGAGTGACATCCGGGAAGGTTAGCTGGTACTATGGAGGATCAGGTCAATAGCTGGTCAAATGGGCAGCATGGCGACCGTTTTCCGCTGTCTTCTGACTGACTACTCTGCCTTCTGCACCCAGAAAAAAAAACAGCTTCTATGCTAATGGTGACGTCAAAGTAGGCGGATTTTGATGTCCCTCGTATCCATTCAAGAACTGACATGGGCGATATGTTTACATCCTGCCTTAGCTCCTTGGACAATGTTAACGACCTGTTATACCACTTTTCTAGGTGCAGCCCTTTCTTTGCCGGTGGTATATTTTATTGAGGCCATTTTTAAATTACAACCCATACTGTGTCTTGTTGTTTCAATGCGCGCAAAGTACTTTATATACAACATATGAAATTCTACATATTCACTCTGATGAGCGCCAACTGCCCGAAACGCGTTCGTGGATGGCTTTTCTTGATTTATCAATAGAATAGGTTAGCCAAATATCAGGGAACAGGTTAAATCAATGTTCAGTTGATTTCTGTTCCACTAAATGGCGTTCTGCCATCTAAAAAGCACATGTGCTCCTGGTCAGGATATGCTTTCATTATTTTTAATATATATGTTTGTTTAATTAAAAATGCATATATTGGGTCAAAATATCATTTATTTTATCAATATTTCAGTTGGCTGAACGCCAACCTTTATCAAGGTGTTATAACATTTTAAAGTGTGTCAACAACAAACTCAGCGCCACATAACGTCAACAGCATTAAGTTTTAAAAATATTTTGTTATATTCAATGGGGAGAAAATATTGATATATATATATATATTTATATTATGGACAAAAAAATATATGTTTGTGTGTTCTATTTAATATTATTATTCTAATTCATTTTAAATATGTGTTTTGAGGACTATTGACAAATCACAATTACAGTTAAAGGTACTAACCGCCCTTTCTACCAAGCAACTTATCAATACTTTGTGTTCCAGATGTGCCGTTCGAGAAAGATACGGCAATCAAGATAAATATTCAGAAATTTCCAAGTTCACACAAAGAGGTAGGTTATGTAAATATGTTTACATTGCTACCGCTATGTAAATACAGGGTGATCCGTGAAATCGTTCCTAAACTGAAGTTGGCTTCTAAATTAACATTTATTTATTTACTAATCTGAGGAAAATAGTAAGAAATTTATATCATTAATTCTACAACTCGGAGTGAAAATCTGGTTGGTAGAGGAATTATGGAATCAATCTTTTGTGTTTTCCTCAATACTGTAGATAACTGTAAATGATGGACTGTTGAGATGTAAGATCTGGTTGATGTATTGACAGTATTGGACTGTTGGTCTTCCTTTTTTCTTTACACCGTTGTTTGGGTAGTAGTGGGTGAGATAGTTGAAGTGAGGTTCAGGAGGGTGTTTTGATAATTATAAAAGCTATTTTGAAGTTGAAAGATTTTAATATTTAGAAGTTCTTAAGATAGATAGTTAATGTTCTTATAATACAATCATTCAGAACCTTCTCTACCAATCATGATTATCATGATTTTGGTACTAAATGTACACTCATGAACAAAACTTAAGGAAGTTGTACCTTTTAGCATGTATATCGGGATTCAGACAATAACTCTGAAATATACTCAAGGACAAAACTTGAGGAAGTTGTACCCTTTAGCATGTGTTAAAAGTATTATGACAATAATTCTGAAAGATACTCATGGTCAAAACTTAAGGAATGGTACCCTTTAGCATGTATATCGGGATTATGACAATAACTCTGAAAGATACTCATGGACAAAACTTAAGGAAGTTGTATCCTTTAGCATGTATATCGGGATTATGACAATAACTCTGAAAGATACACTTATGGGCAAAACTTAAGGAAGTTGTACCTTTTAGCATGTATATCGGGATTCAGACAATAACTCTGAAAGATACACTCATGGACAAAACTTAAGGAAGTTGTATCCTTTAGCATGTATATCGGGATTATGACAATAACTCTGAAAGATACACTTATGGGCAAAACTTAAGGAAGTTTGTACCTTTTAGCATGTATATCGGGATTCAGAAGATAACTCTGAAATATATTTTTTCATACAGTGGCATTTATTGAAGACACACGAGTAAACAAAATTGCTTATTTCTCCTTAAAATAAACAGATGACCGGCAACATTAGAGACCTTTTTCACTTCCCTAAGTTTTGTTAATAAGTGTATAGACATGTGATGTAATTACAGTACAACCAGCTTCTACCAATCAGGGTTATCACAGACTTTGCTATATATGTAAAAATGCGAACTGTTGAAAGATTTATACCTATTCACTCATCATATTCATCTCATTGTGTATGTTATGGCTATTTAAATAATCACTATCTTACAAGGTAATACGATCAAATCCGAATAGTGTGTGAGGTTTCGGTAACACTTGATAACAGTACTAACTATTTAAGAACATTGTTTGATAATGATAACAACGCTGTTATCAAAACATCCCACACTATTTATTTATTTATATTTGGTCTTATTACCTTGTATTTCTAATCTATATTCCACAAATTGTATCTTATCGAATACTTATCATATAAATGAACTCCATGATAATTTTACGCTATCAATATTGGAGAGAAGTAAGGCAAAGATATCTCAAGGAAAGAAATATAAAGAAGGTGTCGTTTAATGTTCCCCTCTTCTTTAAAAAAATCGACATTTTGGAATAAAGTGAATATTGGTAAACTTTGAAGTGATTTCTTTTATAAAAGTTTGAAGTTTTTTTTATTATTTTCAAACCACACATCTTCAAATATTGACTTTCTTGAAAAAATAAAATACGAGTAGTTGTCGTTTTTTGTCATTTTGTCCCCTGAAGGTATATGACAAATGGTGATTGTAGGAATATATATCTTAATGTAACAAAATAGATGGTTGATAGTTTTAATAATTTATAAAGGACGGGAATTTCTGATATTTTCTCAATTATACCTTAGTCTCCTCAGCACTTACACAACTTTAATTAATAATTTATTTAAGCTATTCAATTATAATTTAATATTTTTCTTATAATTATAAATTTACTCTCATGGACAAAACTTAAGGAAATTGTACCTTTTAGCATGTATATCAGGATTCAGACAATAACTCTGAAAGATACTCATGGACGAAACTTAAGGAAGTTGTACCTTTTACCATGTATATCGAGATTCAGACAATAACTCTGAAAGATACTCATGGACAAAACTTGAGGAAGTTGTACCTTTTACCATGTATATCGGGATTAAGGCAATAACTCTGAAAGATATTACAGTGACACCTTTATTGAAGACACACGAGATAACCAAGTGTATATACACTCATGGACAGAACTTAAGGAAGTTGTACCTTTTAGCGTGCATATCGGGATTCAGACCATAACTCTGAAATATATTACAGTACCTTTATTGAAGACACACGAGATAACCAAGTCTATATACACTCATTGACAAAACTTAAAGAAGTTGTACCTTTCACCATGTATATCGGGAGTAAGGCAATAACTCTGAAAGATATCACAGTGACCTTTATTGAAGACACGAAATAACCAAGTCAGAACAAAATTGCCTTTGTTGTCTTCAAAAGACAGATGACCGTTGGTATCAAAACTTTCCAGTTCATTTAGATTTGTCCATGAGATTATATTTTATATTCTATAGCTTCTATATAAATAATTATCTTTATTTTTATATATCTCCATGCACAAAGGCAACAATAAATAAGTATTAGAGAAGAGAGAATATGCACAACAATATATATATATATGGTATGTGTTTCGAGAATTATTCACCATATTTACATACACAACTCGGGTCGAGTTCGTGGAAGTTGTTTTTCGTACAATAATCATTAAACGAGAGACTGTCCTACATCAGGTTTATGGTCCATTAGCGCTCTTTGATGGATGGCATCTAATAAAAAAACAAGCTTGAGGTAAAAGGTTCTGGGAAATAAGGTTTTGGACTTAACCGCTGCTTTTATATTTTAGATAAACAACATTTTAAAGAATATTAATTTTGAATAATAAAAGAGTGATTTTGATAGATTATACTCCGAGCTTATCTCTGTGTCTTAAACGTGATGTGAAAGTAGTTTATATGGTTGGGTATTTTTGACAACCTAGGTTCGAAACTGACTGTTGAAACTCTTTCTCTCTTTGTCTCAAACAGTCCAGCTTATGGACTGAAAGGTCTGGGAGGCCATCTGCTTCTAGGATGTCTCAAACATTGCGTGGCAGTAGTTTATATGGTTTGATGTAGTCTCGACAACCTAGGTTCGAAACTGGCCGTTAAAAGTCTTTCTCCCTCTGTCTCAAACATGCCGGATTATGGACCAAAGATCTGGAAGGCCATCTGCTTCTAGGATGTCTCAGACATGGCGTGAACGTAGTTTATATGGTTTGGTATATTCTAGAGAACCTAGGTTCGAAACTGGCCGTTAAAAGTCTTTCTCTCTATCTCAAACAGTCCGGCTTATGGACTGAAAGGTCTGGGAGGCCATCTGCTTCTAGTATGTCTCAAACATGGCGTGGCAGTAGTTTATATGGTTTGGTATTCTAGAGAACCTAGGTTCGAAACTGGCCGTTAAAAGTCTTTCTCTCTATCTCAAACAGTCCGGCTTATGGACTGAAAGGTCTGGGAGGCCATCTGCTTCAAGGATGTCTCAAACATAGCGTGGCAGTAGTTTATATGGTTTGATGTAGTCTCGACAACCTAGGTTCGAAATTGATTGTTGAAACCTTTTCTCTCTCTGTTTCAAACATGGCGTGATGGTGGTTTATATGGTTTGGTATTCTAGAAAACCCTTAGGTTCGAAACTGGTCGTTATGAGTATTTATTTCCATGTCTCGGGCGTACAGACTTCGCTCTAGGTAGTCCACTATTCAATGGTGTCTCAAACATGCCAGATTATGAACCGAAAGGTCTGGAAGGCCATCTGCTTCTAGGATGTTTAAAACATGGCGTGAACGTAGTTTATATGGTTTGGTAGATTCTAGACAACCTAGGTTCGAAACTGGCTCTTAAATCTCTTTCTCTTCATCTATGATTACTCAACCGCTATTCCAGCAAAACAACATCGTCATACGGAAATTTACGACCAATTATCTGAGTTTTTATCTATCTGCGTTAAAAAAACTAACTAAAAAATAATAAAATTGTGTACGCTATTTGTTGTAGGTGATTATATTAGAAACTCCTAAGAGAAAATATGTAAATTGTTCTAGCTGTTTGATTTAGAAGTTGTGTATGCAAATTTAATTTTGTAAAAATATTTTTTTAGATGTTTTGTATATCTAAAAATCGTATGTAGAAAATAGATGTTTTTTTGAGTTGCTTGTTAAATGTAAATGAGTGTGGAAGCTATGTGTAATAAATACTTTTTTAGGATAACAAGAAGTCTTATTGAATTTATTGAAGATCTTCTTTAAAAAAGGTAAATATAAATCTCTGCACAGCAACACTATTTTTACTTCGCTGTCTTTATTTTATGAATCCGATTCTAAATGACAAGACGGAAATTTTTGCCGGGAGGATATTGATATAAAGAGAAACAGGTCGCCTCTCCCGTCAAAATAGACGTTAAAACCAGAAAGAGACAAAGGTCGCCTCTCCCGTCAAAATAGACACGCCATCTATTGACCGTCGCCGCAACTAGCGGCCTCGGGTCGGTGACAAAGCCACAACACCAGCTTTGGAAAACTGAAAAGCGTCCACCTAGAGACCATGGTTTCGGGCTAATGGCCCTCGTCAGTCTAGGGCGGACTCTATTCCATGAGATCCACACGGTGGATGGTGTCTGGTTTTGACGTCTATTTTGACGGGAAAGGCGACCTTTGTCTCTTTATATCTAAATGACAAATTTGAACCTATATAGTAGTTCTTTAATACCACCCATCTGTCTTTGTATTATTTTCACAAAATTTTCCAGTTGGATGCCTTAAAAAAAGGTTCGGAAATGCTGTTGTTGATCATAACAACATCGTTAATACAAATTCTTATCCTCTTTCTGTATTATATAACATAGTTATATCGATTAAGCCTTGCGTTATCTATACCTTTCCATTAACGAATTCAACAATTAACTTTAACGCCGTCCAAGAATTACAATAGCGAGCATTAATTACCACATTATAATTAGCTGCAATCTTCCATAATTTGCTCTATTCTACCGCAAGCTATTATCGTCTGCTCGAGAATTATACAATTAAGGATCGAACAATCGTCTGCATACTAAAATATATCAAACGATATAATAAATTCGTAGTATTTGAGATGAAATTTTGTTATTGTATTCTTTATTTATATCTAGTATTCTCTCTAAATGATCTGTGTTTGAGAATATCAATTCCTTTTTATGTTATAATAATATTTTATTTTGATTGTTTTTATCATAATCATATATATTACAATATAATGCGGCTTATAATTGTAGAACGACATTTGAAAATTATCCCGCATGTGTTTCTTTTGAACGAAAAATCGAAATTTATTTTAAGGAGAAATAACGATTATTTCTAACCTTAGGGATGAAGTATGAAAGGATTAATTGTGAAGAGTAATGATAAACGGAAAAAAAAGGTTAGAAATAATCGTTATTTCTCCTTAAAATTAATTTCGATTTTTCGTTCAAAAGAAACACATGTGGGATAATTTTCAAATGTCGTTCTATAATCAAATATCAATCATATTTATATTCATGGACAAACATAAGATAGTGGAAAGGCCTTCGTCACAATTTACAATTTCATTGCTTCGAGATGGAGGCCGACGCCAAACAGCCAAGTATGCAAATCAAGAAGCACTTCGCAGATGGAGAGTAAAGCTTTAAGGAAGTCTTTGGAATGATTTACCATCATTTGGTATCTGAAAAAAAGGATTAATTGTGTCTTAATTATTAAAATATACAAGTATCAGAGTCATCAACAATCAATTCTGTCATCGTTTGCTTTTATGAATGGAATAAATACCCAAATATGGCCATGTCTTATAAGCATCGGTGGTTCAGTGGTAGAATGTTCGCCTTCCACGCGGGCGGCCCGGGTTCGATTCCCGGCCGATGCATTTTTTTTTTTTTTGCAATTTTTAAAACTCATTTATATTATTAATTTTGAAACAACTAAATGGATTGCAAAAAAAAAATAAATCAAATACCTAAACACTAATATAATACAATTTTTGTCATTACACACTTTTTTTCCTGTAGTTTATGTGTTTCTTCTGTATTGCTATTCTATGACACTTCTACTATTTATTATTGATGTACTTTCAGTATGAAGGATACTGACAACTCGGGGGATTTCTCGGGCGAAGCCGGGTGTCATTCTTCTAGTCAATTATAATTACCACGTCAACTATACGCACTGAATTGTATATACAGTATACATGGAAGAAACTTAAATATATTGTCGCGTTGAAAAATAGACATGAGGAGAGGTAAACACGAACAAACTTTATTCTCTTTAACGGCCTACTCTAAAAGTGTATCTACGTACATTTATATAGCTATAACATAATTAAAAACTTATGTAAATCAATACAAACTAAAAATTATGTAAATAAATTAACCACACGTTACAATATGAAATTTATTCTCAGTTACTTATAAAACAACAGCTTACAAAATTTCATCTATTATTTTAGTCGTTTCAAAGTTTTCGCTTTTTTTATTAAAATGTAAACACATTAAATAAAGTTATGGTCGTAGTTCGTTCTCCTTTAAAAACAAAAGAATTCACCTTATTTTACAAGTATAAATATATTAACTTATTGTGTTAAATTTTCACTTTTTAAACAATTGGGTGTATTTTAATTAAAAATACACTAATTTGATCATTATTAAAGACAATAAATATATTTTTAAACAGCTAAAAAAATATTCAATAATATTATATAGATAAAAAAAAATACATGTTTTTAATTCAAACTTCCTTCCAAAAGTTATGCACGAAGCCAAAAGTGCAATAATTACTGTATTAAATAAACCTACTTGGTGTTAAAATCATAGAGAATGAATTAGTTAAACAGTGTAGGTATTATACAAAATAGATTTTTTAAGCACTCAATTCATATATAATATGAAAATAACATATATAACATAATGCATATGCAAACACATTATAAAATCAGTGGACAAGTAGGTAACACCCTCGATTCCCGACAGTCATGAACCGGGATTTAATCCCGCGTTAACATATGTGAATAACCTTCACTTATCAATCATTGTTGCAAATATCATTAACTAGGTTGATCTTGTTGAGCGATACCTAATAAAGTGATTCTGGAACAAGGAACAAGATGCAAATACATTCTCAAACCTTATTTTATTTTACAATTTAAGTTTTATAATTAACTCTTCTGTGGGAAGTGTAATAAGTTTGATAAGTTAAATTGTAATAATTTCTAAAAATCTTTCTAATAAAGTCAATAAAATCTATTTGTTATTTTTCTTGAAGATGTATCCCTCTAGCTATAAAATTTATCAGAACTTATTAAAAAAAAAAAAGAAGTTTATTTTCCTTCTTTAAAAATATTTACATAGAAGCAATTTAACAAAACAAATTTAAGCCAAAAATTAAACAAAAACTGATTTACATATCTCTCGACAAAATATATTTACTCTAGTCTCTAGTCAAACCCCAATAAATAAATATATATACACAATTTAATTATTTTTATACGTCTGCGTAACTCTAAGTCCATTTACATCACTATTTATAATATGAAACATTAGCGCGCCATCTATTCTGAAAATTCAAAACTATTATAGGCGCGTATGAAAAATTGTTAAATTTTTAAAAGAATCATACACATCTATAATAGTTTTGAATTCTCATAAAATCTATTTATGTTGTATATAATAGTTAGGAATATATTGCTATATTTGTCTTCCCTAACTGCAACACTCAAACGGAATACCAATGATATCACAATAAGTCCAGTAGGTGAGAAAATCCCGCCCAAAATCCTCCCAGCAGAAGACTTCCGGTCAAGGATCTTCTGCAGGCTTAGTTCTTGAATTCTATCGTATGCTTCTTTTTTCTCTTGATTACTTTTATTTTATTATTATTATTGTATTTAATCAGGTATTTATATATATATATTCAGATGTGATTGTCAATGATCTTTTTTTTATTATTATTATTTTATGAAATTTATTTTATAATATTTAAAGTTTATATAATATCGATTTTATACAAATAATTTAGGTTTTATATAAAGATCGTTTTTTGTGTGTGTAATGAATGGAAAAAATCTAGAATATTAAGACAGTAAGAATATAATAGTATTTTGTAAAACAAATATAGAAAATTTAAATATATCAAAACAGGATATATTTTATTTGTGGGCGTTTATTAATGGTCTTGAACTCTTAAGAAACATATTTCAGAAACATATCTCTTTTAAAGTTTCAAATAATATCGAAAAATATCGCTAAAAAATGAAATTGTTCATCATTAAAGTGTAAAATGTCATTGTAACGTTAATAATGTTGTTTTAAAATTGCAAAGTTTATAATGTTGTTATAAAATTGCAAAGTTTATAATGTTGTTTTAAAATTGCAAAGTTTACAAATGTGTTCTAATTAAAATTCTGAAAATTTAATATGTTAAAGTTTAAAATGAAATCGAAAAATTGTCGCTTAAAAATAAAAATGCTATCATTAAAGTGTATAATTTTGTTTTAAAATTGCAAAACCTGTAAATATGTGTGTATTCTAATTAAAAATATTTTTTAAAAACAATATTACTTTTAAAGTTTAAAATAAAATCTAAAATTGACGTTTGAAAATAAAATTATTATCATTAAAGTGTAAAATGTTGTCATATTGAAGTGTGTAAAAAAATGTTTTAAAATTGCAAAAACTCAATATCAATAGAGAGACACATTTTTGAATGTGAGAATTTAAAGATGGTCGATAAAATTTTTCTTAATTAAAGTGTAGATTTAAAAAGCCATAATTAATTATCTTAGCAACATAATTAAAGAGCATAAAAAGAGTAATTACAATGTTAATAAATCACTTTTTATGGCATATATTAATTCATAATTTAAGGTATCAAATATAAAAATTACCCTCCTCTCTATTTAATTATTAATTAGTTTTATTTTTCACTTTTATTTTAGAAATTTTCAATTTTGATTATTTTAATATTAAAATATTTATATTATCTTTTTTTTTTGCGTGTTCGAGATTTTGGCGGGAGTTTTAAAATATCTTTTGATGAAATTTAGGAATTTATTTTTTTAATCAATCTCTAGTAGATATTTTCATTTTTAGATTTAAATAATAAAATTAAATATTCTTTATCAAATATTTTTATTAATATTGAGGATCATTTTTTTTAAAATAGAGCAATCCATAAATAAATCTTTAAATAAAAAGGTATATTTTGGATCAAAATATCATTTATTTAACCAATATTTCAGTTGGCTGAACGCCAACCTTTATCAAGGTATTATAACATTTAAAATGTTACACACTTTAATATGTTATAATACCTTGATAAAGGTTGGCGTTCAGCCAACTGAAATATTGGTTAAATAAATGATATTTTGATCCAAAATATGCCTTTTTATTTATTGAGGATTATATTTGCTTTATAATATTATAATTTATTTGTTAAATATATATATAAATTTTTGGTGTATAAATATTGATTTAATCCTTCAATTAATTCATTATTTAAATTATTGAGGGTTCGAGATTTTGGTGGGAGTTTTAAAATATCTTCTGATGAAATTTAAGATTTTTTTTTGATCAATCTCTAGTAGATGTTTTCATTTTTAGATTTAAAATAATAAAATTAAATATCCTTTCTCAAATATTTTTATTAAGATTGATGATTCTTTTCAAAACGATTTCAACCAATATATTTAAATAAAATTGTAAGGCAATACAAATATGTATGGCTGCAGAAAGGACAAACAAAGAAATAAAGGTCATGCAACAGCGTTCGGATCAAGAAGTATCAGTCATTAAAAAGAACTTCAGGCCAAAACAGAATGCAACAATGGAAGAAGTTCCAAAATTAATAGACAATTGCAAAAAATGTGGCTGCACACATCCAATTAGAAGATGTCCCGCATATGGAAAAATTTGCAAAAAATGTAAAAAAGCAAATCATTTTGCAAAATGTTGCAGATCAAATTTCAGGTATAAAAAGAAAATCAATACCTTAGAAGAAGAAGGAACAGAAAATGATGAATTTAGTCTTCAAATTAATTCATTGTCGGAATTCACTAGTGAACCAATGGAAAAAATCCAAATAAACAACACTGAACCTTTCAAAATAAAATTGGACACTGGAGCTCAGTGCAATGTCTTGCCTTGGAACATTTTCAAGAAAATAATTTCAAAACTTAACAGAAGTTCAGTGAAAAGTTTAAAATCATTCTCAGGCCACAGAATTAAGGTGGAAGGAGAAATTATTGCCTCATGCATAATAAACAACATCAAGGCAGACATTAAGTTCATTGTCACCAAAACAGGGACCACACCAATACTGGGCAGTGAATCTTGCTTTATGCTTGGACTACTCAAGAGAATAAATTAAATAAAACCAGTAGAACAAGAGTTTCACCAGCTGTTCAACGGAGATGGTTGCTTAAAGAATTTTGAATACAGAGCAGAATTCACAAAAGGGGACCACAAGTTGGAAATAAAACCACCCAGGAGAATACCCCTTAAAATAAAAGATGAGGTCAAGAAACAACTAGACTTAATGGAGAAAAGTAAGGTGATAAAAAGAATGGAAGAACCGACACCTGTCTCAAGCAACATGGTGGTAGTGAAACAAGGCGGGAAATATAGAATTTGCATTGATCCATCAGATTTAAACAAGATCCTGCTAAGAAGACACTACCCACTAAGAACGATAGAGGACATAGCTTCCAATATCAAAAATTCAAAATACTTCACAAAGCTTGACTTCTTAAAAGGCTTTTGGCAATTGAAGGTCGCTGCGGAAACACAACCTTACATGACCTTCAGCACACCTTGGGGGCGTTATGCTTTCCTTAGAGTCCCATTTGGAATTAAAACTGCCCCGGAGATTTTCCAGAATACCATATCCAAGATTGTAGAGAATATACCTGGTGTAGAAAACTCAATGGACGACATACTCATCCATGCTGAAGACATCCAAACACTGAGAGAAAGAACTAAAATAGTCATGACTACTCTTCAGGAAGCTGGAGCAAGACTCAATAAGGACAAATGTGAATTTGAAAAAAAAAAAGTTCTTGGGACATATCTTCACAAGTGATGGAATAAAAACAGATGAAGAAAAAGTCAAAGCCATTGACAATATCAAGTCACCATCAAACAAAAAAGAACTACAAAGACTTTTGGGAATGGTTCAATACTTACATAAATTCATCCCAAATCTCTCAGAGATAACATACAGAATGAGATTGCTTCTGAAGAAAAACACAGAATGGCAATGGGACAGCTTGATGGACAAGGATATGGAAAGAATAAAAGACTTATTAAAACAAGCGCCAACCCTAAAGTATTATGATCCTAACAAAGATGTGGTACTTTCGGTCGATGCAAGCCAACATGCCATTGGAGCAGTCTTACTCCAAGAAGATCGACCAATTGCGTATGCTTCTTCTGCATTAAATGATGCTCAGAGGCATTACCCTCAAATAGAAAAAGAAGCTCTGGCAATTAAATTTGGTTGTAAGAAATTCCATACCTATATATATGGTAAATCTCTTTTAATAGAAACAGACCATCGACCGTTAGAATCCATTTACAAAAAACCAATGGATAAAATGCCACCAAGACTTCAAAAAATATTCATGGAAATTAATCAATATGGACCAAATATTAAATACAAGAGTGGAAAGGAGCTCTTGATTGCAGACTTACTGAGTCGAGATTGCAAATCATATGAGATTCTAGAAGAAAATCCAATAGAAATCCTTTTAATTACTGCATTTGACAATAGATCAACAACCAACATCATGAAAGCTACAAAGGAAGATGCAGAATTACAAGAACTAAAAGAAACAATAATCCAAGGATGGCCAGACCAAAAGTCACTAGTTCCTCTATCTTGCAGAAGATATTGGAATATAAAAGATGAACTTTCCATTCATGAAGACCTAGTTCTGAGGGGAACCAAAATAATAATACCAGAATCAATAAAAAAAAACAAGTTCTCAAACAGATACATGAAGGCCACCTAGGCATTACTGGTTGTACCAAAAGAGCCAAAGACTCCATTTATTGGGCAGGAATGTCCAAAGATATCTCTGACATGGTAGAAAATTGCAAGACATGCATAGCTACACAAAGAGACAAACAAAAACAACCCCTAATGCTAAAAGAAATTCCTGAGCTCCCATGGGAAATTGTCGCATCAGATATCTTTCAATTTGAAGGGAATGAATACATTGTGATTATAGACAGTTATTCTGGATTCATAAACTTTGAACCTATTAACACCATAAATTCAAAAGATACCATTGGATTTCTCAAAAGAAACTTTAGCATACATGGAATTCCTAAAGTTCTGGAGACAGATAATGGAAGAAATTATGCTTCAAGAGAGTTTAATGAATTCAGCAACAAATGGAAGTTTAATCACAAGACTTCAAGTCCACATTACCCTAAATCAAATGGACTGGCTGAAAGAGCTGTGCAAATAGCAAAGAACATTCTTAGAAAATGCAAACAAAGTGGAGATGATATCCAGATTGCATTACTCAACTATAGAAATACTCCAAGAGAAGACATGGGATCACCAGCACAAACACTACTTTTAAGAAGAACAAAGACAATCTTGCCAATCAGCAAAGAATTGTTAAGACCTTGCATCCAAAAAGATGTCACTTTAAAGCTAAGAAGATCCAGAAACAAGCAGAAATTCTACTATGACAAAGGATCAAGAGACGAACCAAATTTCAAGATCGGACAAGAAGTTTATCTAAGAGAAAACAGAAGAAACTGGAAACCAGCCACAATAGTTCGAGAAGATGGTCCAAGGTCCTATACAGTCCAGAACAACAAAGGACTCTACAGAAGAAACCAATCACATATTACAACTAACCAATCCCAAAGAGACCATGAAAGCATCCTTGAGCAAGAACCCAGTGGAAGTGCTTGTTCAACTATGGAGCAAGATCAAGAAACTCAGCCTAAAGGTTCTGACAGGATGGAGCTGCAGTCGGAAACTGATAATCCAGCTGGAGAGGAGGAGACCAGAGAGGTGCGGAAGTTCACAAGAAGCGGTCGCCAGGTGAAGCCACCAAAAAGAATGGATTTATAAAAACGGAGAGATGTAATATAGTTAATATCGTACTCGGCAACACAGTTGAGTTCGATATAGAATGTAAACAAAAGAACTAACGCTATCTAAAACTAACAACAATCCTGTAAGTAAATAAATATATCTAATACCCTAATAAATAAATCTTATAATACGTTTGCTAATTATATTACGTAAACAAAGATTTTACAAAAATGAAGTGTTTATATTTCTATTAATAGTCTTTATATTTATTTTAATATTACCAAATCCCTAGAACACACACACTATATTAGAGTTATATAAAATTTCGTAAATAAAATTTTTAAGCTTTATTTGTACAATGTTTAAAAATTTATTTTAATAGTAAAATATTTCTTTTAAAAAAGGATTTTCTTTTGAAATTTTTGTTCGAATATTTATACTTTTCTGTAAAATTATTTTTCTCAGATGTTACAAACTGTTTTATCAATTGGATATCAAACTCTGTATAAATATAGGAAACGAATATTTAATATATATTGAAAGATTCATTTTTGTTATATAAAATCGGGTAGGTTTCATAAAGAAAATCGATTCTGCGTAATTTAAAATTTATAAGAAAATATAATTTTTTGTTTGTTTCTGTGAATATTCTTTAAGATTATAAATAAAAGACAATTCGCTGAGAGATAAATCAGGACAATACAAGCTTTCGGGCATAACAATCTTTTTCAACATTGAATTCAGAGATCCTGTCCTTGTCTGGAGGAGGACTCTCTCACAATGAAAGAACCTCACTTGCTGAGAACAGCTTTTTATATTTTATCACCAAATTGTAAATAATATCATTTATCATCTTTGTTTATATTAATCATTGTTTTGAGTAACAATTGACTAAGAGCCACAATAAAATATCGTAAAATTTCTTCGACAGGTATATATAATTATGATATTATAATTTTATGTTATATCGTATATACATATATATTAAAACTCTGGGACCAAAAATCTTTTTGGTCGCAGTGGTACAGCCTACTCCACGCTGACGAGCGCAAACAGCGCGAAACGCGTTCGTGGATGGCTTTTCTTGATTTATCAAGAAATTGGGTTGGCCAAATATCAGGGAACAGTCTAAATCAATGTTTAGTTGATTTCTGTTCCACCAGATGGCGCTCTGCCTTCTGTAAAGCACATGTGATCCTGGTCAGGATATGCCATTTTTATTTTTAATATCAACACCTGACCCACTTATATATTTTTTTTCTATTGTTTTTCATATATATATTATATAATCTAAAAACTCGAATATTTCTATATTTAAAAATATATATATTTCATTTTATTCATTGATAATTTTACTTTTTTTATCATCGTTTTTAGAAAGACTTTCAGTTTTTGTTGTATAGTTTTGTTGTAAATATACGTAGTTAATATATCTATCCTTTTTAATCACTAATATAGGATTAACTTTATAAATTCTATATAATGTGAAAATAACTAATGTGTAATATTTCCTCAAGTAATTGAAAATAAAAGCTACTTGACGGTAAATAATTATCTTTTTTTTATCACGACTGCACCTCAACCCTTTATCTTATCGATCCTTTGTCTTATCAAGCCTTATCTAACAACAACAAAATATTCATAACAATAAGCCGACAGGATTACCTGAATTTTCAACCCAATTGCTCTATAAATTATTCAAATTTCATAAAACTAATTTTACAAAATGTCTCGCAAACAAAGGAATGTAGAACATACCATGACGCCTAATCCAAGTACTATAGAAATACCGAAATTTAATGGTCAAAATTTAAACATAATATCTTGGCTCAAATTCTTTTTAAAAATGTTTACAGAAGCATCTTAATGAAGATTTTAAACTAAATAATATTTCAAATTATCTCGAGGGAGAATCATTCAGTTATTATATAGAAGAATTACAAGATATAGATAATTGGGGGGATTTAGAACAAAAATTGATAACATATTTCACAATTAAAGATTCAAATTTATTTAGTAGGTTTATAAATTAAAAATATAATGATAAAGATGATCTTGAACAATATTTTAAAGAAAAATCTGTCTTAGCCAATAAACTTAATCTTGAAAAAACACTTTTACTAGAGGCACTTACAGATGGAATGCCAGATCACCTAAAAAATATCTAATAGCTGCAAGAGTACAAGAACCTTCAGGCTGGTATAAAATCACAACCCAATTAACATTATCAACAAATAAAGAAGAAGAACCCCAACAACCCTCTACCAGTACAAGCACTCCAGTAAAAAGATTTAATTCCAATTCCTCCAAAGCTCATCAATACCAGCCTTTTCCCAGGACAGCAGCAGCAACTCACCACCAGCAAGAACCCCACAAACCCATAAACCTACCCTCATACCCCTGCAAGATATGTGCATCTCACCAGCTTCCCAACCAGATGAACAAGGCATTTTACACCCCATAGGTTATTTTTCAAGAAAACTTCATCCTTATGAACAGAATTATACTGCCTCAGAAATTGAAACATTAGCTATCATTAATTCAGTACAAAGATTTCATACATATCTACACAACATACATTTTACATTGCACACAGATCACTTACCTTTAAAATTGATCAAAAATGTAAAAAATCCACAAGGTAGGTTATTTAGATGGTCCTTAATTCTATCTCAATATAGCTTTTCATTAAACATATTAAAGAATTAAATAATATAGAAGCAGACATGCTGTCAAGAGCACCTGTCTCATTTTACCTAACATATAATGAGTTAAAAGAACACCAAACAACAGAACAAATTAGCAATAGTAAACTTAAAATACAAAATGGCCTTTATACAATTATTAGAAAGGGTTTTAAAAGAGCTTATGTACCACAGACACTAAGACACAAATTATTAAACAAAGTGCATACAAAGCATGGACATATTGGAACAACTCAAATGACAAATAATTTCTCCACACTATTATTTTAGTTTGATTCCGTTGCAATTCCAGAAGACGATTTTTAAAGGTAATTTGCCTTTCATTGTAAGAAAATTTTGATAATTTCTAATAACTTTTCGCACAGTTCCCTGGTGTCAGAATGAGTAGTTTTCTTTTTTGCAATTTCAGCGTAACTTGCCTTTTGTTTTTCAACAATTGCTTCTTTCGTTTTAGTGGAGCTTGCTTGAGGTATGGTGTTAGGGGAGTTTTGTCTGGGAGGCTTTAGCTGCTGTTGTTGTGGCTTCGGAAAATTTGGGCATCCGCGGTAATTGGCTGTGTGCGCCTCTCCACAGTTAGCGCACTTTGGTGGGAGCTGTTTCGACTTTCTTGGACAATCCTTCGAATGGTGTTCTTCAGCGCACTTGACGCATTTGGGCTTCAAAAAGCAGTTTAGCTGGCCATGCCCAAAACCCTGGCAGTTAAAGCATTGGGTCACTCGTTTTGTAGTCCCGAATGATTCCACGACTATTTTTTGGTAAAGTATTTCGGTTATTCCATAGATTCGTTTATTTTGTTCATTTTTCGGTAGCTCTACTAGGACTATATTCATCGGTATTTTGGTCGATTGTCTATGGAGCCTTTTGACAATAACCTCAGTGAAGCCCATTGAGACCAGTTCAGTTACGACGTCTTCTTATTTGAGGGCTGTTGTTACCCCCTTCAATACAACTTTCAGTGGTTTTCCCTCCTGTAGTCTGTAGGAATATCCTCCATTATTTTTCTGTACATACTCCCTGATTTTTTTGAAGTCGCCTATGTTTTTCGATTTAATTATGTGCTTTTTGCCAGAAATCGTGACTTGGAATGGTTCCATGCACAAGTCTTTTAGTTCTTGGCAAAGAAGCTTCCAATCTGCTACATTTTCTGCAATAACAGGAGGAATTCTCGGTTTTTTCACGTTAGTGACTGTGGTCCATGGGCCATCGTTGTCGTTATTTTCTTCATCGTCTTGCGGTGGGTGAGCTGGGTTCATTTGTTGAGAAACTCCAGTGGCGGGACTTTGTTCGTCGATGTCCATTCTAGGCGTCTTCAGATTACGCTCGCTCCTAGTTGGCGATCTTGAGTCATCCGATTGGGAGCCGCGAGTTCTCTTCTTTGATTGAACCGTTTTCTCAAGTTCATACTCGATTCCACATTTGTCTAGGATCTTCGTTATTAAGGAGGCTTCGATTATGCATAGTTTCTCGCCGGTTGGTCCGATCGTCGATTTAATTACAATCGGTGGCATATTATTTTTTGCCAAAACTGTCCGAAGCCGGGTACGTGTGTGTTAAATTAATTTGTTGTTATATAATTCTTAAAAAATTGTCTCCTCTTTTATATCTTCTCTCAAATTCACTTTGGCGCGTAATTATATATATATATATATATATATATATATATATATATATATATATATATATATATACTTAAATTAAACCCTATCTAAAAATTTATTTACAAGTAATCTACTACAATCACTACGATTTAATGCGATTTGGTTTTGTTTTTATTTTTTTATTTATTTCGTTTCAATTTACAGGTGTTACATTCGAGCACAGCTCGCGAGTCACCTTGTCCTGGCTATTTACACATGGCGAGTTGGTGGAGTAGAAGTGGTCCCCCTAGGCCTTGCAGGAGGGCAGCTGTTGGGCGATGAGCTCTTGACTAAGTGTCAGGGCCGGGTCGTCGGAATCGGGGATTGATATCTCCTTTATTTTGTAGAATATCTTGTATGGTTGGATTATTTGAATTTTGCATTTGGAGGTATAATTTCTTAACGGAAGTTTGGTACATATCTTCTACGAGGGGCATCCAATAAATAAGTTTCCCTATTTTTTAACAAATAAACAACATTATTTACAATTATGCAGTTATTTTATTTTCATTATACAACTCATAGACTACTTCTCTACATAATCACCATTTCTGTCCGAACATTATTGGTACCGTTGTAGCAATTTTTTGATACCACTGTTGTACCAAGCCGTGTCCTGTCTTCGTAGCCAGTGGTTCGCCTCCGCCTGCACTTCGTCATCATTCGCAAAGTGCTTCTTGCCTCCAAGGTGCAACTTGAGTGCTGGAAAAAGATGGAAGTCGCTTGGGGCAAGTTCCGGAGAATAAGTTGGATGTGTGAAAATTTCTTATTTGAAGTTTTCCAGCAACGTTTGGGTCGTTCGAGCTGCGTGAGGGCGAGCATTGTCATGGACGAGTAACACTTTCCGAGACCAAGGTCCAGGATGTTTCCGTTTTATTGCAGTTCTGAGTTTAGTGAAGACTTCGCAGTACCTCGCAGCGTTAACCGTAGTGTTTGGGGACAGGTAGTCAACCAAGAAAACACCCTTATAGTCCCAAAAGACGATAGCCATAACTTTGCCTGCAGAGATTGTGAACTTCGCCTTTTTTGGTACGCCTTCCTCAGGCTTCTTCCACACCATGCTTTGTCGTTTTGTTTCTGGAGTTGATTGATGCACCCAGCTTTCATCTCCAGTGACAATAGGGGAAAACAGTTGATCTCCATCTCTTCGATGCATTTCCAGGAAAGCTCGGGCTGCCTCCATCCGTTGTTGCTTGTGATTTTCCGAGAGCAAACGGGGGAACCATATTGCGCTGACTTTGCGAAAATTCAAAACATCAAACATGATTGTTCCAATCAAAGAGCGTCCAATTTCGATTCCAGGAGGCAGTCGAATCATTATTTCGTCAATGGTGACGCGGCGATCTGATTCCATCACATTCCGAACAGCAGCAACCGCTGCATTGTCCGTAGCAGTAACGGGCCTGCCGCTTCGCTCGTCATCATGCACGTTTTGCCGTCCTTCCAAGAACCATGAACGCCATCGGCGAACCATTTGGATTCTCATACATCCTTCACCATACACTGACACTAAATTGCGATGAATATTAACCGCAGTTTCATTTTTGGCCGTGAAAAAACGAATTACAAAACGGAGTTCGCAAGTGGACACGTTCACCAGTGGTAGCTCCATGGAAACTGAAGCGCTACGGACTTTCGCGTAGGAGTAGCGTGATTTTGAAGGTCACGCGCTTCCAACACATCCTAGTGACCATATCTTACACTACTAACTAAATTTTACAACGTTTCGTTCGAAGAAAAAAAAATAGGGAAACTTATTTATTTGGATGGCCCTCGTAGATCGGGTTGGTTCAAGTCCTCCTTCAGTATCTTGTTTGATAGGTTGAATGGAGCTCCTATACTTGTCCGAAGGCAGATTCTCATGAATGCGTTTATCCTATTTTTGTTTGTGGTTGTAATATATTTACACCAAATTGGGAGTGCGTATGTTACTATCTGGAGGATACAACTTCTGTATAGAGTAAACTTTTGTTTTGTAGCCAATTTGCTTCTATAGTTGAACAGGCTTGATAATGTTATTTTTGCGATTTTTGCTTTCTTTATGATATTTTTGACATGCATGTTGAATTTCAACTTGGAGTCTAAGGTAACTCCAAGATATTTAACGCTGTCAGTCCAGTTAATAGGGCTCTGGTTTACCTTTAGGATGGATTGTGGCTTGAATTTTTTATTGTCTAGTGGAGGAAAAATTATTGTCTGAGACTTTTTTGGGTTGATGTCTAATTTCCAATCGTTGCACCATTTGGTTATACTGTTTATGTAATTTTGGAGTTGTGTAGTTATTATTCCTATTGATTTGGAGTTTGCTAAAATTGCTGCGTCATCTGCGAAAAGTTTTATTTGACATTTTGGATGTGGAGGGAAATCGTTGATGTAGATGTTGAATAGGTAGGGTCCAAGGATAGAGCCTTGAGGGACTCCAATCTGGGTTGGTTTTGCCGTGGTTATATAATTCCCTTGCTTAATTGAAAAGGTTCTGTCCCGGAGATAGTTTTTCAAGAATTTGATAAAATCCCTTGGAAATTGATTTTTTGTTATTTTTGCTATCAAGCCATCATGCCATACTCTATCAAAGGCTTTGGTAAGGTCTAGAAAAACAGCACCTACTGCCTCCTTGTGGGACTTTCTTAATTGGATGTAGTCTATTACTGTGATTAGCTGGTGGGTTGTGGAGTGTCCTTTTTTGAATCCAAATTGTTGAGGAATGATAAAGCTAATAGAATCCATGTATGTCTGCAATCTGCGAAGAACAATCCTCTCGTATACCTTACCGATGGTAGAGAGAAGGCTGATTGGTCTGAGATCTTCAGGTGATTTGACTGGTGATTTTTTTGGAATGGTTATGATGATGGCATGTTTCCATGTCTTCGGGAAGTAGCACAGGTGTAATGCAGCATTGAAGATCCCAGCGAGGAAAACTATCCATTTGATGGGGAGGTTTTTAGTCATTTGCGGCGTAATATTGTCGTGGCCTGGAGCTTTGTGATTACCTAGGTTTTTAATCACTTCCTTGACTTCATTTGGCGTTGTCATTGATAGTATATTCTCTTGGGGATGATGACAAGTGTTATCTGTTAGGTAAGACGGAACCTCATCCTCCGCCTTGGAAAAGTGTTTGGAAAAATGCTCTGAAAGATCATTTCCAATTTCTTTGTCTGTCAGCAAGGTTTTTCCATTTGCATTTAAACTAGTGATTTTGTCAGTGTTTTTCCTAATGGGTTTTGTTTTTTTTCCAGAAGTCTGTTGGGCTCGATTCAAGTTTGCTTAAAAAACTATTCCAATTTTCAGATTTCTCTGCTTCAAGGGCTTGATTTACCTTTCCTTGAAGATTGAGGTAAGTAGCTCTATGAGCTGGATCCCAGGTTGATTGCCATCTTTTCCTAGCTTTATTTTTCTCCCTTATTGAGGCTTTGGTTTTTGGGTTCTTTATTAATTTGGAAGATGAGACTATAGTGTTTTTCGAGTAGCTATTATTAATTTTCTCGTTTAAAATTCCAACTGCTGAATCAATGTCTACTTCAGTTTTCAAGGGGAGTCTGGGGGGCGTGGTGGAAATTAGATCTTGTTGAAAATGAACCCAATTAGTTACTCGGCTGAGCTGGGTTGTGAATTCATCCTTTGGGCAATTCAATTCAAAGATTACAGGGAGATGGTCAGATGATAAATCGTCGGTGGTTCTGGCCTTTGGGGTCCAGGGAATGTTTTTAAGTACAGCGAAGTCTAGGAAATCGGGATTGCAGAGTGGACTGTAATGCGTGGGTGACGAAGGTGCGACAATGTCGAGGCTTTCTCTTTCAGAAATATTGTGCAGCACGATTCCACTGTTATTTGAAGTCCTTGATCCCCAAAGAGGGTGTTTGGAGTTCCAGTCTCCTGCAACGATTATTGAGTGGTTGTGTTTTATCAGTTGGTTCAAATCTTCTTCCAATAATGGTGCATCAGGCTTCTTATAAATTGCTGTGATTTGCAAGAGTGTTTTTCCATCTGGTTTTATCAAGATTGAAGTATTTTCCAAGTTTAAAATGTGAATCAGCATATTTTTATATTTAAAAAAGGATTTTATGATGATGGCTGTTCCCCCACCTTTTCCTGTAATTCGATCAGTTCTAATGGTTTGATAGTTCCTGAACTTTAGGTCAATTGAGGGTTTAAGGTGAGTTTCACTGAGCAGAGCAATGTCAATTGAGTTATCTTCTAAAAAGTGCAATAATTGTTCTTTCTTTGATCTGATTCCGTTACAATTCCAAGCAATAATTTTAAAAGGTAATTTACAATTCATTGTAGGTATGTTTTGATTACTTGCATCAATTTTTCACACAGGTCCTTAGTTTCAGAACGAGAAGTTTTTCTTGTCACAACCTCAGCATTGCTTTGGTTTTGTTGTTCTACAATTTTCGGCAGTGTTTCAGATCTTTTTGAAATCGGAAGTGGGTTGTTAGGTTTGTACTGACCAGGGTATCTTGGCTGTTGCTGATGTACTCTTGGAAACTTAGGGCATCCGCGGTAATTGGCTGTGTGCGCTTCTTCGCAGTTTGCACACTTTGGGGGAAGTTGTCTTGACTTTCTTGGGCAGTCCTTCGAATGGTGCTCCTCGGCACACTTGACGCATTTTGGTTCCAGGAAGCAATTAAGTTGACCGTGCCCGAAACCCTGGCAGTTGAAGCATTGAGTCACACGGTTTGTTGTTCTGAAAGATTCTACTGCAATTTTCTGATAGAGAAGTTCAGTTATTCCGTAAATTTTCTTGTTGTGTTCATTTTTCGGTAATTCTACCAGTACTAAATTCATTGGCCTTTTAGTTGATTGTCTATGAAGTCTCTTCACAGAGGTCTCAGTAAAGCCCATTGTTGCAAGTTCTATTGCTATATCTTCAGTCTTGTAGGCTGTTGTCACGCCCTTTAATACCACTTTGAGCGGTTTTTCTTCTTGGAGTCTATAAGAGTAGCCGCCATTATTTTTTTGAACATATTCCCTGATTTTTTTGAAGTCTGAAATATTTTTGGCCTTGATAATGTGCTTATTTCCTGAGATCGTACATTGGAATTTATCTGTGCACAGGTCTTTCAGCTCTTGGCAGAGCAACTTCCAGTCTGTTACATTTTCTGCTATTACAGGTGGTATTCTTGGCTTTTTTGCATGTGTGACTTTTGTCCAAGGACCATCTTCACCAATGTCTTCTTCGTTAACCTGAGGAGGGGTAGCTGCGGACGTTTCTTGAGGGACTTCAGTTACCTCGTTCATGGAGACATCGTTTTCATTATGCTGTGAGACCACTTCCATTCTCGGTGTCTTATGGCTACGTGATGTTGAATCTGATGGAGATTCGTGAGTTCGTTTCTTTGTTGAAAGAGTTTCTTCTACTTTGTACTCGATGCCACATCTTTCAAGAATTTTCAAAAGTATGTTGGTTTCGATTATACTGACCTTTTCGCCAGCTGGGCCGATCGTTGATTTGATTACAATAGGCTGCATATTTTTCCTAATCTAAAAATTTATTTGCTCCATAATATTACTTGTTTTTATTTCAAAAAGTCTCTCGACTTATACAGGCATACAATTTTAGTTAAATGGTATTCTAACAATAAAGAAATATAACATGTTGTTTACAATAGAATATAAAATAATTTAAAAAAGAATAATTAAATATTTATATTTACAAAATGTAACTTTTATAAAACACAAAGTTTAACACAGCGCCATCTAGGTGTGGCAATTGGAATTATTTAACCCTACAATATTAACAAATTATTTAAGATATTTGAAACTTATAATCTGAATTCTAAGAGAAAGAGTTCATACACTACGTATTCCAAATACATTGATGTAACCTACAGGGGTTTGTGGCAAATGAAATCCTAGATTCTCAAATACCCAAGAGATCTAAACCTCTTCAGCAAACCCAATTACTTGAGTCAAATTGGAAATCAAAGAATTGCTCAGCCACAACACTTGATAAGTTTTGTATTCTAAGTTTAATTAATTAATTGTTCCCACAGAGTATATGTATGTTATGATTATTTTTTGTTTTGTTGTTGAAAAAGAGGTGCAGTCGTGAAAAAAGAAAGATAGTTATTTACCCATCAAGTAGTTTTTTATTTTGAATTACTTGAAGGAAATTACACATAAAATTATTTATCACAGCAATATAGAATTTATAGAATGAATTCTATAATCGTGATTTTGAAAAAATAGGTAGGTTCAACTATACATATATATATATATTTACAATAATAATTAAAGTGGTATGTTCTAAATCTATGGTTAAAAATGTAGAACAGTCAATGAATGAAAATAAAATATATGTTTTTAAAAAAATAAAATATTTGCATTTTAGATTATATAATATGTATAGAGAGCAATTCATAAATAGATCTTCAATTAAAAAAAACATATATTGAATAAAAAATCTAATGATATAATTACAAGTATTTGTGTTTTAAAATTATAAAATATTTTTTTTACAATGAGTTTATTTTTATTTCAAAACGCTAGCTTTCAAGTGATAATCGCTCTTCAACGGGATTTCAACGAAGCCGAGAGATTTTGTAATTTTAAAGCTTTTTTCACAATTTTATTATGAATAAGGTATATGTATGTCATATTAAAATATTATTTTATTTCAAAATTATATTTCATAGATTCAAATACTCTGTTAAATCGACCGCCAGAGGTCATGCTTCCCCTATAAAAACTCGTTGTTGTTTCCCGATGGCCGGCTCAAAACTTTTGTACATTATGTAATATTTTGTTTTTCTTATTCTACTCGCCTTAAGCCAGGCAGTACTTTTATCAAATTATGTCTTTTTTTATATATTTCTTTAACTCAATTAAATTACTGATCAAAACTATTTTTCATTATTATACTTTCAAGATTTCAACCACGACTGCATTTCCATACCATAATCCTCAACATTATCAAAATTCAAGCAGAAAATCTCTCTCTTCTTTATTTATAACAAGTATGTAAGATCACACACAAGAAAATAGGTGCTAATTGTAAGTAGATAAGTTTCTCTTTGTTTACAATGTTATAAGTTTTTATTTTGTACTCTCTCTTGTAACTCAACTAGCCGAATGACCCGGGCAACGCCCGTGTTTTACCCGATTGAATGTTTTGATTCAAATACTATTTGTTACAATTATAATTTGGCGCCTTAAATATATCCCTAATGATAATAGTACTTACATTTGTACATAAGTATGTGTATATATATATACACCTTAATAGTACAAAAGCTACATACCTATACTTTCGATATTTGCGAACCTATAATGAGGTATTGTTAACAATAGATTATTTAAGGAGCGACCCGCTCCAACACAATAGTTACAAAAAAAACAACAAAGCGAGTAGGGGGGCATGATTGGGGGGGGGGGGGGGGGGGGGGACAAAGGTGGCGTGATCGTAGCCAACCAATAGGAGAGCGCCATTCCAAAAAAAAAAGCAAACGGTGACAGAGATGAAAAAGAATTGATGACGCTCGTAACTGTATATAGAATAATGTTTGATTAATCTTCTTGGAATCAGTATCTTTAAAAAATCTGAGTAAAGTGTCAACAATAAATTACTATCAATTTTTTGAGGTGTTGCTAACATTATAACATGGCTTCTTACTATGATTATATTGAATTTTTCACATTTATAAGATAGGAGAGCACAAATCGCTATATTGTTGCACCATCCTGGGGCTGTCAGTATTCGATGGTTCCATATCAAGATTATAAGTGAGACCAGGAAAGGTAATCATAAAACAAAGTAACAAGGAAATTATTTTTCAAGTTTTACCCAAATAGCTCTATCGCATCGAGATATAAATGTTACATTAAAATATTATTTAAAATTATATTTCACAGATTCAAACACTCTGTTAAATCGACTGCCAAAGGTCACGCTTACCCTATAAAAACTCATTGTTGTTGTTTCCCGATGGCCGGCCCAAACTGTTTGTAAAATATGTAAATAAGTATTTTATTTATTTTTTATTCTTACGCCTTAAGCCAGGCAGTACTTTTATCAAATTAGTTTTATATATTCCTTTAGCTCATTAAAGCAATTACTGATCAAAACTATTTTTATTATTATACTATCAAGATTTTTGCCACGACTGCATTACCATAGACTCTAATCCTCAAGATAATCAAAAATCAAGCAGAAATATCATTATTTTTATAATATATATATACAAGGTATGTCCCAAAAGTTCCCGGACTGGGTCCATAAAAAATAAATAAATGAAAAATGTAAATAAATTTGACTTTTTATTATAGAAAAAATATCTGGCAACACGGTGGTGCCAATATCGAGGCGGTACGTGCACGCGCGCCAAGGTTATTATAATTTATTTAAAGGTTACACCTAGCGCTGCGGCGATTTTACGATGGAACAAAAATTGAAGCAGAGGATTTGCATAGAATTTTGTGTGAAACTTCAAATATCAGCAACCGAAACTTTTGAAACGCTTAATAAAGCATTCCCCAATGATGCCCCAAAGAGAACAACTGTTTTTGAATGACATTCTAGATTTAAAGCTGGCAGAATTTCCATTGAAGATGATCTTCTTCAAGGACGCCCAAAATTTCAAAGGACTGATGAAAATGTGCAAAAAATCACCGATTTGATAAAAGAAAATCTTCGAACCACCTTGCTGGAGCTAGAGCAAGGCACAAGCATCTCTAAAACAACGATTGGAAGGATCGTAACCTAAGATTTGAAGCTCAAAAAGACTCCTGCAAATTTCATTCCAAGATTCCTCACTAATGAGCAAAAACTGTGTTGGCTTGCAACCTGTGAGGACATGTTGTAAATGATAAGAACAGATACGGAATGGAAAGACAAGATAATCACAGGCGACGAGACATGGGTCTATGGCTATGACCCTGAAACCAAGCGTTAATCTGCCGAGTGAAGAGGTCAGGGTGAGCCTAGACCCAAAAAATCCAGAAACAAGGCGTTGCTGGTCGTTTTTTTTTTTTTATATAACAAGGGCATTGTTCATAACGAGTATCTTCCTGCAGGCCATATAGTTATTAAGGAAATGTATTTGGGCATTCTTCGCCGTCTAAGGGAAGCGATTCGAAAAAAAAAAACAGAAAAATGGACTAATGGTGACTGGATCCTACACCATGACAATGCCCGCCCTCACACAGCGCACTTGATGACGAGCTTTTTGGCGAAAAACGGGACACAAATCCTACCTCAACCACCCTATTCCCCAGACATTGCACCAAATGACTTTTTCCTGTTCCCCAAAATTAAAGCAGTTCTAAAAGGAAGACATTTTGACACCAGTGATGACATAATAGAAAAATCGCCGTTAGCATTGAAGAGCATTCCAAAAGAAGCCTATAAAAACTGTTTCGACAATTGGGAGAAAAGATGGCGCTGGTGCGTTGAAGCAAAGGGGGATTACTTTGAAAAGTTTTAATAAATTTAAAAAAAAAATATCTTACCTTTTTATTTTATGGACCTAGTCCGGGAACTTATGGAACATACCTTGTATATATGTAACACAGTGAAGTTGTCTTATTTATTTGTAACAATTATATTTTGGCAATGGGTTTAATATCGTCAAATATTATCTCTACAGACCTTACTGCAATGATAAAGGTTATTGAATGAGAGGGCTTGGCTCATCAGTGGTGAAACCTCACAGTAGTTGGGCCATATTCTTTGAAAATTGACTCAAACTGATAAGTCAAACCCTCTCATTCAATAACTATTATCATTGTAAGATCTATAGGGATAATATTTGATGATATTATTCGTAAATAAAACCCATCGCAAAGAATAATTGTTACAATTTTTTTCAATAGATGAGGCGGGGCATTGTCATGGTGTAGGATCCAGTCACCATTAGTCCATTTTTTCTGGGTTTTTTTCGAATCGCTTCCCTTAAACGGCGAAGAATGCCCAAATACATTTCCTTAATAACTATTTGGCCTGCAGGAAGATACTCGTGATGAACAATGCCCTTGTTATCCAAAAGAAAGCGACCAGCAACATCTTGTTTCTGGATTTTTTGGGTCTAGGCTCACCCTGACCTCTTCACTCGGCAGATTAACGCTTGGTTTCAGGGTCATAGCCATAGACCCATGTCTCGTCGCCTGTGATATAAATAGAATATAAATATGTATTCTAGAACGGCATTTGAAAATTATCCCGAATGTGTTTCTTTTAAACGAAAAATGGGCTAGGTAGCCTAGTGGACATGGGGTTCGTTTCCCATCCCTGGATACTTTATTTTTCCATTTATCATTACTCTTCACAATTCACCCTTTCATACCTCATCCCTAAGGTTAGAAATAATCGTTATTTCTCCTTGAAATAAATTTCGATTTTTTGTTCAAAAGAAACACATGCGGGATAATTTTCAAATGTCGTTTTACAATCATAAGCCGCATTATATTGTATTGTATAATATTTAAGGTTGACCTAGAATCCAATACAGTACATCTCTTAATGTCTTCACTTTATTTGATCATAGGATTCCATCAGGTCCATTTGTCTAATTCTTACTCCAACCATTTCCTGTCTCCACTCCCTCCATAATTTCATTCCTCAATCTCATTTCCGTTTAATACCTTTTCCATCTTCTCCTGATGTCTTTCAACAGAATAGACAGAATCGGACACAATACGACATATATATGTTATGATTATTTTTTGTTTTGTTGTTTAAAAAGAGGTAAGGAATTGAAGGTGCAGTCGTGGAAAGAGAAAGATAGTTATTTACCTTTCAAGTAGTTTTTATTTTGAATTACTTGAAGTAAATTTACACATAAATTTTTTTTATCACAGCAATATAGAATATATAGAATGAATTCTATAATCGTGATTTTAAAAAAATAGGCAGGGTTAACTATACATATTTACAACAATAATTAAAGTGGTATGTTCTGAATCTATGGTCAAAAAATGTAGAACAGTCAATGAATGAAAATAAAATATGTTTGTTTTTTAATAAAATAACTGCATTTTAGAATATATAATATATATATATAGATCGAATTTCTAGTTATGATCATCATTATATACTCTGTTTATATTCCTATCCAAGATTTACATTACACATGAAAGTGACTTGGAATTAGATTTTCGATGATATTGTAGCGAAGTATTTATTATTTTACACCAGTATTAACAGAGTATCATTTATTTATGTTTATATTTTACTACTCTGTAATCTTGTCTCATTCCTTATCTTTTGTTTATCATTCATAGTTTGTTCTTGCCCTAAATAAATCTCATCCTGAAGTTTGTCTTCCCTAATTTTCCACGTGGCAATATATTTACATATTCTACATAGAGAAAGAGAGAGATTGTAACTACTTTATTACAATTTCCATTTAAGTTTATATATGGTTAATTCTATATATATATAAAATTGAATGTCTGTCTGTACTCTATAGATTCAAAAACCATACACCCAATCGCTGTGAAATTTTGGGATATTATTAGGTATATCCCTGGGAAGGTTTTTGAAAAATATTTTTTTGAATATCTTGAATATCCTTAGAGATATTTGCAGATTTGTAGATTTAACTCGAAAGCAGCGCCCCCATTGCGACGATGATAACAAGTTTTTTTATCTATAAGTTTTATTATCACTAAGTTTATTATCTTAAAAATTATTTATCAAAAGTAAGATTTTCTACCTATTAATTGTGCACAAGTCAAAGTTAGTTTTTTTTCATTTATCTACAACATATATATTGGGAGAATAGATAAAATGATGATTTTGTAATGTAGAAAATTAGGAAAGATAAAATTCAGGATGACACGGCAATTTATTTGAGACAAGAATAATGATACAATTCCAAGGCAAATATACTATTCCTTTAACTTCCAATTACCGAGGGAACCAATTAATATTGATTTTATCAACTTATCGAGTATTTTTCAAGGGACCGGGGAAAAAATGTTCACTTTATCGAGAGATTCAAATTTACGAGTTTCAAATTATCAAAATATATCTATTATTTTTTATATAAGTTTATAGAGAATTGTTTTAACAAATGTTCGTTAGACAAACCTTTACTCGGGTAAAACCCGGGCGAAGCCGGGTACATCCGCTAGTATATAGAATAAATATATGATTAAATAAGGAAAAAATAGATGAACAAATGTAAAATATAATACAATTCCCATCCCTGGACACTTTTATTTTTCCTTTCATCATTACTCTTCACAATTCATCCTTTCATACTTCATCCCTAAGGATAGAAATAGTCGTTATTTCTCCTTAAAATAAATAAAATTACGATTTTTCGTTCTGTAAAAAGAAACATTTGCGGTAAAAATTGTTAAACGTCGTTCTAAATATAAAATATATCAAATATATTTCAGAATTATTTTCTCAATCCAAATATACATGGTAAAAAATACAAATTCCTTAAGTTTTGTCCATGAGTGTATCTTTCAGAGTTATTGTCTGAATCCAGATATACATGGTAAAAGATACAACTTCCTTAAGTTTCGGCCATCAATGCATAGATTAAAATATAAGAGCAAAATATGTAGCACAAAGGTAAATAGTTATCTAAAAACAAGGAGGGATCGGGCTTAAGAGAGAGGAAGTAAAACTTTATGGAAAGATCTGTTGTAATTCCATGTTGAATAAATGACCGTGAAACAAATTATCTTCCAATTAATATAAAAAAGGAAGGTTGATCATAGCTATGTTCCAAAGGAAGCACTTGTATTTGGACTTGTACAATCCAGAAACGTTGTTTCAATCTTCCATTTTTGCATACCCCTTTATACATATATCAATTGTGTTGACATTTTTTTTATCTTTTCATCTAACTAACTAAACACGGACGAGTGGGTAACACCCTCGATTCCTGACAGTCATGAACCGGGATTGAATCCCGCGTTAACATTTTATTTAATATGTCCTTCACAAATTATTCATTGTTTCAAATATCATAAACCAGGTTGCTCTTGTTGAGCGTACCTAATAAAGTGATTTTGAACCGGATCTAACTAATTTGCATACTAATTATTGTACATATTTAAAATATCTTTCTTTCATTTCTTTCAAAATTTTTGGTTATGTTTAAAGTGCAAGTATCTCCAGGGGGATATAGCGCTTTAAGTCGAAATAAAAAAATCTTCCAAAAAGCTGTTAAAGACAGTTTATATTAATGATAAAATTGCGAAAAAAAAGCATTAAAATTACAAATATATTCTCACAATGAGTATCTTTTTTTATTTAAAAAACGCTAGCTTTCAAGCGTTAATCGCTCTTCATATCGATATTATAGTAAGCCCGTTGAAGAGCGATTAACGCTTGAAAGCTAGCGGTTTTTTTAAATAATAAAGATACTCATTGTTAGAATATATTTGTAATTTTAATACAGTTTATCTTCATTCTTTGTGTTGATCCAAAGAGACAAAGTGTGTTTAGAAACATGTCCTACACATTCAGTGTAAGCAAGCAGTAAGGAAATGTCACACAGGAATGTGACAAGTGTCATGTTGTGTGACACTCCGGCGTATGTCATCGCTCAGCACGCCGTAAATATGTTCCCCTCCAGGGTTGTAAAATATCTTTTAACATCGCCGCTTCCTGTCTTACCCCCCAGCTATAAACCCTTCTAAAAAACAATAGTCTCGAGAATTAAAAATACAAGGTTTGTATTAAAATTACAAATATTTTCTCACAAAGAGTAGCTTATCTTTTATTTAAAAAACGCTAGCTTTCAAGCGTTAATCGCTCTTCAACGGGCTTACTAAAATATCGACTTTATCCCACCAGAAATATTTACTAAAACAAACGCGCGCAGCGTGGATATTTATATATTTGTAAATATTTCTGGTGGGATAAAGTCGATATTATAGTAAGCCCGTTGAAGAGCGATTAACACTTGAAAGCTAGCGTTTTTTTAAATAAAAAAGATATTCATTGTGAGAATATATTTGTGATTTTAATACTTTTTTTCACAATTTTATCATGAATAGAGATTTATACAAGGTTTGTATATTAATGGTTTTTAATTGATTTCTTTTTATTCCGATAGATGACAATTAAAATGGTTTATTGATATCTAGTCAACGGTCAAGAGAGAGTTTACAGAGTTTAAAATAGTAGAGAAAATATATATAACAGACGAGGCCTTCTCCGAAGGTACATCTGGATCCTATCAGGAGCTTAGAATCGTCTTGAGTTCAGACTTGCGAGTTATGGAATCCGTGTCCCCAGCATGACTGCGTTGAGGAACTTGACAAGAATTGTGTTTAGGTAAGGTATCCGCGAGGAAACTCACGATATTCCGATAGATGGTGCCATAAGCAAAGTTTCACCAATCTGATGTTTGTTTTAACTTTAAAATAAACCATCTATAAAGATAAAGGTAACTTCTCCAGTCAAAATAGACGTTAAAGAAAGATTCCATATCTATTTGCCGTCTTTATAGATGAATATGCTCCCGGCAAAATTCCGATCTTTAATAAACCATTTATATATATGTGGCAATATGATAAGGTGGGGAGAGAGAAATAAGGACACCACAAGTTTGGAAGAGGAATTCCAGACAACCAGAGAGAGAGGGAGGGAGATCCTTGTCAATCCCACATGGTCATTTAACCATCCTAATGATACGAGGTGTGTTCAAAAGGTATCGCGACTTTTGAATTTTCGCGGGTTACGTATATTCGAATTTCGATCTTTTTGTGGCTTTATGTTGGTACTCAAGTCTCTCACTTATGCCGACAAGCTCGGCCAATTTGAATGTTCACTTAATTGTTGACAGCTGCTTTGCTTGCAGGTGTTTTGGATCGTCTTCGATTTTTACCTATTAAAAAAATGGATCAAAGAACCTGTATCAAATTTTGTGTGAAAAACGAAATTAAGTGCGCGGATGCATTCCGAATGTTGACTGTGGCATACGGAGAAGCTACCTTGGACCGAAGCAACGTTTATCGGTGGTACAAAATGTTCTCAGAAGGCCGTACAGTAGCGACGACGTAACGGTATTCTAGAGCCTGTTGAATAGCACAGTCCGAAAGCTATTCAAATGTATTTCGATAAGGGATCTTATCGTTTTAAATATATTATTAAAGTGTTGGTGATTTAACCACTTTACAGCGCGTTGTGTGTGTTAAAAAGATATAAGACGCAAAGCTATTTTTATCTTATACACTCATGGACAAAAACTTAGGAAGTTGTACCTTTTAGCATGTATATCAGGATTCCGACAATAACTCTGAAAGATATTACAGCGTCCTTTATTGAAGACACACGAGATATCTAAGTGTATATACACTCATGGACAAAACTTAAGGAAGTTGTACCTTTTAGCATGCATATCTGATTTAGACAATAACTCTGAAATATATTTGATACAGGTAAATATTTATTGAAGACACACGAGATAACCAAGTGTGAACAAAATTGCCTCTGTCTCCTTAAAAAAAATAGACATCAAAGATATTACAGTGATCTTTATTGAAGACACACGAGATAACCAAGTGTGAACAGCATCTGTCTCTTTCATAAAAACAGACGACCGGCAATATCAAATCCTTTCCACTTTCTTAAGATTTGTCCATGTGTAAATATAAAAACAAAAAAAAAGGCATATCCTGACCTCTCGCAGGAACATTTTAGATTGCAGAGCGCCATCTAGTGGGATAAAAATCAACTAAACGTTCCAGCTAGACTTTCCAATTCCTTAAGTTTTTTTTTTTTTTTTTCATGAGAGAATGCTTATTATTATTAGATTATTAGAAGAAAAAAACGAACTTCTAAATAATTAAAATACCAATTCTCTCTTAGAATGACCATTATAGTTATAGATTTAGAAATGTTTTGAAAATAGAGCAATCCATAAATAAAACTTTAAATAAAAAGGCATATATTGGATCGAAATATCATTTATTTTACCAATATTTCAGTTGGTTGAACGTCAACCTTTTTCAAGGTATTATAACATATTTAAAATGTGTCAACAACAAACTCAGCGCCACATAACGTTATATGTTATAACACCTTGATAAAGGTTGGCATTCTGCCAACTGAAATATTGGTAAAATAAATTATATTTTGATCCAATATATGCCATTTTAATGAAAGTTTTAGAAATGTATTTAGCCATATTTTATATAGTATTATAAAATATACAGAGAAAATAAAATTCGATTTCAAATGTTATCTTTTAAAATTATTTTATAAACTTTTCACAAAAAAAAGCAGAAAAGAAATATGGAAAGAACAGAAAAGCATCTTTGACAATGTTGTCTATAAAAAGCAAAGATATATTTAATTCTCAAACGATAGTCTTTGACAATTTGACAAGTTTGGTAACGTCTTGACATTCTAAGAAGATGACCTGCAATAAAAATCTCTGAAAATGAATTTTTTACAAAATTTTCATTTATTTATTTATTTATTTTTCTTTTTTTATATTTCGTTTGGATTCTATTAGAGAAGCGGAATTCCTTTTTTCAAACGATGTTTCTACATTTGAAAATTAAAGTCGTATTTGTAGATATATTTTTTTAATATTGATAATTTGTGTTGTGTACAGTCGAACCTCTTTAATTCAACACCCCAAGGGATCAGAGCTTTCGGTTGAATTAAAGGAAGGGTTGAATTAAGGTTAGATGATTAGCTAATCATCTAACTCGCCAAAATAATATTTTTTAAAATTGCTTTGTAATATAAATTGATCATATTAATTGAAACCATTGTGTGTGTCCTTTTTAGTATTATTTTTTATTCTCATGATTAACTTTAGTATCGGGGACAAAATGGCAACAATACATATTTTTGAAACAGAAAATAATTACAAATAATATTTTACTCTAATTGAAGAATATAGCAGTTGAAAGGAAATAAATATGGAAAATAAAATTTAAAAATAATCATGAAGATCTTTTTAAAAATTTCTTTAAAGATGTCTGTTTTTGCACTGAAATCCTATTCAGGATATATTCCAGATGGTCTATTTTTAAAAAAGCATGCATGTCTTTCTTCCTCTGGAATGTGTTTTAAATAACAAAGAGTTTTTATTGTATTAAAGATATCCACTGCTGCTGCAGGTGTTATTGATTTTGTGTTTAAATCTTTTATAATAACATGGGAAAATGGAATATTGAAATAAAATGTTATCAAAATCATTTTGGCTACATTTGATTAAGATTAATTTATTTGAAAGGAAATTGTTTGTAAATTTTAAACTAACTTAAATATTTCAATGATAAATTTAAAAAGAAAATAATATTATTAATTAGGCGCGATATTCCTAAATTCCCGTGTAAAAAAAATATTAACACTCGCGACATTGCGCAACGGCACTGTAAAGTGAAACTTAAACTAACAAAAGCAAAAAGTGCGCGGCGCGATTTTATCGGCGCCCGCCGATCGTCGCCGCCGTAATACCTTTTTAGCGGTAAAGTTGTATGTAAAAAAACATTCAACTGTCGAAATTCGAATTTTAAAATGGTCGAACTATCGGAACTGTCGTATTATCGATACTGTCGAATTACGGTTTGTTATTTGATAGGCCGGAGGTCGGGACATCAGAATATGGTCGAATTAAGGTAGAGTGTCGAATTTGCGTGTGTCGAATTAACGAGGTTATACTGTATTTTAAAAGACACTTTTTTTTATTTTAGCTGGACAATAATTTACTACCTTTCTATTAGAAATATTAAATTATAAGATAAAAAACCTCAAGTGTTTGTTTAGAAATATAAGTTATTTTAAGCGTTTACGTTTTATTTTTAAATAAAATATTTTTCTAATGTCCTTTTAACTCCAATGATAAAAATATTTTTAAAAAACCTGACTCATCTCTCAGTAGTGACCTCTCCAAACGGTGTTTCGCCAGTTTTTAATATAATTATTTTCAAGTGTGACGTATTTATATATATATATGTTATAGATTAGAAATTTTTTGTGTGTTTGATTGTTGAAAAGAGGTGCAGTCGTGGAAAAATAAAAATAATTATTTACCTTTCAAGCAGATTTTTATTTTTGAATCTCTTGAAGTAAAAATATACATAAAATTATTTATATCACAGGAATATAGAATTTATATAATGAATTCTATAATCGTGGATAAAAGATAGGTAGGGTTAAGTATACATATTTACAACAATAACAATTAAAAGTGATATTTTTTTGAATATATGGTCAAAAATGCAGAACAGTCAATGAATGAAAAAATAAAATATATGTTTTTAAAAAAAATAAAATATTTGTATTTTAGATTATATAATATATATATATATATATATATATATATATATATATATATATATATATATATATATATATATATAAAGGCATATTTGACCATGCTCACATGAGCATCTCATTTTTATTCCGCTAGATGGCGCTCTGCCATCAAGAGATTCTCATATAAGCACGGTCGGGATATGCCTTTTTTTTAATATCAACACTTGACCTTTTTAACATTTTTATTTTTCAAAATCATTTTTTCACACACACACACATATATATATCTCTAGGTGGACGCTTATCAGTTTGCCAAATCTGGTGTTGTGGCTTTGTCACCGACCCGATGCCGCTAGTTGCGGCGACGGTCAATGGATGGCGTCAGATTCTGACGTTTATTTTGACGGGAGAGGCGACCATTGCTTCCACACATATATATGTTATGAATAATTCGTTTGTTGTTAGATAAAGGATTGGTAAGACAAAGGATTGATAAGATAAAGGTTTGAAGGTGCAGTCGCGATAAAAAAAAAAGATAATTATTTACCATCAAGTAGTTTTTATTTTCAATTACTTGAAGAAATATTACACATTAGTTATTTTCACATTATATAGAATTTATGAAGTTAATCCTATATTAGTGATTTAAAAAGATAGATATGTTAACTACGCACATTTACAACAAAACTGAAAGTCTTTCTAAAAACGATGATAACAAAAAGTAAAATTATCAATGAATAAAAATAAGATATATATATTTTTTATTATAAAAATATTTGAGTTTTTAGAATATATAATATATATATATTATAAAAAAATTATTCTGCTGATTTTACAATACACACGAGTCAATAATTGCTATGATATAAATGGTTTAGATAAGAATTAGCTTTAATTTTGCTAATGAAAAATATAAAATGTACATAACTTGAGTAGTATTGCCCTATTTAAGGAGTAAGAATAAAGAAAATGAAAAATTACATATTTACATATCTACACAAAGATTTGAACCGGCCGGGAAACAACAACAATGAGTTTATATAGTGAAAGCCGTGATATCTGGTAGTCGACTTTAAAGTAGTTTTTTCTATAAAATTATAATTTTAAAATTAAATAATATCTTTATATAATATATACATCAGTCTTGCTAATGGCCATCAGAAACTTTCAGTTACAGGATAAGTAGATACATATTTTTTCTCAATATATATGTTGAAAACAATAGAAATAAAAAAGTGGGTCAGGTTTTGACATTAAAAATAAAAAAGCATATCTTGACCAGGAGCACATGTGCTTTTCAGAGGCTTTTCTTAATTTATCAAGAAGTTGGGTTCGCTAAATATCAGGGAACAGGCTAAATCAATGTTTAGTTGATTTCTGTTCCACCAGATGGCGCTCTGCCTTCTGAAAAGCACAGTGCTCCTGGTCAGGGTATGCCTTTTTATTTTCAATATATATGTGTTATTTAGTTACTGTTATAGAGTTACTTTTATTGACACATAGAAAAGGTATTTGAAACAACTTTTTATTAAACTATTTTCCACAAATTAAAACCGGATTAGGACCGTGTCAATAATTTCCATTTCTTTCAGAGTAAATCCTAACAACTTCCAAATATTGGCTTAGAGAATTCTGTCATTAAAATGGAAAAATGTCAAATCCTATGACAAATTACTGCAATTTAGCCCATCAGCTAATTGAAGTTTTCATCAACAAACTTTAAGAGAAGGTCTCGTCTGATCTTCACAACTAGTCGGTTTATCGATACCCACTGCCATCTCTCAGAAAATATATTAACTAAACACTCTGTATTATAATACACCAATAGACAAAACTTA
>CP092879.1:59678605-59764758 GCA_030710605.1 Cordylochernes scorpioides
CTGTAAATTATTAATAACGTGAATGTTTACGTTAATCTGTACTGTAAAATGTCGAGTGAAATTGTTGAATACCTTGGAATAGGAAAGCGAAGACTAGAACACGGCTGATTACACACTAGCCTGTTCAGTGATTCGCTAACCATGACGTATACACAAAGGAACGTGTAGCCATTAGACATGTGTCGGACCTGGAGGTTGTTTTTGGGTGCTACGCTGCCTGGAGTATATAGGAGCTAAATCTATTATTTCTTCCTATGGTGAATCTGTATAAGACCGCTGGTCTTAATAAAGCTCTCTGTGTGTGGATACCTTAGAATAAAATGTGGTATAAAAATAACAACAGCTAGAAAAGGTTTCCAAATGATACCTTTAGTGGAATAGTTGCCAGGGAACGTTGGAATGTTGACACGGAAATAGAGGTAATAAGGTTTGTAATGTCACTGGTCAAATTGTTTTATATTTGCTCGCTCATAGAATGCTTTATTCATTGAGGTGCAGATAATTGAAAACTAAAACTTTGTTATAATATAAATTTATATTTAATTATGAAATATATAAAAGCGTTAGTGTGGTTGACTTTTCATGATTTATAAAGAAATTGGGTTGGCCTAATACACTGGTCCGCAAAATTAAAGGAACAACATATTTTTTTCATTTATCTCAAATTTTATTGAACATTTATCAATGAAATTTTATATACAAATTTATTATTCCATTATTGATCAGAATACCCGAAATCAAATAATTCTAACACGTATTTTATGCAAATTAGCCGGTCAAGCAATAATCTTCTTGCAGTCAGTGCATAAATATCTTGGATATTGTTGTTAATATGGGGTGTGATCGCCTTTAACTGATAGACAGGCTCTACATCGGTGACCCATACTAAGAATTGGGGAGTTTATCAGCTCCTGTGGAATCAACGCCCACTCTTGTGTTAAGGCTGTTTCTAGCTCATGAGTGTTTCTAGGAGGGGGTTGGAGGGATGAGATCCGCCGTAATAGGTTGTCCTATACATGCTCAATGGTATTTAGGTCTGGGGATCGAGCTGGCCAATTCATCCGAGCAATTGCATGGTTTTGGAGAAAAGTGTCGACCACACCAGCCCTATGTGGACGGGCATTATCATCCATTAGAAGAAAGTTTTCTGCCATTTCCAATGCTTGAGGCATCACAAATGCTGCCAAGATCTCTTCCCGATACCTCTGTCCAGTCAGGGTTCCTTGCCGAAAAATATGGAGTGCTGTGCGACCGCCCAAGAAGATTCCAGCCCAGACCATAAAACATTGGCTTCTGTAGGGATCCCTTTTAACCATATTTCGGGGTTTATTTCTGGTTCCTACCTCTCTCCAGACAAAGACACGACGATAATAGCTGTTTAGAGAGAATCTGGACTCATCAGTGAACATTACACGTCTCCATTCATCTGGATTCCAGGCGACATGTTGTCTGCGCCAAAGTTCCCTTGCTCTCTTTTGAGATGGTGTCAACGGCACACAAATTATGGGTCGTCGAGCATAGAGGCCCTTCATGTCAAACCTTCTGCGTATTGTATCAGTTGAAAAGGAGAAAACCTTCTTCTAACGGATGATAATGCCCGTCCACATAGGGCTGATGTGGTCGACACTTTTCTCCAAAACCATGCAATTGCTGGGATGAATTGGCCAGCTCGATCTCCAGACATAAATCCCATTGAGCATGTATGGGACAACCTAGGACGACGGATCTCATCCCTCCAACCCCCTCCTAGAAACACTCACAGCTAGAAACACACTTTCAAAAAAGAGTGAGTGTTGATTCCACAGGAGCTGATAAACTCCCTAATTCTTAGTATGGGTCGCCAATGTAGAGCCTGTCTATCAGGTAAAGGCGATCACACCCCATATTAACAACAATTTCCAAGATATTTATGCACTGACTGCAAGAAGATCATTGTTTGACCGGCTAATTTGCATAAAATACGTGTTAGAATTATTTGATTTCGGGTATTCTAATCAAAAATGGAATAATAAATTTGTCTATAAAATTTCATTGATAAATGTTCAATAAAATTTGAGATAAATAAAAAAATATGTTGTTCCTTTAATTTTGCGGACCAGTGTATTATGGAACAAGATTAAATCAATGTTTAGTTGATTTTTGTTCTACTAGATGTCGCTCTGCCATCTGAAATTCTTCTGTGAGCTGTCGGGATGTGCATTTTTACAAATTTTTATATATACTTATGGACAAAACAAATAAGTAGAGAGTTTTTATGTCGCTGGTCGTCTGTTTTTTTTCTCAAGAAGAGACAAAGGCAATTTTGTTCACACTTGGTTATCTCGTGTGTCTTCAATAAAGGTCACTGTAATATCTTTCAGAGTTATTGTATGAATACCGATATACATGCTGAAAGGTACAACGCTCTTAAGTTTTGTTCATGAGTGTATATATTAGAATTGAGATTTATTCTGGTCCGAGAACTCCTCCGATATTTCTTAACGGATTTTAACTATTGGCATGTCTATTGATAGGTCTCTTATTGTAGGTATGTTTTGGAATTTTGAAGTTGGTTCAGGACGCCTGAAGCTGTAGGAATCTAAAGTTGAAAGATGTTCCAGAGATACTAAACATGAGACCATTGACAAGATGTCACAAAATGTTGACGATATCAATTTTCACAGGAATATCGATTCATCCCTTTATGACATACATATACAGAACTAGAACACTACATGTTTGAATGTTCGTTTCTTGATTTAGAAAAAGACTTGCTTCTCCCGGGAATTGCTCAGACCTCATTATATTATTTAATATTCTCTTCTTCTTCTTTCTTATCTCCACTCAATCATATTAAGATATCAAGTTGTGACCCTTGATGGTGTCTGTTTGACAACCATCATGACTGGGTGAAGTAGAATGCGTCTGCCTTTGTCATTAAGACTGGGGGCACTACTCAGTGGCAGGCCAACTTAGCTCCAAAAGAAATAGCCGCCTCTGACATGAGGAACAGACACCATGTGCAGCCGCTCCTAACATGGAGTACAAACGCTACTTATCCTGTATCCCTGGATTAGGAGCCCTTACAGGGTACTATCAGCCGGGCCAGCTGAGCCCAGGTTTTTTTAGTGAACTTGTTACTGCTCCCCCTCCTCCTTTTTCATCCGGGCTTGGGACCGGCAAAGGTGGAGTTATTTAATATACAACATGTAAGATAATAGGTCATTCACATTAAATGTATATAAATTTTACATGAAGGCTTTGAAAACCAAAGACATGTCTAATTAACTGGATCTTTCTGTAATTTCTTTCTTTTACTTATAAAATACCCCATCACATATAATGGAGAATCTGTATAAGACCAGAGAGTCTCAATAAAGGCTTTGTGTGTGTTATATATTTCCACGTTTTTTTTTTAAATAAAAGCTTATGTCCATTGTGTATTTGGATACCATTTCTAATATTCCATCCTTCAGTGTAACATATATAATCAGAATCATCCAATACAGTATTAGATATCTAAAGAAGCGGTCTGGTAGATTGAGAATTGACGAAACCGCTTGGAGAGTTCACCACTGATGAGCCGAGTCCTCCCAATATTTCTCCATCGCAGTAAGGACAGTAGAAGTTTGATTTATCTATAAAAGAAAGATTCATGCTTTAATTCTTTCATTTCATATATATAGACTGTGCGTTATCTACTTATATAATTGCCTTATTCTGTCTGTGTGAAGTTCACTGTGTGAAGTTCACGGATAGATTTTGGTCAGAATGGATAAAATAAAAAAAGTGTCAAGGGATGGGAATCGAACCCACGACCTTCCGCTTACCGGGCAGATGCCATGACCACTAGGCTACCCTGGACATATTTTTCCGTTCACATTTTTATTTTTATATTTTCAAGACACACACAGTTTGGGGCGGGACATTTCACAAAAGAGACATCCACGGCGCCAATTTATAATTGTAACGAATAGTATTTTAATTAAAACATTTTAAAAATATATACGCACTCGGGTAAAACCCGGGCGTTGCCCGGGCCATTCGTCTAGTTGCTTTATAATTAATTTATACCTAACTGATTTTGTCACCATTGTTTGAGGAAGAGCATTTCTCCATGCAAATATTTATATTAAAAACAAAATTGACATTTCCTTGCCGTTCACATGAACATTAGAGATGGCAGAGAACCATCTAGTGGAACAAAAATCAATTAAACTTTGATTTAGCTTGTTCCAAAGATATTTGGTCAACCCATATTTATATGTAATTCTACTTTATATTTCATTATATTATATTTAATATTCATAACATATTAAAAAATTACAAATGTTTATAAAATTGAAAGATAAAATCACGTTTAAATAGCTTTTTCTCAAAATTGACCGTATTGAATAAAATGTTTATGACACGTATTTGAAAAGGCATTTGTTTATTTTTGTTAAAACTGCTTCAAATCTTCAATACCATTTGAATTTTGTGTGATATATTTGAGAAATCTAGTGTATGAAATTTGCGATTACCTCTATGAACTCTATATACGTGGTGTCGATGGAGACCCGCTGGTGATTCTCCACCAAACTCTGCAGCGCTGGCAGAGGCGCCATATTCATTGTACATAGTTAATATAATCCATATTATCTTTTTTAAATAGTCAGACTGTGTACTTTGAATGTATTGACAAGATGTCAATAAAATTATTTTAATTGTCAGTTGTCTATGAACTATAAATAGGTACTTTGTTCATCAAAGAGAGAAAACGAGAGCAGTGACCAGAGATCAATGGTACCAGAATCCTCTTGGTGACAGAGGAATGACATCAATCTGCCAGATGACATCGAGATAGGAGGATGTCAACCATTCGTCACACTCAATGACAAAATGTTCTCAGCCGATACACTGATCTTGCTTATTGATCAATGTTTGATGGGTCATTCTTTCTTATACGTATATCTGGAGTTAATGGTTTTGTCGCCACTTGGATATAAATTGATTTTATGACTATTCATTCTAAGTTAATCGAATTTGAGAATTCTATTATACAGTTATCAGCGTCATAATCAATTCTGTCACCGTTTGCTTTGTGAATGGAATAAATATCCAAATATGGCCCTTTCTCATAACCATCGGTGGTTCAGTGGTAGAATGCTCGCCTGTCACGCGGGCGGTCCGGGTTCGATTCCCGGCCGATGCAATTTTTTTTTTACAATTTTTAAAACTTATTTATATACTAGCGGATGTACCCGGCTTCGCCCAGGTTTTTCTCGAGGGAATGTTTGTAGTCTAGTAATAAGAAAATATACTACACCTAAAAACTATCAGAGAAAAGAGAAACCACGGAAGGTGAACAGAAAAATGCTTACAATGGATGTTATGTTTACGATATCAAGTTAAATAAAAACAAAGATAAAATTTGCATATGTTGGTCACTATAAATTTGTATATTTGTTAGGCGAAATTAGAAACATGATAAAACAATTGGGTATTTAAAAACAAATGTAGAAATAAAAGTCGAAGTATAATAAACAATGTTAAAGATTAGTTTTAATTATTAATCAAGATTGTGTGTGAATATGTGAGAAAGATGTAATATCGTTGTTGTTTTCTTGGCCGACTGTTTTACATATGGTGTTATCTTAAAATTGCTTGTTTTGAATATTTTTTAGATTGAGATTATTAGCTAGTATGTAAAAAAATTAACTCTGTTGAAATTTAATTTTGTATTTATATATAAATAAAATTAACTCTGTTGATTTTTTTTGTATTTAATCGATAACAGCGAAGTTACGCATGTTAATGTTAGGAAATATATTTTGATGTTAAGCAAAACCTGCTCCATCTCGTTTTACATAAATGTTGAAAATTTGGTTGAAATTGATGCATTGTAACGAAAGTTTTTAGTGATGTCCACTTATGAAATTTCCATTTTATTAATATAGATTATACAAGAATGACATCCACGGCGCCAATTTATAATTGTAACGAATAGTATTTGAATAAAAGCATTTAATCGGGTAAAACCCGGGCGTTGCCCGGGTCATTCGGCTAGTATATATATATTCACTACTGACACATTCAAATTGATACATCAAGATATATGGCGACTCTCACTACAGACGTGAAATTTACACGATAGGAAGAAGATGGTTTGATATGTATATGATTTGATTTTTCAACGCATTTATGCAACATAGATGCCTGTAGTGATACCGACATTGTGTCGAAAAGAAGAGATTGTACAGCAGATTTCTCTCATACATAAATTGTATTAGAAACGATGCTTCGATGTGAAAAGTTGTCGTGATGCCTCGTGTAAGAAGGTGAAATGCCTACTAACATATTTCTGAGTTTGATAGAGGTACGTTTGTAGCTTACCAGGATTGCGGTTTATCGTACCACAGTATTGCTGTCGGTCGAGATCTCAGGACTGTTAGCAGAATATGGAATCGATAGGTTCAGGATGGTCATACGGAACGATGTATTGAATCTCAGTGCTATCACTAACAGCTGAGAAGACCGACATGTTAGCTGCATGACCTTAATGGATCGTACAGCCACGTCAAGATTTCTGAGTTAAGAAATGGGGTCGTTTGAAAATCAAAAGGTGTCTTCACGAAAAGTTCAACGACGTTTACAACAGCATGGACTGTCAGCTTGGCGACCATGGTTTTATCGTAAAGATAGATGCTGCCTGGTCGGCATTCATAGTTCTTCAAATAAAAGATACTTCGGCCAGTAAATAAAAAGAGACTATAAAAATATTTACTGGCCGAAGTATCTTTTATTTGAAGACCATGGTTTTGGCAAAACTTGACTCTACATCACAGACAGGAGTGCCTTTAATAATATGATCAACGACAAACCTGGACATAGGAATGTCGTGACGTCGTGTTTTCAGACAAATCCAGGCTCTGTTTGCAGCACCATGATGGCCGTGTTTGGTGCCATCGTAGAGAAGACACATTGCCAGCGTTCATTCGACATCTTCATACTGGTCCATCACGTGGAATGATTGTATAGGATGTCACATTGAATATTTAATATTTTGAATTTTAAAGAATTGAATCATTCCGGAAATTTAACGAAAATACTTGCAGAGTCGAACTGCTTTTCACATGTATAGACATGTGGTGCACTTACAGTAAAAGCAGTCGCCTACCTCTACCCACCATGATTATCATGGGCTGTACCACGTGTACTAGGGATTAGCAAAAAATTAAAATACCTTGTACCATCTTATTTATTAAAATATAATTATGATAATAACTACAACTTTACAGTACAGTTTGAATATACTCAAATGGAAAGTGTTAAACCCACATAAATATAAAGAACTAACAGGAATTTTTCACCAATTAACCTTTGCTATGTTTAATAAGTGATTCAATTTTATAGACACCAAAATTCTAAAATATTAAAGGTTTTCTGGAAATGAGTTTTTTTTTTCATTTTATTATTGCATTATCAAACTTTCGGGAATTTTCCTCTCTTCTACAGAAGTACATAATAATAATGAACTCCGTAATATACTAACTAATTACAGTAGACTCTCCTATAACGCGAGTTTTTACAACGCGATAAAAAAAATTGCGACAAATTTATTTATTAACACAAAGCAATAACGCGCCATCTATACATATAAAATGAAAGGATTTAAAAGCACGAATGTTTCTTTTATACATAATATAAACTTCTACTGCCCTTACTGCGATGAAAAAATATATTGGGAGGGCTTGACTCATCAGTGGTGAACCCTCCCAGCGGTTTCGCCAATTTTAATCCATCAGACCGCTTCTCAGAGCTCTAATACTGTATTGGACAATTCTGCTTATATACGCAGCACTGAAAGATATAATCTCAGAAATGGTTTTCAAGAAAACTATGGACATAAGTTTATAGGACAGTAGAATTACAATAGAAAAATGTATTTATACAACGCGAATTTTCGTATAACGCGTTATAAAATAAAATGCAGAAATTTCCATATTGACAACTGTACAATACATTTAATTTTTATGCATACGCGTTTAGGTAATTAAATTAGAATTTACATGTAAATATTTTGCAAATATAAAATATTAAGAAACTTGCTCCCCAGGCATGATGAATAAAGTTGGAAAAAAAGAAAAATTGAAAAGGAGATATACTGTATCATGTAAAAATGTATTGTATAAAATGATGTATATAGAAAAAATAGTTATATACTAAAACAAAACTAAATGTTATATTATTTTATATGCAAATATATATTAAAAAAAAATTACGTAGTGAATAAACTTTAATTCCTATAACGCGATTTCATACAACACGGAACACATTAATCGCGTTATAGGAGAGACTACTGTATGTATATTTGGCTAGACTTTGCATATTATTTGATGGTGTAAAATATATTTCACCAACGATTTTTGCTTTTCCTAATATCTTATACATTCATGCCAGGTTTTACTCAATACCAACAATTCCTTCTAGTTATATAACACTTTTCTATTTCCACTAATGTATATCCATATTACGGATTAAGCAAATCCTGATATCTTACGTAAAAAGACAAATTACAAAAAAATCGCAAAGTTTTGTTTGCAGACGACAGCATCAACATCCGGGAACTAATGACTGTGGGAGATATTAAAACACAGACGATAATTGCCCTGTAGTTTTCGTCTGCTAATCCAGCGCCATTTTTTTCTCTTTTCTCGCTGACGTCATCGTTTCATCTGATATCTTTTTACCCCCCAGCCTGCGTTTGTCACATTCTGTCGTTACCGTATGACATCAAGTAGCAAGGATGGGTAGAGAATTGTCGTTGGTTAAAAAAAAAAGTATTTCTGATATAAATTTATTAATTTCGTATCTTAAAAATTTTAAGATTCAAAAGTATTCATTATAATATAATTTTACTATAAGTTCCTACACTATTATGATTTTAAAATATGCTTTCAATAAAGGTCTTTTATTTCTTATTGTTTTCTTTATTTTTAGTGTTGTGCTTACGTTTCTGAAGAGCCGCGAGGAAAAATGGAAACAGCGGACAAAAAAAGTTAATTCTGTCAGGTAACAAATGTTCACAAGATTTAGAACAGGACATCTCAAGCCATTGAAGATAGAAAATAACAACAAAATCTACCCCACTTGCCCAAAATGTAGTTTGATACCTGCAGCTCCAGAACACATTTTGGCTTGTATTAGATGCACTAAACAGGACCTTTGGGAGAGGCCGCTGCTTATCATAAAACAGCTCGAGGAGCATGAACTCATGGAATTCGTGTAATCTTTACACAAGGGGATAAGAAACAACAAAAAATGTTCACTGAACAACTAGAAGACTAACAGGATTATGAAGATGGTATTTATAATCAGAAAATAAGATGACATATATGTAAAAAAGGCATTTAAAGTGATTAAAGGAATATATGCAAATTAAAAAGAAATGGACACAATAAATAAAATAGAATGTGCTGTCAAGACTCTCAGCTTAACAATATTTCAAAAGAGCTAAGTGTCAAGCCAAAAGTTCTTCAATGGTAATATTTTCCTATTATAAGATCAACAAATACTGGGTTATGTGAATGTTGTCTTCTTATAATATTTTTCATAAATAAATACAAGGCATTTTACATCGCCAATTCTGTAAAATTTTCAAAAAATCAGCGATTAATTTATATATGAAAAAAACAATAGAAAAAAGATAAGTGAGTCAGGTGTTGATATTAAAAATAAAGAAGGCATCTCCTGACCACGAGCACATGTGCTTTTTAGATGGCAGAGCGCCATCTATTTTTGCTCCACTAGATGGCGCTCTGCCATCTAAAAAGCACATGTGCTCGTGGTCAGGAGATGCCTTCTTTATTTTTAATTGATATATATTCCGATAGATGGTGCAAGCCATCAGTAACTTTTAGTTGCAGGATCAGGAGCCTTTTTCTCAATAATAATGAATATTTGTTTTGTGTTTTTGTAAGGTTAAGTATATCTGATAGAATCCGGGCGAAGCCGGGTCTCTCACTTTAATTTTAAAATATCTGTGTGCGACCATAATTGGACTCATTTTGTAACATTCTAATCTTAGTATTTTATCTTCATTTTCTGCATGTGGAACACAATCAATATATAGATAAAGAATTCTTCCTGGATTGAAATTTAGACGATAAAAAACATGGCGAAGAAAGACGAGTTTCTTTTATTGATGCATTAGAGCAAGTTTTCGGGCAAAAGCCCTTCAACAAGCGCGATAAAAACGACACTATGAACGATACCGATGGCTGTAATGAATATATACATACACATATTAATTTACATAACTATAGAAAAAGCATGCAAATGTGCAATTTAACTATTTGTAAAGAATAAAAATCATAGAGGATAATTCAAGAGATGCAAAACCATAGCTGAAGCATACCAAAACCATAGCATCTCTTGAATTATCCTCTATGATTTTTATTCTTTACAAATAGTTAAATTGCACATTTTCATGCTTTTTTCTATAGTTATGTAAATTAATATGTGTATATATATATTCATTACAGCCATCGGTATCGTTCATAGTGTCGTTTTTATCTTGCCTGTTGAAGGGCTTTTGCCCGAAAGCTTGCTCTAATGCATCAATAAAAGAAACTCGTCTTTCTTCGCCATGTTTTTTTATCGTCTAAATAACAATCCATATACTCGACTAAAATAAACTCTTCGGGTTGATATAGAAAAATAAAACGGAGATAGAAGAGGAGAATCTTGTGCGAATTTTATTAGCAAGCTTTCGGACGTCCTTCTACAGGCTTTTACGATAACTAAACAAACGACCAAGACTCATCTCGTCTTTTGTTTAGTTATCGAAAAAGCCTGTAGAAGGACGCATGCGTCCGAAAGCTTGCTAAAAAAATCGCACAAGATACCCCTCTTTAATCTCCGTTTTATTTTTCTACAATCAATATAATCACAATATAAACAGATAATGAAAATTTCTAAGCTTGTGCTCTAAGATCAATAAAAGTTCTTTTAATTTTTAAGTTTTTAAAACTTCAATAAAGAAGTTGCTTCATTGAATGAATTTAAAACAAGAACCTTTTTTTACAAAAGAAAGGAAAACGACCATTCTTTCCTCTATTTACCTATGTGGATCTTCTTTTGTCGACAATTTGAATCCTTAAGTCAAATAATACCTCGTTTTTATATCCCTTTGACCAAAAACATTATCCGAAGATAGAAAGAATTGAAGAAAAGAAATTTTAAGAAGTTGATCTTATATTGACTAACAAGTAACTCATGAAAGAAGGATTTAATAAATTTATAAATATATATATTATATATATATAAAGTTATAAGAATTATTGAGATTTAAAATTTTGCTGGGTGACACCGATGTAGTTAATTCTTCCTGCTGGGATATCTTTATGTGAAGTTAAAAATTTGTCTTCCATTTTCATCTTTAAATGGTCTTCATGCTTATGTGATTACAACAGGACATTGTGTGTATACCAAAAGAAACATAGAAACAAAAATACAGGAGTCAACATTCCATCATTGGTATCTGAACCAAAAGCCTGGAGCTATTCTGTAATGTGGGATGAACCGAGAAGCAGCAACCTGTATTCCCAGACTCAAAACTGGCCATATAAGACTGCTGTTCTTCCAGGATGGTGTAAATACCTTCCCACAATGTACCATCTACAGGACCAAAGAGGCCTCACCAGACCACTTCTTGAAATGTATGGGAGCCTCAAGACAGGACTTATATTCCAACCCTATCAAAACCAGACGTCGCGTCTTTCCCTTTATAAACCCATTCGAAATCGATCAGAATCTTGCCATTGGGGCTCAAAAATCATCCATTTTGATTAGTAGACCCGTAAATAAATATATTTCCGATCAGAATCTGGCTGCCCATGAACTTGTAACTGTATTATAACTCTAATGTATCTATAACTCTAATGTATACTATCATAACCTTTTTTTAACTATCTGCTAACTACAGTATCTCTGTACATATCCGGGACCCACCGCTTGATTTGCTCTCCTTACCTGATCCACTGCTAAACCTTCTTCAGATGTAAAAGTCCCCAGATGGACTCAAGCGGAAGATGTAAGTGGAACCCAAAATCGATCAGAAAGAAAAGACCGGAAAGGTGGTCCCTTCAAGATTGGTTTCGTCCTGACAACGCACGCTCGCACACAGCTCATTCAGTACTCACTTTTATGGCCAAATATAACACCCCTTTCCTACCACAACCCTCTTATTATCCAGTTTTAGCTCCTAATGGCTTTTTCCTTTATCCTAAATTGAGAATGATCATGAAAGGGAAGAGGGGGGGTTGTTATATAAAAAATATTTTATTTTAAAATTATAATTTCTAGAACACATAAAACTCTGTGAAGTCGACCGCCAGATGTCGCGGCTCTTCCTATATAAACCCATTCGAAATCGATCAGAAAGAAAAGACTGGAAAGGTAGTCCCGCCAATATTGGTTTCTTCCCAATGACAACGCACGCCCACACACAACCCATTCAATACTCACTTTTATGGCCAAATACAACACCCTTCTCCTACCTCAACCCCCCTTATTCTCCAGATTTAGCTTCCAATGACTTTTTCCTTTATCCTAAATTGAGAATGATCATGAAAGGGAAGATGGTTTGACATGAAAGAAGAAATAAAAAGAAAATCGCTGGACATCGTGAGAAGTCTTACAGAGAACGCAGCAAGTTTCGCTGATTGGGAGAAAAGATGGAGGTGTTACAGGAGGGTCATACTTTGATAATTATTAACAAATATTTGTAGATTGATACAAGCTATGTGGTCAAAAACAATTAAATAAAATCAAAGAAAACCAATAACACAACATAGATGGAATACTTAACAAGGATCTTAGGCCTACTTCCCATATATTTATTTTACCTGCTAATTACCATTTCTAATTAGAGTGACAAAAACATCTTAAACTTTTCTAAATTTTGTCAAGTTCCAACAGGTCATTGAGATTCTTTTTAATAAAAACAATGACACTTGACACAATGACTATGGCACTTTTAGATTTTATAGCTCTCTTGTGATAACTATCAGAAATATATTTGTGGAGAAATCTATTTTCTCTGAATACACTCGTGGAAAAATCTCAAGGAAGTGGAAAGTTTTTAATATCGCAGGTCGTCCAACTAAGAACGTGTTTCGGGCTGTTGGCCCTCGTCAGCGTGGTGCAGGCTATACTTCTCTTGAGAAAAAAGGAAATGGATATTTAGGTTTAGCGTATTTACGCAAGTTTTTGACCTTAAATACACATTTCTCGATTGATTTCTTGAAGGAGCCTTTGGGACCAAAATATTTTTGGTCGCAGTGGTACAGCCTGCACCACGCTGACGAGGGTCAACAGCTTGAAACGCGTTCGTGGTTGGCTTTTCTTGATTTATCAAGAAAATGGGTTGGCCATATATCAGGGAACAGGCTAAACCAACGTTTAGTTGATTTTTGTTCCACTAGATGGCGCTCAGGCATCTAAAAGGTTCATGTGAACGTGATCAGGATGATATAAATATATTGTAATATATTCTAATATATATATCATATGTAATATAGTATAATAATCAAAATTGTAAAAACAATTTAAATCGCCAGTTTGTCCATCATGTATTACCAAAACGACATAATAAAATTCGATTGAGTGACAGTCAGTGCCAGTCAGGAGGAAGGTCTCCGAAAAACATCGGGGTACCAGGTGTGCCCATTTCTTGCTCAAACAGATTAGTCCGCTTTGAGACATGATGATTGATAGACCTCTCTCAACAGTTCTCCTCTGACCGGCGTCGGCTTCACTTACTCTCTCGCCATCTCTGTGGTGACATCCAACATGTCTCGTCCTTTTGTGTAATCCCAATCACGCCTGAACTCACTCTGAATATTGTGGCCACCACGACTGTAACCAACATGCCACACTACAGCAATCCTACAGGATACAAAAACAATTACATTACTACATATATATATATATATATATATAGTGTAGAAACTATATAACAAAATTATAACAGTGATTCTAATTTTAAAAACTTAAGGAGCAAACTGATAATAATGATAACTTATATCAGTTAGATTTGATTAGATTAGCAAGCTAAATCTAAATTAATTATAACAATAAATAGTTATTTAATTTTATAGTCCAGTTTTGTATTAAGATTATCTTCACTATTATGATCATTTAAATACAAATTATAAAATTTGTAAAATGTTATTAATTTGTAGATAGAGAGAGAAAAAAAAAAACAAAAAATTCTTTACTTCTATTACATCCTCAAGTTAATTATATATTTATAATTAATAACAATAAAAAAAATTAACAAAGTAACGTCTATTACATCGGCTTTTACACGTCATTCAGACATACTCTAATCCTATATATAGAATAATCGAAGAGATAATATATATAATAGTTAGAAAAAAGAGAGAAAGACAGAACCATGCACTTTTAATCAAACTAATAATAAGGAAAAAAAAAAAAAAGAGTTTTATAAAGAAGGTAGATAAGATTGTTAGTATATATATATATATTTTTTTATGATTTTATATTTTATCCTTTTTTTTTTTTTTTTTAGAAAGATTTTTAAAGGTTTTTTATTTTATAATATGATTATAAATAGTTGTATTTAGTAATATATCTATAGTATGAATTAACATTTGTTATAAGTTTGGATATTATGTTTTGAAACCCTAATGGTAGACCAGACATACACAAAAAACTTTAAATTGAAATAAATTGGAAAAAGAGATCTGCTGGAACGGGGATCATCAGATAAAATTCCAGCGACATTTCAACCCCTTCTTTATTATGTCATAGATCTCTTTTAAACCGGATTTTATGTGTTAATATTAAGTTGTTTCAGTGAAATATTTAAATGAACATATATAGTAGATACAAATGTTAACAAATTCAAACTGTAAACCTACCTCTGCCGTGGAGTCCTCCATTGTGAATATCTATTTTTGGCTAACACATGTCGCGGGAGGGGAATGTCCCCCCACATTTCAAATTTAGACCATTTATTTAGAATTCCTTTGAACAACAAGAAAATTAAAGAAGAAAGGAAAAATAGTTAAGGGAAGAAAGCTAAATTTCATAATCTTTACAGCTAGTTATATCAAAATAACTGATTTAACATTTATTCATCTTTTAATATTCCTTTAAAAAGGCAAATTATAATAGTTTAATAAAGCTATTAATTGTGTAAATTCAACTTTATTTAACTTCCATTTTCCTCCCCAGAAATTGGAGATTAAACAAAAATGAACTAAATACTTTAACACTTTAAAAATCTTGTGAAAAAATCTTTTAATCAGTTATTTAATCAAAGTTTAATTAACTGTTAAAGATTATAAATTTGTATTAGTTAATATTAATAGAAATTATAGAAAGTTGAATTCATAAATGGATATTTCCATTTATTTTTTTTTTTAATATTTTATAATTGATATACTGTTGAAATATTTTACTTGTTTGATACTAAATTTGTTTTTAATAAATTCCATGTTTAAATTTTTAACATCTTCTATGAAATTATCTAAAATATTATTTATTCTATAAAATCTTAGAAACTGACCATAATATATACCTTTACAGCAATTTAATGATATATTAGAATTCATATTACAGTATTTTATAATATTGAAATTATAATTACTCTTTTTGTTATAAACTCTAACAGCACTATTTGTAAGGTCTATATTCAAGTCTAAAAAGTTAACTTTTTTGTTTCTATAAATTTTTTCATTGTTCTTAAGTTTCAAGTATTTAGGATATATTTCAGGTATTAATTTTTTAAACAGTGGATTATTAAATATTATTATGTCATCTACATATCGGAATATTTGCCAATTAATATTATTTTGTAGAAAGTATTCTCTTTCGTACCAGAACAATATTAAATTTGCTAATAACGGACTAGAAGAGGTACCCATGGGAACGCCTTCTGATTGAATATATATTTTATTTTTAAATTCTATATAGTTAAAATTTAAAAATGTTTCCAGTAGAGTTTTTGCTGTTTTAAGATCTAATTTAAATGTTTTATATCTGTTATGAATAATTTTAATGTAGAAAGTTTTGTCATTAATGAATTCATTAAATAAATTGGTTATTTTATTATTTAGATCTCTTAAATTTATTTTAGAATATAGGTCCTCAAAGTCAAATGTGTGTACTGTTTCAATGTTTGTCCAATTGTTCATTAAATAATTAATGATTTTTTTATTTGAGTCGATAAATTTATAATTATATTTATTAGTTAATTTATTTATAATAAATTGTAGTGTTGAGGCTAATTGTATATCAATATTTTTTATGACTGAATTTATACCAGATGTGATTGTTCTGAAAGAAATAGGTTTTTTGTGTAGTTTAGGAATTATATAGAACTTTGGTATGTTTGGATTTTTGTGGTTATTATAAATTTTTAGTGAATTTTCAACATTTTTGATGTCTTTTTTGATTTTTGTGCCTGTAGTTCTAGCAAAAGTATATTTATGATTATTATCAATTTCCTTTTTTAGTATATCGTGGTATAGATTTTTACAAATTAAAGATAAATTATTGGAACATTTATCTATAGGAGTGATAATATAGTCCTTCTGTAAATTAATTATATTTTCTTTAAAAGAAGGAATGTCTGAATTGGGTTTTGTGTATTTAAGTGTATTATTATAATAATTTATAATTTCCTTTTTAATATTATGTTTCCATTCCAGAAAAGTAAATTCTGGAATACTGTATCTTATACTAGTTTTATTTATGAAAATATCTATATCTTTTAATATAGATTTAATTGTATTATTATAATTGTGTTTAATTTGAGGTATATATTTATACCCTTTATTTAAAATTTCTTGATATTCTGGATTTAAAAAAGAAAAGTTGCTAGTTAATATATGACCTGAGAACTTATATTTATCAATATAGTTGTTGCAATTACATTTAATTTTTTTAAAATTTGCCAAATTATTAATAAATTGGTTATAATTGCAAACTAAATTACCTATATTTTTATTGTATCTCCAGATTGTTTTAAAATTTAAATTTTTTATAGGGAAAAGATTATTGATGATTTGGTTATTAAATATATCATTAAATTTAATATGATTAAATAAATTGTTATTAAATTTAATGATAATATTAATGTTATTAGTATTTTGTTTAATTTTTCTGTATTTAAAGATGTCGTGTGTGATATCTATTAATCTGTTAGTCAGATTATGAATTTTAATATATTCTATGAGTTTGATAAATTTATTATTATTTAGTTTAAATAATGTTTTAATAAATTTATCGACGAAGTTGTTAGTGTACATTTGTTTTGGGTCCAGTAATTCTTCAAATTCAATGTAACCTAATTTATTTGTAGTTTTACCTCTAGTTTTATTAGGTTTAGTTTTAAATTCATTTTTATATTTGCAACTGATTTCATAAGTTGAAATTTCTTCTGTTTGTGGTTTGTATGTGTAGTTTAATTCGTCGTTAAGTCCATAAGGGAATAATGTGTTGTGTTTATAAATGTAGTTGTTTTCTAATAATAGTCGTTGTTTTTTGTTTTGACATATGTCTAGTATTTCTATCTTAAAGTTGTTAAAAGTATGTAATTGATTGTGTTCTTTCATATATATATTACCAATTGATTTTTTAGCGTGGTTTATATGTAGGTTTATTCGTATATTTAATGGATTACAAGTTTGTCCTATATATGATAGTTGACAAATTTGGCATGTTAATTTATAAATAGTATTCACTAATTTACAACTAGTTGTTTGAAAAGTGTCATGGTTCTTAAGAGAGGGACAAGTTTGACAATTTTTTCTTAGGCAATTCTTAGCGAGTTTAAATTAACATAAAAGAGGTGCTAACACTAATATGTTTGTAGTTTTTTTTAGTTTTTTTAGTTTGTTATTCTTATGAATTTTTTAAATATATTTTACTTAATTGTTTTTGTGGTGATAAAATTTGTAATAAATTGAATAATTAATCTATAAATATATAGATATTACTGTTTGTTATCTGTTATATTTTTAAGAATAACTAATAAAAAAAACATCTTTAAACTAACAAAAACACTGAAAAAAACAAAAGTTCTGAAATTATTTTTTTTTTTCCTAGAATTACTTTTATAATTTAATTTTTAATAATCAAACAATGAAAGATAATTAAAATTTGTATGAAGATTTATTTATATTAGAATATCTAATATAATTTAATTTGTATATTATGTTATATATAAAAAAATATATCATAGAGCAAGCTCATATGAATTAATATAGTGTAGAAACTATATAACAAAATTATAACAGTGATTCTAATTTTAAAAACTTAAGGAGCAAACTGATAATAATGATAACTTATATCAGTTAGATTTGATTAGATTAGCAAGCTAAATCTAAATTAATTATAACAATAAATAGTTATTTAATTTTATAGTCCAGTTTTGTATTAAGATTATCTTCACTATTATGATCATTTAAATACAAATTATAAAATTTGTAAAATGTTATTAATTTGTAGATAGAGAGAGAAAAAAAAAAAAAATTCTTTACTTCTATTACATCCTCAAGTTAATTATATATTTATAATTAATAACAATAAAAAAAATTAACAAAGTAACGTCTATTACATCGGCTTTTACACGTCATTCAGACATACTCTAATCCTATATATAGAATAATCGAAGAGATAATATATATAATAGTTAGAAAAAAGAGAGAAAGACAGAACCATGCACTTTTAATCAAACTAATAATAAGGAAAAAAAAAAAAAAAAGAGTTTTATAAAGAAGGTAGATAAGATTGTTAGTATATATATATATTTTTTTTTATGATTTTATATTTTATCCTTTTTTTTTTTTTTAGAAAGATTTTTAAAGGTTTTTTTATTTTATAATATGATTATAAATAGTTGTATTTAGTAATATATCTATAGTATGAATTAACATTTGTTATAAGTTTGGATATTATGTTTTGAAACCCTAATGGTAGACCAGACATACACAAAAAACTTTAAATTGAAATAAATTGGAAAAAGAGATCTGCTGGAACGGGGATCATCAGATAAAATTCCAGCGACATTTCAACCCCTTCTTTATTATGTCATAGATCTCTTTTAAACCGGATTTTATGTGTTAATATTAAGTTGTTTCAGTGAAATATTTAAATGAACATATATAGTAGATACAAATGTTAACAAATTCAAACTGTAAACCTACCTCTGCCGTGGAGTCCTCCATTGTGAATATCTATTTTGGCTAACACATGTCGCGGGAGGGGAATGTCCCCCCACATTTCAAATTTAGACCATTTATTTAGAATTCCTTTGAACAACAAGAAAATTAAAGAAGAAAGGAAAAATAGTTAAGGGAAGAAAGCTAAATTTCATAATCTTTACAGCTAGTTATATCAAAATAACTGATTTAACATTTATTCATCTTTTAATATTCCTTTAAAAAGGCAAATTATAATAGTTTAATAAAGCTATTAATTGTGTAAATTCAACTTTATTTAACTTCCATTTTCCTCCCCAGAAATTGGAGATTAAACAAAAATGAACTATATACTTTAACACTTTAAAAATCTTGTGAAAAAATCTTTTAATCAGTTATTTAATCAAAGTTTAATTAACTGTTAAAGATTATAAATTTGTATTAGTTAATATTAATAGAAATTATAGAAAGTTGAATTCATAAATGGATATTTCCATTTATTTTTTTTTAAATATTTTATAATTGATATACTGTTGAAATATTTTACTTGTTTGATACTAAATTTGTTTTTAATAAATTCCATGTTTAAATTTTTAACATCTTCTATGAAATTATCTAAAATATTATTTATTCTATAAAATCTTAGAAACTGACCATAATATATACCTTTACAGCAATTTAATGATATATTAGAATTCATATTACAGTATTTTATAATATTGAAATTATAATTACTCTTTTTGTTATAAACTCTAACAGCACTATTTGTAAGGTCTATATTCAAGTCTAAAAAGTTAACTTTTTTGTTTCTATAAATTTTTTCATTGTTCTTAAGTTTCAAGTATTTAGGATATATTTCAGGTATTAATTTTTTAAACAGTGGATTATTAAATATTATTATGTCATCTACATATCGGAATATTTGCCAATTAATATTATTTTGTAGAAAGTATTCTCTTTCGTACCAGAACAATATTAAATTTGCTAATAACGGACTAGAAGAGGTACCCATGGGAACGCCTTCTGATTGAATATATATTTTATTTTTAAATTCTATATAGTTAAAATTTAAAAATGTTTCCAGTAGAGTTTTTGCTGTTTTAAGATCTAATTTAAATGTTTTATATCTGTTATGAATAATTTTAATGTAGAAAGTTTTGTCATTAATGAATTCATTAAATAAATTGGTTATTTTATTATTTAGATCTCTTAAATTTATTTTAGAAAATAGGTCCTCAAAGTCAAATGTGTGTACTGTTTCAATGTTTGTCCAATTGTTCATTAAATAATTAATGATTTTTTTATTTGAGTCGATAAATTTATAATTATATTTATTAGTTAATTTATTTATAATAAATTGTAGTGTTGAGGCTAATTGTATATCAATATTTTTTATGACTGAATTTATACCAGATGTGATTGTTCTGAAAGAAATAGGTTTTTTGTGTAGTTTAGGAATTATATAGAACTTTGGTATGTTTGGATTTTTGTGGTTATTATAAATTTTTAGTGAATTTTCAACATTTTTGATGTCTTTTTTGATTTTTGTGCCTGTAGTTCTAGCAAAAGTATATTTATGATTATTATCAATTTCCTTTTTTAGTATATCGTGGTATAGATTTTTACAAATTAAAGATAAATTATTGGAACATTTATCTATAGGAGTGATAATATAGTCCTTCTGTAAATTAATTATATTTTCTTTAAAAGAAGGAATGTCTGAATTGGGTTTTGTGTATTTAAGTGTATTATTATAATAATTTATAATTTCCTTTTTAATATTATGTTTCCATTCCAGAAAAGTAAATTCTGGAATACTGTATCTTATACTAGTTTTATTTATGAAAATATCTATATCTTTTAATATAGATTTAATTGTATTATTATAATTGTGTTTAATTTGAGGTATATATTTATACCCTTTATTTAAAATTTCTTGATATTCTGGATTTAAAAAAGAAAAGTTGCTAGTTAATATATGACCTGAGAACTTATATTTATCAATATAGTTGTTGCAATTACATTTAATTTTTTTAAAATTTGCCAAATTATTAATAAATTGGTTATAATTGCAAACTAAATTACCTATATTTTTATTGTATCTCCAGATTGTTTTAAAATTTAAATTTTTTATAGGGAAAAGATTATTGATGATTTGGTTATTAAATATATCATTAAATTTAATATGATTAAATAAATTGTTATTAAATTTAATGATAATATTAATGTTATTAGTATTTTGTTTAATTTTTCTGTATTTAAAGATGTCGTGTGTGATATCTATTAATCTGTTAGTCAGATTATGAATTTTAATATATTCTATGAGTTTGATAAATTTATTATTATTTAGTTTAAATAATGTTTTAATAAATTTATCGACGAAGTTGTTAGTGTACATTTGTTTTGGGTCCAGTAATTCTTCAAATTCAATGTAACCTAATTTATTTGTAGTTTTACCTCTAGTTTTATTAGGTTTAGTTTTAAATTCATTTTTATATTTGCAACTGATTTCATAAGTTGAAATTTCTTCTGTTTGTGGTTTGTATGTGTAGTTTAATTCGTCGTTAAGTCCATAAGGGAATAATGTGTTGTGTTTATAAATGTAGTTGTTTTCTAATAATAGTCGTTGTTTTTTGTTTTGACATATGTCTAGTATTTCTATCTTAAAGTTGTTAAAAGTATGTAATTGATTGTGTTCTTTCATATATATATTACCAATTGATTTTTTAGCGTGGTTTCTATGTAGGTTTATTCGTATATTTAATGGATTACAAGTTTGTCCTATATATGATAGTTGACAAATTTGGCATGTTAATTTATAAATAGTATTCACTAATTTACAACTAGTTGTTTGAAAAGTGTCATGGTTCTTAAGAGAGGGACAAGTTTGACAATTTTTTCTTAGGCAATTCTTAGCGAGTTTAAATTAACATAAAAGAGGTGCTAACACTAATATGTTTGTAGTTTTTTTTAGTTTTTTTAGTTTGTTATTCTTATGAATTTTTTAAATATATTTTACTTAATTGTTTTTGTGGTGATAAAATTTGTAATAAATTGAATAATTAATCTATAAATATATAGATATTACTGTTTGTTATCTGTTATATTTTTAAGAATAACTAATAAAAAAAACATCTTTAAACTAACAAAAACACTGAAAAAAACAAAAGTTCTGAAATTATTTTTTTTTTCCTAGAATTACTTTTATAATTTAATTTTTAATAATCAAACAATGAAAGATAATTAAAATTTGTATGAAGATTTATTTATATTAGAATATCTAATATAATTTAATTTGTATATTATGTTATATATAAAAAAATATATCATAGAGCAAGCTCATATGAATTAATATAGTGTAGAAACTATATAACAAAATTATAACAGTGATTCTAATTTTAAAAACTTAAGGAGCAAACTGATAATAATGATAACTTATATCAGTTAGATTTGATTAGATTAGCAAGCTAAATCTAAATTAATTATAACAATAAATAGTTATTTAATTTTATAGTCCAGTTTTGTATTAAGATTATCTTCACTATTATGATCATTTAAATACAAATTATAAAATTTGTAAAATGTTATTAATTTGTAGATAGAGAGAGAAAAAAAAAAAATTCTTTACTTCTATTACATCCTCAAGTTAATTATATATTTATAATTAATAACAATAAAAAAAATTAACAAAGTAACGTCTATTACATCGGCTTTTACACGTCATTCAGACATACTCTAATCCTATATATAGAATAATCGAAGAGATAATATATATAATAGTTAGAAAAAAAGAGAGAAAGACAGAACCATGCACTTTTAATCAAACTAATAATAAGGAAAAAAAAAAAAAAAGAGTTTTATAAAGAAGGTAGATAAGATTGTTAGTATATATATATATTTTTTTTTATGATTTTATATTTTATCCTTTTTTTTTTTTTTAGAAAGATTTTTAAAGGTTTTTTTATTTTATAATATGATTATAAATAGTTGTATTTAGTAATATATCTATAGTATGAATTAACATTTGTTATAAGTTTGGATATTATGTTTTGAAACCCTAATGGTAGACCAGACATACACAAAAAACTTTAAATTGAAATAAATTGGAAAAAGAGATCTGCTGGAACGGGGATCATCAGATAAAATTCCAGCGACATTTCAACCCCTTCTTTATTATGTCATAGATCTCTTTTAAACCGGATTTTATGTGTTAATATTAAGTTGTTTCAGTGAAATATTTAAATGAACATATATAGTAGATACAAATGTTAACAAATTCAAACTGTAAACCTACCTCTGCCGTGGAGTCCTCCATTGTGAATATCTATTTTTGGCTAACACATGTCGCGGGAGGGGAATGTCCCCCCACATTTCAAATTTAGACCATTTATTTAGAATTCCTTTGAACAACAAGAAAATTAAAGAAGAAAGGAAAAATAGTTAAGGGAAGAAAGCTAAATTTCATAATCTTTACAGCTAGTTATATCAAAATAACTGATTTAACATTTATTCATCTTTTAATATTCCTTTAAAAAGGCAAATTATAATAGTTTAATAAAGCTATTAATTGTGTAAATTCAACTTTATTTAACTTCCATTTTCCTCCCCAGAAATTGGAGATTAAACAAAAATGAACTATATACTTTAACACTTTAAAAATCTTGTGAAAAAATCTTTTAATCAGTTATTTAATCAAAGTTTAATTAACTGTTAAAGATTATAAATTTGTATTAGTTAATATTAATAGAAATTATAGAAAGTTGAATTAATAAATGGATATTTCCATTTATTTTTTTTTAAATATTTTATAATTGATATACTGTTGAAATATTTTACTTGTTTGATACTAAATTTGTTTTTAATAAATTCCATGTTTAAATTTTTAACATCTTCTATGAAATTATCTAAAATATTATTTATTCTATAAAATCTTAGAAACTGACCATAATATATACCTTTACAGCAATTTAATGATATATTAGAATTCATATTACAGTATTTTTATAATATGAAATTATAATTACTCTTTTTGTTATAAACTCTAACAGCACTATTTGTAAGGTCTATATTCAAGTCTAAAAAGTTAACTTTTTTGTTTCTATAAATTTTTTCATTGTTCTTAAGTTTCAAGTATTTAGGATATATTTCAGGTATTAATTTTTTAAACAGTGGATTATTAAATATTATTATGTCATCTACATATCGGAATATTTGCCAATTAATATTATTTTGTAGAAAGTATTCTCTTTCGTACCAGAACAATATTAAATTTGCTAATAACGGACTAGAAGAGGTACCCATGGGAACGCCTTCTGATTGAATATATATTTTATTTTTAAATTCTATATAGTTAAAATTTAAAAATGTTTCCAGTAGAGTTTTTGCTGTTTTAAGATCTAATTTAAATGTTTTATATCTGTTATGAATAATTTTAATGTAGAAAGTTTTGTCATTAATGAATTCATTAAATAAATTGGTTATTTTATTATTTAGATCTCTTAAATTTATTTTAGAATATAGGTCCTCAAAGTCAAATGTGTGTACTGTTTCAATGTTTGTCCAATTGTTCATTAAATAATTAATGATTTTTTTATTTGAGTCGATAAATTTATAATTATATTTATTAGTTAATTTATTTATAATAAATTGTAGTGTTGAGGCTAATTGTATATCAATATTTTTTATGACTGAATTTATACCAGATGTGATTGTTCTGAAAGAAATAGGTTTTTTGTGTAGTTTAGGAATTATATAGAACTTTGGTATGTTTGGATTTTTGTGGTTATTATAAATTTTTAGTGAATTTTCAACATTTTTGATGTCTTTTTTGATTTTTGTGCCTGTAGTTCTAGCAAAGGTATATTTATGATTATTATCAATTTCCTTTTTTAGTATATCGTGGTATAGATTTTTACAAATTAAAGATAAATTATTGGAACATTTATCTATAGGAGTGATAATATAGTCCTTCTGTAAATTAATTATATTTTCTTTAAAAGAAGGAATGTCTGAATTGGGTTTTGTGTATTTAAGTGTATTATTATAATAATTTATAATTTCCTTTTTAATATTATGTTTCCATTCCAGAAAAGTAAATTCTGGAATACTGTATCTTATACTAGTTTTATTTATGAAAATATCTATATCTTTTAATATAGATTTAATTGTATTATTATAATTGTGTTTAATTTGAGGTATATATTTATACCCTTTATTTAAAATTTCTTGATATTCTGGATTTAAAAAAGAAAAGTTGCTAGTTAATATATGACCTGAGAACTTATATTTATCAATATAGTTGTTGCAATTACATTTAATTTTTTTAAAATTTGCCAAATTATTAATAAATTGGTTATAATTGCAAACTAAATTACCTATATTTTTATTGTATCTCCAGATTGTTTTAAAATTTAAATTTTTTATAGGGAAAAGATTATTGATGATTTGGTTATTAAATATATCATTAAATTTAATATGATTAAATAAATTGTTATTAAATTTAATGATAATATTAATGTTATTAGTATTTTGTTTAATTTTTCTGTATTTAAAGATGTCGTGTGTGATATCTATTAATCTGTTAGTCAGATTATGAATTTTAATATATTCTATGAGTTTGATAAATTTATTATTATTTAGTTTAAATAATGTTTTAATAAATTTATCGACGAAGTTGTTAGTGTACATTTGTTTTGGGTCCAGTAATTCTTCAAATTCAATGTAACCTAATTTATTTGTAGTTTTACCTCTAGTTTTATTAGGTTTAGTTTTAAATTCATTTTTATATTTGCAACTGATTTCATAAGTTGAAATTTCTTCTGTTTGTGGTTTGTATGTGTAGTTTAATTCGTCGTTAAGTCCATAAGGGAATAATGTGTTGTGTTTATAAATGTAGTTGTTTTCTAATAATAGTCGTTGTTTTTTGTTTTGACATATGTCTAGTATTTCTATCTTAAAGTTGTTAAAAGTATGTAATTGATTGTGTTCTTTCATATATATATTACCAATTGATTTTTTAGCGTGGTTTCTATGTAGGTTTATTCGTATATTTAATGGATTACAAGTTTGTCCTATATATGATAGTTGACAAATTTGGCATGTTAATTTATAAATAGTATTCACTAATTTACAACTAGTTGTTTGAAAAGTGTCATGGTTCTTAAGAGAGGGACAAGTTTGACAATTTTTTCTTAGGCAATTCTTAGCGAGTTTAAATTAACATAAAAGAGGTGCTAACACTAATATGTTTGTAGTTTTTTTTTAGTTTTTTTAGTTTGTTATTCTTATGAATTTTTTAAATATATTTTACTTAATTGTTTTTGTGGTGATAAAATTTGTAATAAATTGAATAATTAATCTATAAATATATAGATATTACTGTTTGTTATCTGTTATATTTTTAAGAATAACTAATAAAAAAAACATCTTTAAACTAACAAAAACACTGAAAAAAACAAAAGTTCTGAAATTATTTTTTTTTCCTAGAATTACTTTTATAATTTAATTTTTAATAATCAAACAATGAAAGATAATTAAAATTTGTATGAAGATTTATTTATATTAGAATATCTAATATAATTTAATTTGTATATTATGTTATATATAAAAAAATGATCGAATGGAAGGGTACAACCGTTATGCATGTAAACTTCATAAAAATAGTTCCAGCCAAAGTGAGCGCGTACACGCGGCGTGCCGTAGCATTCATCCGCGAGGGCTCCTACGTTTATTTTGTACAGTGTATTTATAGGTGGATGAATTTGTATTTACATTTTAACACAAGCTTAACACAACAAACAACAACAAAAAGGCTTTTATTAGGGCCCATTGCCCTGTATGGATTCGCCATACAACAAAAAAATAATACAGTAATTTTTCCTCTCTTTCCCCATGTGCACGTGAGCCTTTGTTTTAAAAAGGATTTATTTACACATCTGTTCTTAAACTTTCCTCACTATCTCTTTTGTGTATGAATCTATTTACAATTGATCTATAGAAATTATAGAGTTCTATTGCTATATTCTTCTTTTCTGAAATAGTACTCAGCGTCTGCAGTGGGTTACTAAATCTCCAGAAGGGGTTTTTAAAAGTTTTTTTCTCTTTCACAAGCTTAACATATTTACAGTTTAACATACTTCTTGTTTTTGACTAAAGGAAATTATACCTCTTGGATATTAGGAAAATTATGACATATATATATAGCCCACAATAAATATAAAATTTAATTAAAATGTTTACATCGTTTCAATTAAATATTTTAATATTTTATCTCGAGATAATTGGTATAATTTATTTAAGAAGTCTGAACATAATCATTCCTGTGGACACACACAATGTTTCATTGTTACTATGAATGAATAGAAACGAAGTTTGTGGGTGTGGAGGTAACAAAACAAAGGTCAGAAACATGTGGGCGTCTTTGATGGGTTTATCGAAAAACATTTTCCAATATTTATATCAAATACACATTTTCCTTTAACGTCACGTAAAAAATAGACTAACCGAAAACTTGAAAAGCTAAAAACATAAGTTGTTTTTCTCCCCCATGTTTTAACATGATTTGTTTGTTGTTCAATTTTGAAAAATTCAAATCTTTTTAGAATATTAAAAGTTATTTGGTATTGGAATGCAATAAAACGCTTCATTAGAGACGATTATTGGTGCCTGATATAGCGTTTGTTATTTAGGAAATAAATGAGATGATGTAAATTTATCATCATAATTCATATTACTTATCATCAACATGTTTTTCACTACTATGAAAATGAATGTTTGTATGTATGCATCATCGTACTAGCTTCTCTGAAACGGTAAATAATGTTAGAATAGTATTTCCATAGGTCATTTTAGGTGTATCATACTTCTATGTGTTCTGAAAGTATATTATAAACTGTAGAACGACATTTGAAAATTATCCGCAAATGTTTCTTTTGAACGAAAAATCGAAATTTATTTTAAGGAGAAATAACGATTATTTCTAACCTTAGGGGTAAAGTATGAAAGGATGAATTGTGAAGAGTAATGATAAACGGAAAAATAAAAGTTTCCAGGGATTATTTTTCCGTTTATCATTACCCTTCACAATTCATCCTTTCATACTTCATCCCTAAGGTTAGAAATAATCGTTATTTCTCCTTGAAATAAATTTCGATTTTTCGTTCAAAAGAAACACATGCGGGATAATTTTCAAATGTCGTTCTACAATTAGCCGCATTATATTGTATTATATATTAAAAACTGGTCACAAAATTTGAAAATAATATAGAAATTAGTTCAATATCGACAACCCAGAAGTCTTAAATTTTGTACACTTGCATTGTTAGCAGGATTGAACGCGTGTACAAAATGCCAGACTTCTATGTGGTCTGTGAGTATATTAAAACTTGATCACAAAAATTGGAAGTAAAAATAGAAATTATTACAGCCCCCCGACCATCCTGACTACATTTTTATAGAACTCTAGTCGTTCATTACGCCAGAGAAACGGCTCCGCCTATTTTTGTCCGTTTGAAAGGAAAATCTCTCGTCTATTCCTGACCCTCGCGGCCACCTAGAAGTCAGATATTTTGTACATTTGCAATGTTTGCTAAGATTGAAAAAGCCTTTTAGATAACAGATTTCTACGTGGTCAGAAAGTATATAAAAATTTGACCACAAAATTTGAAAAAACAACACAGCTTTATTTAGACCACCGGTCTTATACAGATTCACTACAGGAAAAAAGAAAGCATAGATGGAGCTCCTGTACTCCAGGCAACGCAGAACCCAACCACAGCCTACAAGTCCGACACATATCCAGTGGCCACACCGTGCATAGGTTAGCGTATCACTGAAAAGGCGAATGTGAAATCATCCGCGTTTTAGTCTTCGCTTTCCTCATCCAAATGGACCACGACATTCGGCGATTCTATTAATTTCCTCCGAACGGTGACTGCGGCTTTGTAGAATTTATATAAACCAGAAAGAAGATCTTGATCAAACATCATTGCATTCATCCAGTTATACATTTGTTGACTATCGGATTGAGACAAGGATAAATCACCCAAGAGTTCCCCTCTTTGTTTCTCCATGCAAGACAAAATTTGAAACGAAAGCCTATATATTCAAAAATGGGCAAAATATCACGGTTATTTACAACTATGGAACAATAAGGTTTACTCCACCCACTAAGATACCAATAAATACTGTTTAAAATACAATTCTGATTAAAACCATAGCCAAATGTTGATTCATAGATCAAGCGAAACGTGTTATAAGTGCCTGAGGAAGGACTTATAATCATTCGTTAACGTGTGGTCCGTGTCCAGGGTAGCCTAGGGTATTATTATTTATTTAAGTAACCCAGGTTCCTGGAGCGTACAGAAGTCGCCAAATACCCGGAGCCTAGGGTAGCCATCTGCCCGGTAAGCGGAACACTGTTGGTTCGATTCCCATCCCTGGACACTTTATTCGGGGCTCAAAAATCATTCATTCTGGTTAGCAGCCGTTAATAAAGATATTTCCGTTCCGTGGTCTACAGAGAAAGAACAAAAATTTGAAATTCGTTAACAATTTATTCCATTTCTCCTTATTATTCCAAATTGTTATTATCTTATTTCACACTCGAATAAACGTAATATTTACTTACATAATAATGTCTTTTTTTCTACAGAATATTTACATATTATAATGGAAATCTTACTAAATAAGCTTCTTATCTTTACAGGCTGATTTTTGATTAGAATATAATCGGCTTTCATGTCGTCCTTTTAAAAAATCTTATATAATTTTTTTTTATAGTAAAAGGCATTGGATTGAAAAAAAAAGATTCATTTGACTTAGGGATTATTTATTCTTTGATGTTTTTTTTAAGAGATAAAAACGTATCTCTCTACCGCTGCCGTCTCCTGCCAGAGCCTTCCTTGATCGCTGCTGTATCAACAGCGGCGATATCGTGTTTTGTGTGTGTTGAAATAAATAAATCATATCTGGTTGTAAGACGTTGCCTTGTTTTTAGTTGGTCTATTCATTGAGGATTTTCATGAAAAAAAAATTGATATGGTAGTGTTAAGATGAAAACATCAAGATTCTAGGAATAAATTTCTTTTTAAAACGTTTTAATTTACAAATTTCTTGCTTTCAGGCACGAAAGCCTTTTTACAGGAGGAAACATGTTAAAATAAATCGCAAATAGGATAAAAGTTAAAATTGATTCAAGTTTTAACTCTCGTCTTATTGGGGATATATCTTAGAGTGTTGTCTTCTGTAGAAGGCCTTTCTTGCCCGATAGAAAGAAATTTGTAAATTGAAATGTTTTAAAAGAAACTTATATCTGGAAGACTTATGTTTTCATCTTTATATTGATAAAAGGGATTATTTTATTCTTCTTCTTTCTTATCTCCACTCAATCATATTAGGATATCAAATTGTGACCCTTGATGTTGTCTGTTTGACAACCATCATGACTGGGTGAAGTAGAATGCGTCTGCCTTTGTCATTAAGACTGGGAGCACTACTCAGTGGCAGGCCGACTTAGCTCCAAAAGAAATGGCCGCCTCTGACATGAGGAACAGACGCCATGTTTACAGCCGCTCCTAACATGGAGTACAAACGCTGCTCATCCTGTATCCCTGGATATTATTATATTTAAATGTGGTAGTGTGTGTTTCATTACATTCCGTATTCTTATACCATTTTCCTAATAGTAGGGTCATGGAAGGGCTCACCACTGATCAGCCAGGCCTTCTCATTATATTTATGATTGCAGTAAGGGCAGTAGAAAATTGGTTTACGAGGTTGTCCCAAAAGTTCATAAACACTTACAAAAAATTGAAATACCAATATTATCCGCCGTTATGTATAATGTCTTTGTATTATGTATAAAGTAATTGTATTATTATGTATTCGCCGTAATAATATTATTCGCCAAATAATTAGAAAAGCACGAACTTTTGGGACAACTTTATATTTAAAAAGAATCATTGGCTTCAAAAATAGTTCAATTTCAAACATAATTTTAAAAATTGTTCTAAAAAAAACATAATATTATTAATGTAATCAATTTAAAAGAGGAAAACGAAATAAATTTATAGGTTATCAACATTTTTATAGATTTTTAGAGAATTTACAATATATTTTTAATAAATAATATTGTACGTGTATATTTTATATTTATTACCCAAGTTATTCACCTAAATGGCAATTTTATAGCTAGCCATTCTGAATACAAATACTTCCAAAAGACATTATCTTTGACTAAACTAAAATCAATAAAAATCTCCTTTTTATTTCAATTTGACCAGAAATAAAGTTTATCAATGAATGTCTTTTTCTACTAAATTATAAATTATTATTGAATCTTTCTCCTTTTAGAATAAAAATGGATTTCCATTAGTATCTTAAATCATTTTAATAAATATAATTTATGTACTTTTTGTGAAAAAAGCTTCAATTTTATTTGCCATCTGGCAATAAATACTTCTAATGGCGCGTTAATGAAATACTTGGCACTAACTTGGATTTATTTTTATTGCAAACGTACATTATGATGATAGAGTTGATAAATCTTTTTATATAAATTTTTATATACCTATATTTATTTTTTATTTTAAATATATAAGATAATAAATATTTATATATAGAGTGTATGTATTCTCCACAAAAATTTTAGATTTTTTTTCTTTTCTAATGACAAATATTTCTCTATATATTAGATATATAAGTGTTTATTATGAGAAAAATAATAGAATAAAGTAAAAAGGTCAGATGTTGATATTATATATCAACGTTTAGTTGATTTCTGTTCCACTAGATGGCGCTCTTCCATCTAAAAAGCACTTGTGCTCCTGGTCAGGATATGCCTTCTTTGTTTTCTATATATACGAGGGGTGTCCCATAAGTCCGTGGCCCGACCATGAGCACGAAATATTAGAATCTAATAAATTTTACCATATATACCTTAAAGCCTTGTATAAAGATATGTAAATTTTAAGTTTCTACAACTAACCTTTTTTTGTTGTTGTTGTTATAGCTTCTGTAAGAGGACAAGAAACAGGAATCATCTAAAATGGAGACAAAAGAGATTCATGCTGTAATAAAATATCTTTGTAAGAAAGGAATGTCGCCGAAGGAAATCTATGAGGATATGGTGGATACATTATGGGAAGATGCTCCTTCCTATAGCACAGTAAAAAATGGGTAGCTGCGTTTAAATTAGGGATGATCAGCACCGAAGACGAACATCGATCAGGAAGACCTGTTGAGTCAGTTACTCAAGAAAACATCGACAAGATACATGATTTGGTTATGTTGGACAGAAGAACGACAGTTCGTCAGATAGAAGAGACCTTGGGTGTTCTAAAAACAATAGTGGATCGGATCATGAGAGAACACTTGGGCCTCAGAGGGCTTTCTGCCCGTTGGGTTCCCAAACTTTTGACACCCGATCAAAACGCTGTAAGGAGAAAGTTATCTTCGAACAATCTTGCGTTATTTGAAGCCAATCCAGAGGATTTTGTTAATAGATTTGTTACCATGGATGAGACTTGGGCCTATTACTTTACACCAGAGTCCAAGCAACAATCCATGCAATGGAGACACTCCGGTTCCCCTCCCCCCCCCCCCCCCCCCCCCCCCCCCCCCCAAGATAGCCAAGACAGTTCCATCAGCAGGGAAGGTTATGGTGTCTGTCTTTTGGGATTCCGAGGGTGTACTTCTTCTAGACTTTCTGAATAAGGGTAAAACCATCACTGGCAATTATTATGCAAATCTTGTGAAGCAACTACGAGAAGCTATTAAAGAAAAGAGAAGAGGAAAGTTGTCCAGGAAGAGTGTTTACCATCAAGACAATGCTCCGAGTCATCGGTCGCTGCAAGCCATGGCTGCTATTTATGATTCTGTCTTTGAACTTTTACCACATGCACCCTATTCACCAGATCTAGCTCCGTCTGACTTCCACCTATTTCCTCATTTGAAAAAATCACTTTTTGAAATTCATTTTAGGTCAGATGAAGAGGTCATTGATCTGTAACCTCAATTTTTGAGCCACTTGAAACATCGTTATTTTTGGAAGGCATAAAAGCATTAGAACATCGCTAGAAAAAGTGTATAGACCTTAAAGGGGATTATGTTGAAAAATAAATCATAATTATTTTATTAGTCATTTTCTTTATATGTCGAGCCACCGACTTATGGGACACCCCTCGTATATATAGTCCAAATATTTTGTTGTAAAGGTACAGTCTGCCTCACGATGACGAGGGCCAACAGCCCGAAACGCGTACGTGGTTGACATTTATTGATTTATCAAGAAATTGTGTTGGCCAAATATCTTTGGAACAAGCTAAATCAACGTTTAGTTTATTTTTTTCCCACTAGATGGCGCTCATGTGAGCGGTCAGGAAATGCTATTTTTTTTTTTAAATTTTATATTTATTTATTTCCCTTATAAGAATGCTGAGAGAGATTATTGGACCTATATGGAAATAATATTTAAATTGATTAGAAAGTTAGGTTTGTGTGGAAAAATGTATTGTAAGGATTTCTACCTCAGAATATGTATGTGAACATATATGTTCTAATCTTAATTTTTTTAAATAAGTATATATACGTATTGTCTTACTACAAATACACTCATGGACAAAACTTAAGGTAGTTGTACCTTTTACCATGTATATCAGGATTCAGACAATAACTCTGAAAGATATTACAGTGACCTTTATTGAAGACACACGAGATAACCAAGTGTATATACATTCATAGATAAAACTTAAGGAAGTTATACCTTTTACCATGTATATCAGGATTCAGACAATAACTCTGAAAGATATTACAGTGACCTTTATTGAAGACACACGAGATAACCAAGTGTATATACATTCATAGACAAAACTTAAGTAAGTTTTACCTTTTAGCATGTATATCGGGATTCAGACAATAACTTTGAAATATATTACAGTGAACTTTATTGAAGACACACGAGATAACCAAGTGTATATACATTCATAGACAAAACTTAAGTAAGTTTTACCTTTTAGCATGTATATCGGGATTCAGACAATAACTTTGAAATATATTACAGTGAACTTTATTGAAGACACACGAGATAACCAAGTGTATATACATTCATAGACAAAACTTAAGTAAGTTTTACCTTTTAGCATGTATATCGGGATTCAGACAATAACTTTGAAATATATTACAGTGAACTTTATTGAAGACACACGAGATAACCAAGTGTATATACATTCATAGACAAAACTTAAGTAAGTTTTACCTTTTAGCATGTATATCGGGATTCAGACAATAACTTTGAAATATATTACAGTGAACTTTATTGAAGACACACGAGATAACCAAGTGTATATACATTCATAGACAAAACTTAAGTAAGTTTTACCTTTTAGCATGTATATCGGGATTCAGACAATAACTTTGAAATATATTACAGTGAACTTTATTGAAGACACACGAGATAACCAAGTGTATATACATTCATAGACAAAACTTAAGTAAGTTTTACCTTTTAGCATGTATATCGGGATTCAGACAATAACTTTGAAATATATTACAGTGAACTTTATTGAAGACACACGAGATAACCAAGTGTATATACACTCATGGACAGAACTTAAGAAAGTTGTACCTTTTAGCATGTATATTGGGATTATAACTCTGAAAGATATTACAGTGACCTTTATTGAAGACACACGAGATAACCAAGTGTATATACATTCATAGACAAAACTTAAGTAAGTTTTACCTTTTAGCATGTATATCGGGATTCAGACAATAACTTTGAAATATATTACAGTGAACTTTATTGAAGACACACGAGATAACCAAGTGTATATACACTCATGGACAAAACTTAAGGAAGTTGTACCTTTTAGCATGTATATCGGGATTCAGACAATAACTCTGAAAGATATTACAGTGAACTTTATTGAAGACACACGAGATAACCAAGTGTATATACACTCATGGACAAAACTTACATAAGTTGTATCTTTTAGCATGTATATCGGGATTCTGACATTAACTCTGAAAGATATTACAGTGGCCTTTATTAAAGACACACGAGATAACCAAGTGTGAACAAAATACACTCATTGACAAAACATAAAGAAGTGTACCTTTTAGCATGTATATCGGGATTCAGACAATAACTCTGAAAGATATTACAGTGACCTTTATTGAAGACACACGAGATAACCAAGTGTAAACAAATTTGATTCTGTCTCCTTAAAAATAACAAACGACTAGCAACATCACTCTCAACTTCCTTAAGTTTTGTCCATGAGTGTATATTGAAATAATTTATTCAAATATGATTAATGAATATCTATATTAGTTTTTTACATAAATAATATTTTTAAAAAGTATTATAAGAGTTTCCTAATTTATTTTACATTAGATAGGTATATTCATGAAAAAATTAGCGGATTATATAAATTAATTATTAGGTTGAAAGGTTTAAAAAAATATTATTATATAAATTGATTAAGAGTTTGAGAGAATTAATCTCTAATATAGAGGGGAATCTTTATAAAACTCTTCCACAAAATATTAAATCGATAATATGGAAAGTTGATCAATTATAAATATTAATTAAAATATTGATTTTCCACTACCTTACTCCATTCTATATATATATGTGGTGAGGTCTGGTAGCCTCTTGTAGAATCCTGTCGACTTAAAATGTGAAGAGATCCTGTTGACTCTCGCTATACTGTGTTGACCGAGAGGAACAGTCAGGATAAGGAGTTTTCCAATACCTCTCTGCACCTTGGAAGACCTTTTACAGTTCTCACAAAGTACAGGCAGTCGTGGTCGAGGCAGAGTGGAAAGCTTGGGAATGTCCACACAAAAAAACGAAGACACAGTTGCACTAGGAAAGTTCCGTGAACAGATAAAAGTTGAGCTAGGAGCGAAAGATGGAGATAGAAGAGTTCTTACTGGGCTACATGGTCGATGAGTTGGACCTGGGGTACAACCGACGAGGGCTCACGCAGATGGTGAAGTGACTGTCAAGTGACCATAATTTTAGCTAAGACGGGGGCCTTTTGTATCTTTTCTGAGAAAGGGAGTATTGCATTTCAACAGATGCGAAGAGTGTGGATCTTCTGGCGAAATTCTAAACTGGCGTCGTCCTGACAGTTTCCAATCTATCTTTAGATGTTGTTTTGTGACTTCATCTCGAATTTAGACCTTTTTGACTTCTATCTCTTTAGCTCAACTCTTAATATATTACAGAGTTTTATTTATTTATCCTCAGTTTGTACAAATTACATTACATATGCTGATGTAATGACACATGTCAATAATGCGTATAATCATTTACAGATGTGTTTCTATTATACAACATGAAAATCTTGTTATAAGTATTGTACAATATAGGGTTGTTGGTTTAAATTACCATATATATAATCTGTTATCTTTTGATGGTTATATATATATAAAGCAATAACGCGCCATCTATATATAACGAATGAAGATATCAAGACGCGAATTTTTCTTTTCACAAATAAATCAAACTTCTACTAACTTTACTGCGATGAAAAAATATTGGGAGGGCTTGGATCATCAGAAATGAAGCCTTCCAGTGATTTCGCCAATTTAATCTACCAGACTGCCTCCTTAGAGATCTAATACTGTATTGGATCATTCTGCTTATATATGCTACACTATTTTTTCATCACAGTAAGAACAGTAGAAGTTTGATTTATTTGTGAAAAGAAACATTCGCGTCTTTATGTCGTCATTCGTTATATGGTTTTTTATATAGGTTGCTTTTGGCGAATTGTGAAGATTCCATTAGATCCCGTGTGGATCACATGGAATAAAATCTGCCCTAGACTGAAGAGGGCCATTAGCCCGAAACCATGGTCTCTAGGTGAATGCTTATAAGTTTGCCAAAGCTGGTGTTGTGGCTTTGTCACCGACCCGAGGCCGCTAATTTGCGGCGACGATGAATAGATTTTCATCTATATATATTGGACAGATGGCGCAAGCCATCAGCAACTTTCAGTAGTACGATAAGAAAATATTTTTTTTCTTTCTAAATTTATGCATTTTACCCTAGTACATTATCACATTTGTACTATTTTTATATATATAATAGACGGCGTCTATTTTGACGGGAGAGGTGATCTTTATCTTTATAGATGAATATCCTCCCGGCAAAATATCCATCTATATATATATATATATATACTAGACGAAAGGCCCGGGCAACGCCCGGGGTTTACCCGAGTGCGAATATATTTTAAAAACGTTGTCTTGGGTGGTCGCTATTGACAGGGTGGTCTGTATAGACAGGTGGATGTATCACACAGCTGATAACAGGGTTGTCTAGAGTGGTCGCTATAGACAGGGTGGTCTGTATAGACAGGTGGATGTATCACACTGCTGATAACAGGGTTGCCTAAGATGACCGCTATAGACAGGGTGGTCTGTATAGACAGGTGAATGTAACACACTGATGATAACAGGGTTGCCTAAGGTGACCGCTATAGACAGGGTGGTCTGTATAGACAGGCAGCTGATAACAGGGTTGTCTAGAGTGGTCGCTATAGTCAGGGTGGTCTGTATAGACAGGTGGATGTATCACACAGCTGATAACAGGGTTGCCTAGAGTGTCCGCTATGACAGGGTGGTCTGTATAGACAGGTGGATGTATCACACAGCTGATAACAGGGTTGTCTAGAGTGGCCGCTATAGACAGAGTGGTCTGTTTAGACAGGTGGATGTAGCACACTGCTGATAACAGGGTTGTCTAGAGTGGCCGGTATAGACAGGTGTATGTATCGCACAGCTGATAACAGGGTTGTCTAGAGGGGGGCAGGAAGGCCACGTGTTCGCTGGCAGCCAATGGGCGCGCATTCTATCCGTGAGCTTCAGACATACAGACAAACAAACAGAATAAGGCAAATATATAAGTAGATACACTAGCCGAATGACCCGGGCAACGCCCGTGTTTTACCCGATTGAATGTTTTTGATTCAAATATTATTTGTTACAAATATAAATTGGCGCCTTAAATAATTGCATATGTTAGTTAATAACTATAGCCTATGTGCTTTATCTGTCTATGTACTGTTGGCTTCCGTAGGCGTCTCTTACTGGGAAAAAGAAAGAGAGGATTCCATTTGGTTATTATCTAATATATGCATTTATTTAAGGAGCGACCCGCTCCAACACAATAGTTACAAAGACGAAATGGCGAGTGGGGGGCAAAGGTGGCGTGACCGTAGCCAACCAATAGGAGGGCGCCATTCCAAAAAAAAAAAAAAAAGCAAACGGTAACAGAGATGACTGATTAAGAGATGAAGAATGACGCTCGTAACTGTATATAGAATATGTCATACAATTAGTGGAGCCGAAAATGTCGCAGTAGGCTCCTTATCCAGCTTGCAGTCGTGGGTCCAGAATGGGAGCGTACATCAGATTTCTAAGTAAAGTTATTTTTTATGTTAACCCACAATTCTCTAGTTTCCCGTCTTCTACAGGAGAATACATGATACAATATTATGTAAATAAACGTGATTTCTCTCCTGTAGAAGGGTTTTCGTATCTGAAAGCTAGAAAAATATGTAAATTAAAAATAATAATAAAGAAACCTATCCTTGGAAAAACCTGATGTTATCCATTCAATAAGAGGTTGTAGGAAAAGAAAATTTCACAGATTGGTCAGTGAATTTTGTGGTACGCCTGAGCTCCTATTGTTAAAAGGCGTTGTCCGGCAGTCCTTGATGAGTCCCGAAGGATTGGAAGAGTTGTGCTAGTGGGTCCCGTGTGGCTCTGTATTTTATAGGAATTAGAAAGACTGTTTGGATTGCCACCATTTCCGTCTCTAGCTCTAATAAATTATCTGAAGATCCCTGTAATTATTTTAGAGAGAGAGACAACTATAATCCACAATAGACTGACTACACTGGTGTTCTTAGAGTGTCTCTATCGAATGAAAATACTCTCTTTTTATTCAAAATAACGTTTTAAATATTCTAAATTATAATTTTGAGTTATATATATATATATATATCGTGGATGTATTTTCTTGATTTATCAAGAAATTGGGTTGGCCAAATATCCGGGAACAGGTTAAATCGATGAATAGTTGATTTCTGTTCCACTAGATGGCGCTCTGCCAGCGGTTTCACCTGTGGGAGGGTTCACCACTGATGAGCCAGGCACTCCCATTAATTTATCATTGCAGTAAGATCAGTAGATATTGTTTAATGTTTAAAAGAATCATACGTGTCTATATTAGTTTCGAATTCATACTATTCTATATTGTAGATATTGTAAGAAAGTATTTATTAATTTCATTATTTTTATTAACAGAGTGGTTATTTTTATGGTTATATTTTGCTACTCTGTAAATTTCCCTCGTGGCTTATCTTTTGTTTACCATTCATAGTTCGTTCTTGCCTGAAATAAATTGTTGTCTCCTCCTGAAGTTTTTGTCTCCTGCCTCCTCAACCGGGTTCCATCCCTGCTTCTCACTGCATCAAGGCGCTGTTTCCCTGACTTCTCCAAGCTTCCTCCACCCCTGCGATGACACCTCCACTGCCAGATCTTAGGATCCCTTGCCACCAGTTCGCGTTCTGCAGCCATGTTAGGGCTAGAAGAACTTATCTGATAGGTCAATTAGCCCGGAATTCAAGAAAGCGAAGTCGGTCTTTTCTCCTCTGCCAGATCTTAAGATCCCTTGCCACCAGTTCGCGTTCTGCATCCATGTTGGGGCTAGAAGAACTTATCTGATAGGTCAATTAGCCCGGAATTCAAGAAAGCGAAGTCGGTCTTTTCTCCTCTGCCAGATCTTAGGATCCCTTGCCACCAGTTCGCGTTCTGCAGCCATGTTGGGGCTAGAAGACCTTATCTGATAGGCCAATTAGCCCGGAATTCAAGAAAGCGAAGTCGGTCTTTTCTCCTCTGCCAGATCTTAGGATCCCTTGCCACCAGTTCGCGTTCTGCATCCATGTTGGGGCTAGAAGAACTTATCTGATAGGCCAATTAGCCCGGAATTCAAGAAAGCGAAGTCGGTCTTTTCTCCTCTGCCAGATCTTAGGATCCCTTGCCACCAGTTCGCGTTCTGCATCCATGTTGGGGCTAGAAGAACTTATCTGATAGGCCAATTAGCCAGGAATTCAAGAAAGCGAAGTCGGTATTTTCTCCTCTGCCAGATCTTAGGATCCCTTGCCACCAGTTCGCGTTCTGCAGCCATGTTGGGACTAGAAGACCTTACCACAAAAGCCAATTAGCCCGGAATTCAAGAAAGCGAAGTCGGTCTTTTCTCCTCTGCCAGATCTTAGGATCCCTTGCCACCAGTTCGCGTTCTGCAGCCATGTTGGGACTAGAAGACCTTACCACAAAAGCCAATTAGCCCGGAATTGAAGAAAGCGAAGTCGGTCTTTTCTCCTCTGCCAGATCTTAGGATCCCTTGCCACCAGTTCGCGTTCTGCATCCATGTTGGGACTAGAAGACCTTACCACAAAAGCCAATTAGCCCGGAATTGAAGAAAGCGAAGTCGGTCTTTTCTCCTCTGCCAGATCTTAGGATCCCTTGCCACCAGTTCGCGTTCTGCATCCATGTTGGGCTAGAAGACCTTACCACAAAAGCCAATTAGCCCGGAATTGAAGAAAGCGAAGTCGGTCTTTTCTCCTCTGCCAGATCTTAGGATCCCTTGCCACCAGTTCGCGTTCTGCAGCCATGTTGGGGCTAGAAGACCTTACCACAAAGGCCAATTAGCCCGGAATTCAAGAAAGCGAAGTCGGTCTTTTCTCCTCTGCCAGATCTTAGGATCCCTTGCCACCAGTTCGCGTTCTGCAACCATGTTGGGGCTAAAAGACCTTACCACAAAGGCCAATTAGCTCGGAATTCAAGAAAGCGAAGTCGGTTTTTTCTCCTCTGCCAGATCTTAGGATCCCTTGCCACCAGTTCGCGTTCTGCAGCCATGTTGGGGCTAGAAGACCTTACACAAAGGCCAATTAGCCCGGGATACAAGAACTTGAAGTTTTTGTCTTCCCTAATTTTCCACGTGGCAATATGTTTGAATTATGAAGACACGAGAACTGTGAGTAGATATTTCATGGGGGAGATTATCGTCAGATAGAATAGTACATAGCCCAGCTATGATTCTTCAATTATTTATCAGATAAATAATATTTATCTATGATGGCGGTATCTCTAGTTAATAAATAATAAATACGTGTTTATATAGACAGAGGGAATAGAAACCTCTGGGTGGTTATATAATTATTAGTAAATAGAGATTAAACAGAAAGTATTTTTTTATCTGATAAATAATGATTTTAATCATAATGTTACATGTATACGTGCCAAGTTATACAGACTATCTTAATTTTATTAATTGAACTACAATTTAGATTAATATAAATACACTTATAGACAAAACTTTAGGAAGTGGAAAATCTTTGATGTCACAGGTCGTCTGTTTTTTTATTATTATTATTATTTTTAAGGAGACAGAGGCAATTTTGTTCACACTTGTTTATCTCGTATGTCTTCAATAAAGGTCACTGTAATATCTTTCAGAGTTATTGTCTTAATCCCGATATACATGTTAAAATGTATAACTTTCTTTAATTTGTTCATGAGTGTATTTGTAGGTCTGGCTTGTCTCCAGAGCGCCATCTTTTTTTTCTATTGTTTTTTTCATATGTTTTTATGTGAATTAAATAATTAAAAAGGTTTCTGGAGGTGTGTGTGTGTGTGATTCTTTTTCTTTATTAAACGTATTCTAAAGCTTTCGGATATCTCTGCCCTTCTACAGGAGTTTTTTTTTTTTCTTATCCCTAGAACACGTGGTACAGGCCATGATAATCATGGTGGGTAGAAGTTGGCGACTGCTTTTACTGTAAGTGCACCACATATTTACATATGTGAAAAGCAGTTCGACTTTGCACTTACAAATGTGCCAGTGCACCGTTTTGTTACTTGAACTCGCTGGTGGGGTTGGACTTTTACAAGAATTGAGGGCCATCGGAGCTTTTTTTTTTTTAATCATAAAAAAGTGCCCAATGCTGGAATCGAACCCGGGTCGTAACGGTACGAAACCCAACGGTTTAGACCATCCTTCCACCGACCCCCTACAGGAGAATATAAATAACCGAATAAAACACCGCCTGATATCTAACTATTTACAAGGTTTTGTGATAGTTTGGTATCAGGCGGCGTTTTATTTGGTTATTTATGTTTTCCTGTAGAAGAACAGAGATACCTGAAAGTTCGAGATAGCATTTAATAAAGATAAAATAAACCCATCTTCAGAAACCTGTAGCATTTGTTTGATTAATATCCAGGATATTGAAATCAATTGATACTATACATTGTAAAGTGAGAAAAGGTTTCACAAGAATCTTGCACAAGTGAAACAAGGCATGTACAACTTCAAGGTTTACTGAGGTTAATTATCTCTACACATCTTGTCGGGGGCTTGTCCGTCCTTGTCACCAATAGTCCTTGATGACGAAGATGTTCTGACGTCTTTGCTTACAGCGACGTGTTTTAGAGATCCACGGTACCATCGCTGAAATATCTGTGGATAATCCGAATGAAGCACACCAATCACTATCAGCCAATTCATCTTCAAATTTATATTTCTAAATAAATACAGTTATCAAAATTGAAAACTATTATAGACGCGTATGATTCTTTTTAAAAATAAAACAATTTCTACTGTCCTTACTGCAATGGAAAAATTAATGGGAGGGCCTGGCTCATCAGTGGTGAACTCTCCCAGCGGTTTCGCCAGTTTAATCAACCATACCGCTGTTATATTGTATTTTTTGGTATATTAAACTGGCGAAACCGCTGGGAAGGTTCACCATTAATGAGCCAGGCCCTCCCATTAATTTTTCCATTGCAGTAAGAACAGTAGAAATTGTTTATTTTTAAAAAGAATCATACGTGTCTATAAATAGTTTCAAATTTTGATAACAGATGGCGCTCTAATGCATTATAATTATTTAATAAGTTAATTTAATCAAAAATCCTCACTGATTAAAATTACTAAATTGAAAAACCAAACGATACTCAAATTAAAAAATAACGAATTTATATTAAACCTTCCCATTGTTTATTTATATTGGATTTTCCTTTGAGTATATTACGTTTTTTTAGAAAATAAGTAAAATGAAAAATATAATTAGATAATAGCATTTATTTATTTAATATTTTAATATTTAAAATATGTAGATAATACAAATTTTATTATAACGTTATAAAAATTGATATTAGAAAATAATAAATATATAATATTTTGATATATTATAATGCAATATTATATTTATTCCAAATAGAGAAATGTATGTTAATATATTAAATTATTCATGAATATGAAAAAATAACGTGGTTTTTAAATCAGTTAATGTGTTTATATAAGCGATTATATTTTATATAGATGAATTTTTAGGATTTTAATTAAGGTTTAATCTCATTGTGTATTCCATTGACGTCAAATGGTTTGGGTTATGGATTGTTAGCGAATGATCTTTGAATGTATGCAATTATACACTCATATGGAAGACAAAACTTAAAGAAGTTTTAACTTTCAGCATGTACGAGTATATTGAGATTCAGACAATAACTCTGAAAGATATTACAGTGACCTTTATTGAAGACACACGAGATAACCAAGTATGAACTGCTTTATACATACTATATATACACTCATAGATAAAACTTATGGAAGTTGTACCTTTTAGCATGTATATCGGTATTCAGACAATAACTCTGAAAGATATTACAGTGACCTTTATTGAATACACACGAGATATATAACCAAGTATGAACTGCTTTATACATACTATATATACACTCATAGTTAAAACTTAAGGAAGTTGTACCTTTTAGCATGTATATCGGTATTCAGACAATAACTCTGAAAGATATTACAGTGACCTTTATTGAAGACACACAAGATAACTAAGTGTGAACATAATTGTCTCTGTCTTCTTCTTCTTAAAAAAAAAGACAACCGGCGACATCAAAGATTTCCCACCTCCTTAATTTTTGTCCATGAGGGTATTTAAGTTAGGATTGATAAAAAGTTTAAAGGTCACCTCATTGTTCAACCCACGCGAAATACGCCGAGTGTAATGTGTAAAATGAGGTTATTTTTATAAAATTTTAAAAATTGTGCGCCTCTTACTTAAAAATAGACCCTGAAACAATGTGCCATCTATTGACCGTCTTTACAAACTAGAAAACACGAATTGGTGACAAAGCCACAACACCAATTTTAGCGAACTCAGAAGCACCCAACCGGAGACCATGGTTTCGGGCTAATGGCCCTCTTCAGTCTAAGGTAGGATTTGATTTTATAAAATTCATGAATCCTTCATGAAATACTTAGATTTTCATATTTCTTGAAAATAAAGATACTTCGGCCAGTAAATATTTTTATTACCTCGACGTTTCGACAAAAATCTTTTGTCCTCGTCAGGAGCAAACAAAAATTAAAACATTTGGCAAAGCGTTAAAAATTATTCTAAGGCTGCAAGGGCGTTCTCACGCGGCATTTCAAATTGTGTACAACATCTTAGATTATTATGTCTATTTTCTACAAAGATTCGCTGCTACCCCGAAACTACTCCTCCAAATGCTTCGAAACATCAAGCATGGATCTACCTCCACAACAATCCTGACCGGCCATGGTTAGATTCAGGCAGACCTTGCAACGGTATCGAAAGAAGACCCAACTTGCCCCCACTGCCAAGATGAAGACCAAACCGTAAACCACCACCTCTTCACTTGCCCAACTTTCCAATACCAAAGATTCCAGACAGCCACTCTCCTAGGTATCACCAACATATGTCCAGCATCCCTAGAAAATCTCCCAAGAAAGAAATCTGCCTGGCGACACCTCATTAATTGGACTTCCACTGGCATTGTATATAAATCCAAGAAGACTTAGGTCAGAAGGACATCCCGGGTAGTTGGCGACTTCTGTACGCTCAAGGAACCTGGGTTACTTAAATAAATAATGAATAATGTCTATTTTTATAAAAGGTTTTTTTTCTTACAATTTGAATAAAAGACATCACGTTGCAGCATAATTAAATTTCACTTTTTACAAGATACTGTCATAATATACCTAGTATAACATTCCTATTGAATACAAAGCAATAACGCGCCATCTATACACAACAAATGAAAACATTGAGACGCGAATGTTTGTTTTCACAAATAAATCAAATTTCAACTGTCCTTACTGTGATGAAAAAATATATTGGGAGGGCTTGGTTCATCAGTGGTGAACTCTCCCAGCAGTTTCCTCTATTTTTAATCTACCAGACCACTTCTTTAGAGCTCTAATACTGTATTGGATCATTCTGATTTTATATGCAACACTGAAGGGTGGAATCTTAGAAATGGTAGTTAAGTAAACTATAGACTTCTATAGGGGGTCGGTGGAAGGATGGTCTAAACCGTTGGTTTTCGACCGCTACGACCCGGGTTCGATTCCCGCATTGGGCACTTTATTATGTTAAAAAAAATGCTCCAATGGCCCCCGATTCTTGCATAATCCCATACCCACCAGCAAGTGCAAGTAACCAAACGGGGCTCTGGCACATTTGTAAGTTCAAAGTCGAACTGCTTTTCACATGTGTAGACATGTGGTACATTTACAGTAAAAGCAGTCGCTAACTACCCACCATAATTATCATGGCCTGTATCATGTGTAAACATGTGCTGCACTTACAGTAAAAGCAGTCGCCTATATCTACCCACCATGATTATCATGGCCTGTACCACGTGTACTAGGGATAAGCAAAAAATGGACTGCTATTAAATATTTAAAATAAGAAAGAACCTGCCCCCAGAAGTCCTCTTCTAAGTGGCGGGCCGGAGAAACAGCACAAGTAAGGGACTGCCCTGTAGTACGGTGTCATGAGCCCCGAGCCGCTACGGTAACCGTGAACAGGGAACCCTGAAATGTGGCTGACTAACGGGACAATGGCACCCTCCCATTCCATATATGGAGCAACAAAACCAGAAATTGACAATCCATGGACAAGACACCACCAAATAAAAAGAAGAAATTAATATTCGAGAAAAATCTTTATAAAATAAGTTTCATATTCTAAACTAACACTTCAATTTTAATAATTAAATTTGGTTTTATTATTAGATAACCACATTTCTTTTCAACTAACTCACTGAATTGTAAACTTGCACCAAATTAAAAACGTACAGAAATATTGAAGAGGGAAAACAATATTGAAATAATAGCCACTAATTACGTTTTATTGTGATTTAATAAAATTTTTATTAAAACTTCTGATAGTCCTTTATTTCTCTTCAACCAATTTAATGTATTTTAGATTAAATGAAATGGAATAAATTAATGTAATTCAATTCTTCCCATTTATATACAATAAAGTTATTGTGAATGTTTTCAATTAATTTCTTAGAATTCTGTTTAAATATTTGTGATTTGTTTTTCCGGAGAAAGCGTTACAGGTTTTTTTATTTTAAACTTTTATATTTTATTTAAAATATTATTTTATACTATTCTAGACACTTATTTTTTTGCTTTTTGAAATTGATGAATTAATATACAATTAATATACAATTAATGTACTTTTAATAATGAAGCATTATAATTCGATTTACACTCATAGACAAAACTTAAGGAAGTGGAAAGTATTTGATGACGCCGGTTTATTCAAACTTGGTTATCTCGTGTATCTTCAATAAAGGTCACTGTAATATCACTTAGAGTTATTGTGTGAATCCCGATATACATGCTAAGAGGTACAACTTCCTCAAGTTTTGTCCATGAGTGTATATATATTCTCAAGTTTTTCCGTGTCGTTTGTACGACGGGTAAATGTTCTAATGATTATGTGAATAGACACTCTAAACATCTCTCAATAGAGCTTTGTTTTCTCTAATTGTACTCATGAACAAAACTTACAGAAGTTGTACCTTTTAGCATGTATATCGGGATTCAGACAATAACTCTGAAAGATATTTGATACACAGAGATCTTTAGTAAAGACTCACAAGATAACCAAGTGTGAACAAAATTGACTCGTCTCCTTCAAAAAAACAGACGACTGGCGACATCAAAGACTTTCCACTTTCTTAATTTTTGTTCATGAGTTCAAACACACCCCCAAATAAATCCCTGTATCTTTCAAAAAACAGACGATTGGCGACATCAAAGACTTTCCACTTTCTTAATTTTTGTTCATGAGTTCAAACACACCCCCAAATAAATCCCTGTATCTTTCAAAAAACAGACGATTGGCGACATCAAAGACTTTCCACTTTCTTAATTTTTGTTCATGAGTTCAAACACACCCCCAAATAAATCCCTGTATCTTTCAAAAAACAGACGATTGGCGACATCAAAGACTTTCCACTTTCTTAATTTTTGTTCATGAGTTCAAACACACCCCCAAATAAATCCCTGTATCTTTCAAAAAACAGACGATTGGCGACATCAAAGACTTTCCACTTTCTTAATTTTTGTTCATGAGTTCAAACACACCCCCAAATAAATCCCTGTATCTTTCAAAAAACAGACGATTGGCGACATCAAAGACTTTCCACTTTCTTAATTTTTGTTCCTGAGTTCAAACACCCCCCCAAATAAATCCCTGTATCTTTCAAAAAACAGACGATTGGCGACATCAAAGACTTTCCACTTTCTTAATTTTTGTTCATGAGTTCAAACACACCCCAAATAAATCCCTGTATCTTTCAAAAAACAGACGATTGGCGACATCAAAGACTTTCCACTTTCTTAATTTTTGTTCATGAGTTCAAACACACCCCCAAATAAATCCCTGTATCTTTCAAAAAACAGACGATTGGCGACATCAAAGACTTTCCACTTTCTTAATTTTTGTTCATGAGTTCAAACACACCCCCAAATAAATCCCTGTATCTTTCAAAAAACAGACGATTGGCGACATCAAAGACTTTCCACTTTCTTAATTTTTGTTCATGAGTTCAAACACACCCCCAAATAAATCCCTGTATCTTCAAAAAAACAGACGATTGGCGACATCAAAGACTTTCCACTTTCTTAATTTTTGTTCATGAGTTCAAACACACCCCCAAATAAATCCCTGTATCTTTCAAAAAACAGACGATTGGCGACATCAAAGACTTTCCACTTTCTTAATTTTTGTTCATGAGTTCAAACACACCCCCAAATAAATCCCTGTATCTTTCAAAAAACAGACGACTGGCGACATCAAAGACTTTCCACTTTCTTAATTTTTGTTCATGAGTTCAAACACACCCCCAAATAAATCCCTGTATCTCTCAAAAAACAGACGATTGGCGACATCAAAGACTTTCCACTTTCTTAATTTTTGTTCATGAGTTCAAACACACCCCCAAATAAATCCCTGTATCTTTCAAAAAACAGACGATTGGCGACATCAAAGACTTTCCACTTTCTTAATTTTTGTTCATGAGTTCAAACACACCCCCAAATAAATCCCTGTATCTTCAAAAAAACAGACGATTGGCGACATCAAAGACTTTCCACTTTCTTAATTTTTGTTCCTGAGTTCAAACACACCCCCAAATAAATCCCTGTATCTTTCAAAAAACAGACGATTGGCGACATCAAAGACTTTCCACTTTCTTAATTTTTGTTCATGAGTTCAAACACACCCCCAAATAAATCCCTGTATCTTTCAAAAAACAGACGATTGGCGACATCAAAGACTTTCCACTTTCTTAATTTTTGTTCATGAGTTCAAACACACCCCCAAATAAATCCCTGTATCTTTCAAAAAACAGACGATTGGCGACATCAAAGACTTTCCACTTTCTTAATTTTTGTTCATGAGTTCAAACACACCCCAAATAAATCCTGTATCTTTCAAAAAACAGACGATTGGCGACATCAAAGACTTTCCACTTTCTTAATTTTTGTTCATGAGTTCAAACACACCCCCAAATAAATCCCTGTATCTTTCAAAAAACAGACGATTGGCGACATCAAAGACTTTCCACTTTCTTAATTTTTGTTCATGAGTTCAAACACACCCCCAAATAAATCCCTGTATCTTTCAAAAAACAGACGACTGGCGACATCAAAGACTTTCCACTTTCTTAATTTTTGTTCATGAGTTCAAACACACCCCCAAATAAATCCCTGTATCTTTCAAAAAACAGACGATTGGCGACATCAAAGACTTTCCACTTTCTTAATTTTTGTTCATGAGTTCAAACACACCCCCAAATAAATCCCTGTATCTTTCAAAAAACAGACGATTGGCGACATCAAAGACTTTCCACTTTCTTAATTTTTGTTCATGAGTTCAAACACACCCCCAAATAAATCCCTGTATCTTTCAAAAAACAGACGATTGGCGACATCAAAGACTTTCCACTTTCTTAATTTTTGTTCATGAGTTCAAACACACCCCCAAATAAATCCCTGTATCTTTCAAAAAACAGACGATTGGCGACATCAAAGACTTTCCACTTTCTTAATTTTTGTTCATGAGTTCAAACACACCCCCAAATAAATCCCTGTATCTTTCAAAAAACAGACGATTGGCGACATCAAAGACTTTCCACTTTCTTAATTTTTGTTCATGAGTTCAAACACACCCCCAAATAAATCCCTGTATCTTTCAAAAAACAGACGATTGGCGACATCAAAGACTTTCCACTTTCTTAATTTTTGTTCATGAGTTCAAACACACCCCCAAATAAATCCCTGTATCTTTCAAAAAAACAGACGATTGGCGACATCAAAGACTTTCCACTTTCTTAATTTTTGTTCATGAGTTCAAACACACCCCCAAATAAATCCCTGTATCTTTCAAAAAACAGACGATTGGCGACATCAAAGACTTTCCACTTTCTTAATTTTTGTTCATGAGTTCAAACACACCCCCAAATAAATCCCTGTATCTTTCAAAAAACAGACGACTGGCGACATCAAAGACTTTCCACTTTCTTAATTTTTGTTCATGAGTTCAAACACACCCCCAAATAAATCCCTGTATCTTTCAAAAAACAGACGATTGGCGACATCAAAGACTTTCCACTTTCTTAATTTTTGTTCATGAGTTCAAACACACCCCCAAATAAATCCCTGTATCTTTCAAAAAACAGACGACTGGCGACATCAAAGACTTTCCACTTTCTTAATTTTTGTTCATGAGTTCAAACACACCCCCAAATAAATCCCTGTATCTTTCAAAAAACAGACGATTGGCGACATCAAAGACTTTCCACTTTCTTAATTTTTGTTCATGAGTTCAAACACACCCCCAAATAAATCCCTGTATCTTTCAAAAAACAGACGATTGGCGACATCAAAGACTTTCCACTTTCTTAATTTTTGTTCATGAGTTCAAACACACCCCCAAATAAATCCCTGTATCTTTCAAAAAACAGACGATTGGCGACATCAAAGACTTTCCACTTTCTTAATTTTTGTTCATGAGTTCAAACACACCCCCAAATAAATCCCTGTATCTTTCAAAAAACAGACGATTGGCGACATCAAAGACTTTCCACTTTCTTAATTTTTGTTCATGAGTTCAAACACACCCCCAAATAAATCCCTGTATCTTTCAAAAAAACAGACGATTGGCGACATCAAAGACTTTCCACTTTCTTAATTTTTGTTCATGAGTTCAAACACACCCCCAAATAAATCCCTGTATCTTTCAAAAAACAGACGATTGGCGACATCAAAGACTTTCCACTTTCTTAATTTTTGTTCATGAGTTCAAACACACCCCCAAATAAATCCCTGTATCTTTCAAAAAACAGACGATTGGCGACATCAAAGACTTTCCACTTTCTTAATTTTTGTTCATGAGTGCAAACACACCCCCAAATAAATCCCTGTATCTTTCAAAAAACAGACGATTGGCGACATCAAAGACTTTCCACTTTCTTAATTTTTGTTCATGAGTTCAAACACACCCCCAAATAAATCCCTGTATCTTTCAAAAAACAGACGATTGGCGACATCAAAGACTTTCCACTTTCTTAATTTTTGTTCATGAGTTCAAACACACCCCCAAATAAATCCCTGTATCTTTCAAAAAACAGACGATTGGCGACATCAAAGACTTTCCACTTTCTTAATTTTTGTTCATGAGTTCAAACACACCCCCAAATAAATCCCTGTATCTTTCAAAAAACAGACGATTGGCGACATCAAAGACTTTCCACTTTCTTAATTTTTGTTCATGAGTTCAAACACACCCCCAAATAAATCCCTGTATCTTTCAAAAAACAGACGACTGGCGACATCAAAGACTTTCCACTTTCTTAATTTTTGTTCATGAGTTCAAACACACCCCCAAATAAATCCCTGTATCTTTCAAAAAACAGACGACTGGCGACATCAAAGACTTTCCACTTTCTTAATTTTTGTTCATGAGTTCAAACACACCCCCAAATAAATCCCTGTATCTTTCAAAAAACAGACGATTGGCGACATCAAAGACTTTCCACTTTCTTAATTTTTGTTCATGAGTTCAAACACACCCCCAAATAAATCCCTGTATCTTTCAAAAAACAGACGATTGGCGACATCAAAGACTTTCCACTTTCTTAATTTTTGTTCATGAGTTCAAACACACCCCCAAATAAATCCCTGTATCTTTCAAAAAACAGACGACTGGCGACATCAAAGACTTTCCACTTTCTTAATTTTTGTTCATGAGTTCAAACACACCCCCAAATAAATCCCTGTATCTTTCAAAAAACAGACGATTGGCGACATCAAAGACTTTCCACTTTCTTAATTTTTGTTCATGAGTTCAAACACACCCCCAAATAAATCCCTGTATCTTTCAAAAAACAGACGACTGGCGACATCAAAGACTTTCCACTTTCTTAATTTTTGTTCATGAGTTCAAACACACCCCCAAATAAATCCCTGTATCTTTCAAAAAACAGACGATTGGCGACATCAAAGACTTTCCACTTTCTTAATTTTTGTTCATGAGTTCAAACACACCCCCAAATAAATCCCTGTATCTTTCAAAAAACAGACGATTGGCGACATCAAAGACTTTCCACTTTCTTAATTTTTGTTCATGAGTTCAAACACACCCCCAAATAAATCCCTGTATCTTTCAAAAAACAGACGATTGGCGACATCAAAGACTTTCCACTTTCTTAATTTTTGTTCATGAGTGCAAACACACCCCCAAATAAATCCCTGTATCTTTCAAAAAACAGACGATTGGCGACATCAAAGACTTTCCACTTTCTTAATTTTTGTTCATGAGTTCAAACACACCCCCAAATAAATCCCTGTATCTTTCAAAAAACAGACGATTGGCGACATCAAAGACTTTCCACTTTCTTAATTTTTGTTCATGAGTTCAAACACACCCCCAAATAAATCCCTGTATCTTTCAAAAAACAGACGATTGGCGACATCAAAGACTTTCCACTTTCTTAATTTTTGTTCATGAGTTCAAACACACCCCCAAATAAATCCCTGTATCTTTCAAAAAACAGACGATTGGCGACATCAAAGACTTTCCACTTTCTTAATTTTTGTTCATGAGTTCAAACACACCCCCAAATAAATCCCTGTATCTTTCAAAAAACAGACGATTGGCGACATCAAAGACTTTCCACTTTCTTAATTTTTGTTCATGAGTGCAAACACACCCCCAAATAAATCCCTGTATCTTTCAAAAAACAGACGATTGGCGACATCAAAGACTTTCCACTTTCTTAATTTTTGTTCATGAGTTCAAACACACCCCCAAATAAATCCCTGTATCTTTCAAAAAACAGACGATTGGCGACATCAAAGACTTTCCACTTTCTTAATTTTTGTTCATGAGTTCAAACACACCCCCAAATAAATCCCTGTATCTTTCAAAAAACAGACGATTGGCGACATCAAAGACTTTCCACTTTCTTAATTTTTGTTCATGAGTTCAAACACACCCCAAATAAATCCCTGTATCTTTCAAAAAACAGACGACTGGCGACATCAAAGACTTTCCACTTTCTTAATTTTTGTTCATGAGTTCAAAACACACCCCCAAATAAATCCCTGTATCTTTCAAAAAACAGACGATTGGCGACATCAAAGACTTTCCACTTTCTTAATTTTTGTTCATGAGTTCAATACACCCCCAAATAAATCCCTTTATCTTTCAAAAAACAGACGATTGGCGACATCAAAGACTTTCCACTTTCTTAATTTTTGTTCATGAGTTCAAACACACCCCCAAATAAATCCCTGTATCTTTCAAAAAACAGACGATTGGCGACATCAAAGACTTTCCACTTTCTTAATTTTTGTTCATGAGTTCAAACACACCCCCAAATAAATCCCTGTATCTTTCAAAAAACAGACGATTGGCGACATCAAAGACTTTCCACTTTCTTAATTTTTGTTCATGAGTGCAAACACACCCCCAAATAAATCCCTGTATCTTTCAAAAAACAGACGACTGGCGACATCAAAGACTTTCCACTTTCTTAATTTTTGTTCATGAGTTCAAACACACCCCCAAATAAATCCCTGTATCTTTCAAAAAACAGACGATTGGCGACATCAAAGACTTTCCACTTTCTTAATTTTTGTTCCTGAGTACAAACACACCCCCAAATAAATCCCTGTATCTTTCAAAAAACAGACGATTGGCGACATCAAAGACTTTCCACTTTCTTAATTTTTGTTCATGAGTTCAAACACACCCCCAAATAAATCCCTGTATCTTTCAAAAAACAGACGACTGGCGACATCAAAGACTTTCCACTTTCTTAATTTTTGTTCATGAGTTCAAACACACCCCCAAATAAATCCCTGTATCTTTCAAAAATAGACGATTGGCGACATCAAAGACTTTCCACTTTCTTAATTTTTGTTCATGAGTGCAAACACACCCCCAAATAAATCCCTGTATCTTTCAAAAAACAGACGATTGGCGACATCAAAGACTTTCCACTTTCTTAATTTTTGTTCATGAGTTCAAACACACCCCCAAATAAATCCCTGTATCTTTCAAAAAACAGACGATTGGCGACATCAAAGACTTTCCACTTTCTTAATTTTTGTTCATGAGTTCAAACACACCCCCAAATAAATCCCTGTATCTTTCAAAAAACAGACGATTGGCGACATCAAAGACTTTCCACTTTCTTAATTTTTGTTCATGAGTTCAAACACACCCCCAAATAAATCCCTGTATCTTTCAAAAAACAGACGACTGGCGACATCAAAGACTTTCCACTTTCTTAATTTTTGTTCATGAGTTCAAACACACCCCCAAATAAATCCCTGTATCTTTCAAAAAACAGACGATTGGCGACATCAAAGACTTTCCACTTTCTTAATTTTTGTTCCTGAGTTCAAACACACCCCCAAATAAATCCCTGTATCTTTCAAAAAACAGACGATTGGCGACATCAAAGACTTTCCACTTTCTTAATTTTTGTTCATGAGTTCAAACACACCCCCAAATAAATCCCTGTATCTTTCAAAAAACAGACGACTGGCGACATCAAAGACTTTCCACTTTCTTAATTTTTGTTCATGAGTTCAAACACACCCCCAAATAAATCCCTGTATCTTTCAAAAAACAGACGATTGGCGACATCAAAGACTTTCCACTTTCTTAATTTTTGTTCATGAGTGCAAACACACCCCCAAATAAATCCCTGTATCTTTCAAAAAACAGACGATTGGCGACATCAAAGACTTTCCACTTTCTTAATTTTTGTTCATGAGTTCAAACACACCCCCAAATAAATCCCTGTATCTTTCAAAAAACAGACGATTGGCGACATCAAAGACTTTCCACTTTCTTAATTTTTGTTCATGAGTTCAAACACACCCCCAAATAAATCCCTGTATCTTTCAAAAAACAGACGATTGGCGACATCAAAGACTTTCCACTTTCTTAATTTTTGTTCATGAGTTCAAACACACCCCCAAATAAATCCCTGTATCTTTCAAAAAACAGACGATTGGCGACATCAAAGACTTTCCACTTTCTTAATTTTTGTTCATGAGTTCAAACACACCCCCAAATAAATCCCTGTATCTTTCAAAAAACAGACGACTGGCGACATCAAAGACTTTCCACTTTCTTAATTTTTGTTCATGAGTTCAAACACACCCCCAAATAAATCCCTGTATCTTTCAAAAAACAGACGATTGGCGACATCAAAGACTTTCCACTTTCTTAATTTTTGTTCATGAGTTCAAACACACCCCCAAATAAATCCCTGTATCTTTCAAAAAACAGACGATTGGCGACATCAAAGACTTTCCACTTTCTTAATTTTTGTTCATGAGTTCAAACACACCCCCAAATAAATCCCTGTATCTTTCAAAAAACAGACGATTGGCGACATCAAAGACTTTCCACTTTCTTAATTTTTGTTCATGAGTTCAAACACACCCCCAAATAAATCCCTGTATCTTTCAAAAAACAGACGATTGGCGACATCAAAGACTTTCCACTTTCTTAATTTTTGTTCATGAGTTCAAACACACCCCCAAATAAATCCCTGTATCTTTCAAAAAACAGACGATTGGCGACATCAAAGACTTTCCACTTTCTTAATTTTTGTTCATGAGTTCAAACACACCCCCAAATAAATCCCTGTATCTTTCAAAAAACAGACGATTGGCGACATCAAAGACTTTCCACTTAATTTTTGTCCATGAGTGCAAACACACCCCCAAATAAATCCCTGTATCTTTCAAAAAAACAGACGACCGGCGACATCAAATACTTTCCACTTTCTTACGTTTTGTCCATGAGTGTGAATCCAAATAAATCTCATTAGCAATGGTAGACCAATATGCAAATATACCATCCAGTAGAAGGCTTGCTAGATGATGAATGAATACCCAGTTAAGACAAAGGTAAGTTTAGATATAATGGAAGTAGCAATGATGATAAATATGATAAAAAGAAACAACGGAAATGAGAATGGTGATGAGAAAACAGAGATCTTATGATAGTAACATCAGGTTAATATTACAATAGATAATTGGGTTCTCTAGGGTAAATATGCAATTTAGATAAAGAATATCAACGAGAGATGTGCAACTTGTTAAACTTCTACATCTCTCTACTTTTAAATTTGTATAATCATATCACATTTGCATATAGTTTATAGAAATAAACAAGCTTATTTTAGATCACTATACCCTCATGGACAAAACTTAAAGAAGTGGAAAGTCTTTGATGTCGCCTATCGTCTGCTTTTTTTTTTTAAGGAGACAGAAGGAATTTGTTCACACTTGGTTATCTCGTATGTCTTCAATAAAGGTCACTGTAATAGCTTTCAGAGTTATTGTCTGAATCCCGATATACATGCTAAAAGGTACAACTTCCTTAAGTTTGTCCATGAGTGTATATTGGTTATCTCGTGTGTCTTCAATAAAGGTCACTGTAATATCTTTCAGATTTATTGTCCGAATACCAATATACATGCTGAAAGGTACAACTTCCTTAAGTTTTGTCCATGAGTGTATATTGGTTATCTTGTGTGTCTTCAATAAAGGTCACTGTAATATCATTCAGTTATTGTCTGAATACTGATATACATGCTGAAAGGTAAATCTTCTTTAAGTTTTGTCCATGAGTGTATATTGGTTATCTTGTGTGTCTTCAATAAAGGTCACTGTAATATCATTCAGTTATTGTCTGAATACTGATATACATGCTGAAAGGTAAATCTTTTTTAAGTTTTGTTCATGAGTGTATATACACTTGGTTATCTCGTGTGTCTTCAATAAAGGTCACTGTAATATCATTCAGCAATTGTCTGAATACTGATATACATGCTGAAAGGTAAATCTTCTTTAAGTTTTGTCCATGAGTGTTTATCTTCAAACTGTACGCGCTAGAAACCAGCAGAAAATAACTATATGCGCGCGCTGAGATATATGTAAATATTTAAAACATCTATTTGATTTCCAGCTTTCATTCTTTATATATTACAATATTTTTGTTGCCATCGCGTGAAGATAAATGTAAATAAAACTTAATAATCATTTTATTTTTGCTTATCCCTAGTACATGTGGTACAGGCCATGATAATCATGGTGGGTAGAAGTAGACGACTGCGTTTACTGTAAGTGCACCACATGTCTACACATGTGAAAAGCAGTTCGACTTTGCACTTACAAATGTGCCCCGTTTGGTTACTTTTACTCGCTGGTGGGGTTGAACATTTGCAAAATTCGGGGGCCGTTGGAGCATTTTTTATCAGAAAAAAAAAGTGCCCAATGTGGGATTCGAACCCGGGTCGTAGCGGTCGAAAACCAACGGTTTAGACCTTCCTTCCACCGACCCCCCCTTATAATAAAGATATTAGGAGGGTAAAGAGCTCACTAATGACGAACTATCAGAAACCCACTGTAATGAGTTCAGAGAGAGATTCTATCCGCCAATATTTTAAATATTTTGTTAAGTAACTCTAAAAATTTTCCTGTATTATTAAATTACACACGCCAACATAATTAAATTCAAATATATTGATTTTTTATTTATTTTCTTATTACAGAAGCACGAAGTCTATCAGACTGTTGTCTCTTCTTTCTTATCTCCACTCAATCATATTAGGGTATCAAGCTTGTAGAGCTTGAGAACCTGACAACCATCATGATTGGGTGAAGTAGAATGAGTCTTCCTTTGTCATTTAGACTGGGAGCACTACTCAGTGGCAGACTGTACCACGTGTGCAGACATGTGGTTTACTTACAGTAAAAGCAGTCGCTAACTATCCACCATGATTTAATGGCCTGTACCATGTGTGGACATGTGCAGTACTTACAGTAAAAGCAGTCGCTAACTACCCAACATGTTTATCATGGTCATTACCACGTGTACTAGGGATAAGCAAAAGAAAACTTCTTATTGTACAATGTCCTGTTGAGGATAAAAGAGAACTATGGAACCGTTGGTTTTCGACCGCTACGACCCGGGTTCGATTCCCGCATTGTGAACTTTTTTTTTCTGATAAAAAAAAATGCTCCAATGTTCCCCCCCCCCGATTCTTGTAAAAGTCCAACCCCACCAGCGAGTGCAAGTAACCAAACAGGGTTCTGGCAATATTTGTAAATAGCGAAAATGCTAAAAACAGTCGCCTATATATACTCACCATGATTATCATGGATTGTATCACGTGTACTAGAGATAAGCAAAAGAAAACTTCTTCTTGTACAATTTCCTATCGAGAATAGAGAGAATTGTGGATTGATTGGAACAAATTTCGAACCTAATCAATAACCATCAATGCCAGTTAGAGAGAAGAATTCTAATTATCAGATTTAACCTAACGTAATTAATAACCATTCTTCCACAAAGAGTCTAACTATCAAGTAAATTACTTGGCAGCTTAATTAGCAGAACGAGAGAAATTCTTGGTATGATCAATTAATTAATTATGTCACTAATTGGTTCTTTAATGAGAACACAACCCTATATTATGTGAGGGCAAATTAAAATGTATATACAGGTCTCAGTTTCAATTACATAAACTTTTATTTAGCGTGCAAAAGTTTTAGGGAGAAAGATTTGATTAACATTCAAAAATGAAATTTTATCAGTATTTTTAAGCTAAAACTCTCTCTATAAAATTTGCTAAGTTTTAGGTGTCCAAATATGTAATTGATCAACATTTAAAAAAGGGGAAAGTGAGGAAAAATTAATGTATTATTTTGATGTTGTATGGCGAATCCATACAGGGCAATGGGCCCTAAAAAACCTTGTTGTTATTGTTATTATAATTCATCAATAGGTGATGAAAAGGGGCGGGTTGTGCAATAAATTGATAAAGAAGGGGAGAAATTCATCGAATTTTTTTTAGAAAAAAATGTTTTTCTTTTTTTACACAGACCTCTAGATACGTTATTTATATATAAATATTAAAAATAAAAAAGGCCTATCCTGACCAAGAGCAAATGTGCTTTTTAGCAGAGCGCCATCTAGTGGAACAGAAATCAACTAAACATTGATTTAGCCTGTTCCCTGATATGTGGCTAACCCATTTTCTTGATTAATCAATAAAAGCCATCCACAAACGCATTTCGGGCTGTTGGCCCTCGTCAGCGTAGAGCAAGGTAAGGTGCAAGATAAAGTGTGAACAAAATTTCTTCTGTTTCCTTCAAAAAAAAAAGAGACGACCGGCGATATCAGAGACTTTCCATTTTCCTTAAGTTTTGTCCATGAGTGTATATAAAAGGCCATATCTGTATTTATCAATTATTCCACAATAATCTTGAAATTTGTGAGTTTATTGTTCAATAAACATTTATAAAGAAACAGCAAATCTTCGAAATATTTCGGGAAAAATTTGTTTTTCTCTCACATAGATCCACAGATACGTTCTTTTTATATAAATACTAGCCGAATGACCCGGGCAACGCCCGCGTTTTACCCGATTAAATGCTTTTATTCAAATACTATTCGTTACAATTATAAATTGGCGCCGTGGATGTCACTCTTGTGAAACGTCCCGCTCCAAACTTTGTGTCAGAGAAGCGATATTTTTATAAAGAGATGATCTGGCTTTGTGTCTTCTGCTCGAATGAATGTTTTTCTGTTAGAATTTTGTTCCTGCACACTTCACCCGTGGTCTCAGCTTTTTGGAATTTTTCCCGATATAATTTTGTATCTGATAATTAAAATTTTGTATCTGATAATCAAACATGATACAGCAATATTGTCATCATCATTTTCTGACTAAAAAAAAAAATAACTATTTTTGCCCAGAACCTGTCAATTTTATTTTTTATTGGCTAAAAATCCGATATATTTTCCAGATTTTTCTCTATGTCCTGTCAAAACACGTTTTACATGTACATTAGGTCAGCTTATATTACCTCCCATCTTTTCACCTCTAGAGGCGCTGCTTGCGAGCGAAAAGGCAAATTTGCAACGCAATTTGCAAATAACTCGAAGAATATTCGGGATAGAGACCTGAAATTTTCACTATAAGTTTTTCCAGATTCTACTCTATATACTGTTAAAATTTCAGTCAGATTAGTTACGTATTGTGGACGTGTATAGCCGACATAGATACCCACATACATACATACATACACTGACTTTTTTATATATAGGGATATTCAATATATTGCTTTTGAGTTAAACTTTACTGATATTAACACAAAGCAATAACGCGCCATCTATACATATAAAATGAAAGTATTTAAAAACACAAATGTTTCTTTTATACACACACACACACACATAATACAAACTTCTACTGTCCTTACTGTAGTATTAGAGCTCTAAGAAGCGGTCTGGTGGATTAAATTGGCGAAACCGCTGGGAGGGTTTACCACTGATGAGCCAAGCCCTCCCAATATATTTTTTCATCGCAGTAAGGATAGTAGAAGTTTGTATTATGTATAAAAGAAACATTCGTACTTTTTAAACTGTTCACTTTACTGTTATGTTCTTTCAATATTATATAAAAATATGATTTTACATATTGCTTATTTACACACTGTTATTAGATTATAAAAAAGCATATATTGGATTGAATAAAAGATTTATTTGCCAATATTACCTTATATATACCAATATATGCCTTTTTATTATCTAATGATTTAAATATGGATTGCTCATGGATGGATTTTCAGAACACAGTGTTATTTTGAAGCAAAAGATAATTTTTAAATAAGGCTTCGAGTCAAAGACAATACTTCGAAAACACACAAAGAATGTTGGAAATAATTAAATTTGTTATGTTAATGGAAGGCCATTTTTGTATAAGGAATATTAGATTTTTCTTGTCAAAATCTTATTACAACTTTACAAAACTGGAAGAATATATACGGTGTGCATAATGGCAAGGTATTTAATAAAATTAGGTAAAGACGCTATATTTTGGGTTAAGTTCACTTGTCTAGAAAATCTATAAATACACACACACACACACACAAAAGCCTTTATTAGGGACTTGCCCCATACAGATTCTCCCAATTGGGTAAGGTAATAATCATCTTGTGTTATTTACATAGAAATTGAACTGGCTTTACTCTTCATCTCAAAGTCATTCACTTGTTGACTGGTCCTTACATAATGATGATCTAAAAAATGTATAGTAAGCTATTGCCTTAGATTTGTTTGCTGATATTTTTGAAAGCAATACGTAGGGTGAAATGTTGGTACATTTTATTTGTTGATATAGGGCCTTCCTTTCTGCATCAAGGGCTGTACAATTAAGCAGGTAATGGGGAAGTTCTTCAGTAATTTCCTTGTCACACAGTGTACATATTAAGTTTTTGGCCTCAAACGTCAGAACGTGTTTTTTTTTTCTTTTTAAGACTGTAAAAATCGATAAATGCTTTCAAAAGTAAATAATGGCAATTGGCATTCTTTTTTGAGCATATAGCACATGTTGATAATACTGACATCTACCGTAGGAAATATAAACTAAACGTTTATTTTGTTTTAATTCTGAAATATATATGTATGAAGGAACTTTGGAGCTTTAAATGTTTACTTTTATTGTATATACATGGCGTTTTATTGCTCTATAATTAATTTATGCCTATCTTGCCTTATCCCTATTGTTTGTGGAAGAGCATTGCTCAATGTAAGTATTTATATTATGAAAAAGGCATCTCCTTATCGTGCAACTGAAAGTTGCTGATGACTTGCGCCATCTATCGGAATAAATACAACTAATCAACTGAATATTTATTCCGATTCTTTTTTTTTTTTTTTTTTTTGCTTATCCCTAGTACACGTGGTACAAGCCATGATAATTATGGCGGGTAGAAGTAGGCGACTTCTTTTACTGTAAGTGCACCACATGTCTACACATGTGTAAATCAGAATTCATTCCGATAGATGGCCATCAGCAACTTTCAATTGCATTATAAGGAGATCCCTTTTTCTTAATGTATACACTTTATACCACTACAATTTCACATTTGTACTATTTTTTCAAATATTTATATGTAATTCTACTGTCCTAAAAGTTTATGTCCATAGTTTACTTAAATACTATTTCTAAGATTCCACCCATCAGGGTAGCATATATAGGAAGAATGATCCAACAAAGTATTAGAGCTCTAAGAAGTGATCTGGTAGATTGTATTGGCCAACCATTTTCTTGATTAATCAAGAAAAGCTAACCACGAACGCGTTTCGGACTGTTGACTCTCGTCAGCGTGGTGCAGGCTGTACCTCTATGAGCAAAAATATTTGGTCCCATAGGCTTTTTGAGGAATCAAGAAATGGGGAACTCCGCCTTTGCCTGTCCCAAGCCCGGATGAAAAGGAGGAGGGGGAGCTGTAACAAGCTCACTAAAAAACCTGGGCTCAGCTGGTCCGGCTGATAGTACCCTGTAAGGGCTCCTAATTCAGGTATACAGGATGAGCAGCGTTTGTACTCCATGTTAGGAGCGACTGCACATGGCGTCAGTTCCTCATGTCAGAGGCGGCCATTTCTTTTGGAGCTAAGTCGGCCTGCCACTGAGTAGTGCTCCCAGTCTTAATGACAAAGGCAGACGCATTATATTTCACCCAGTCATGATGGTTGTCAAATAGACACCATCAAGGGTCACAACTTGATACCCTAATATGATTGAGTGGAGATAAGAAAGAAGAAGAAGAAATGGGTATTTAAGAACAAAACTTGTATAAATACGCTAAACATGTGAAACACTATAAAACATAAAGAAATCTTGTATAGAAAGTAAATCTCCTAGATGTCTTTAAGTGATGGGGTCTAAGGAAGATAGGAATGTGGGTCGCAGTGACATAACTGCGTTGACAAGAGACACCAATTAGTCTGTCCTACTAACTCTGTCCCACTCTCTGTCACTTGGTGACATTTAACGAGGAGACATCCCAATCACAAACTTTCTCTTGAAACTTCCCCCTTTTTTTTTACTCGTTTAGTTTGTTGAGGTATGAAGTTATAAAAGAAACATTTTCAAGAATGGTATTGGAGAACAACTTAAATTATTAGAAAATAGCATTTTTTGGACTTTTTTACCGTTAGTTATCAAATTGTTAAAAATTGATATAGATTTTTAATGCTATATTTTAATACTACTTTTACAAACTATATACTGCAAAGATAAAATTCCTATCAAATCATTGACAGGACTCATGTTGTTGTTGTTGTGTCCAATGAAGAGCCTCAGATGTCTCCATCCATCTCTCTCTATCACAGCAGTCGCAATATCCACTATCTTGGGTGTGTAAAGCTGCTGCTCTGGGTCCATGTCAATTTTCTGTTGTTGTTATCGTGTCCAATAAAGATCCTCAGATGTCTCCATACATCTCTATCACAGCAGCAATGTCCACTATCTTGGGTGTGTAAAGCTGCTGCTCTGGGTCCATGTCAATTTTCTGTTGTTGTTATCGTGTCCAATAAAGATCCTCAGATGTCTCCATACATCTCTATCACAGCAGCAATGTCCACTATCTTGGGTGTGTAAAGCTGCTGCTCTGGGTCCATGTCAATTTTCTGTTGTTGTTATCGTGTCCAATAAAGATCCTCAGATGTCTCCATACATCTCTATCACAGCAGCAATGTCCACTATCTTGGGTGTGTAAAGCTGCTGCTCTGGGTCCATGTCAATTTTCTGTTGTTGTTGTCGTGTCCAATGAAGAGTCTCAGATGTCTCCATACATCTCTATCACAGTAGTTGCAATGTCCTCTATCTTGGGTGTGTAAAGCTGCTGTTCTGGGTCCATGTCAATTTTCTGTTGTTGTTGTCGTGTCCAATGAAGAGCCTCAGATGTCTCCATACATCTCTATCACAGCAGTCGCAATGTCCTCTATCTTGGGTGTGTAAAGCTGCTGCTCTGGGTCCATGTCAATTTTCTGTTGTTGTTGTCGTGTCCAATGAAGAGCCTCAGATGTCTTTAAACATCTCTATCACTGCAGCAGCAATGTCCTCTATCTTGGGTGTGTAAAGCTGCTGCTCTGGGTCCATGTCAATTTTCTGTTGTTGTTATCGTGTCCAATAAAGATCCTCAGATGTCTCCATACATCTCTATCACAGCAGCAATGTCCACTATCTTGGGTGTGTAAAGCTGCTGCTCTGGGTCCATGTCAATTTTCTGTTGTTGTTGTCGTGTCCAATGAAGAGCCTCAGATGTCTCCATCCATCTCTATCACAGCAGTCGCAATGTCCACTATCTTGGGTGTCTAAAGCTGCTGTTCTGGGTCCATGTCAATTTTCTGTTGTTGTTGCTGTTGTGTCCAATGAAGAGCCTCAGATGTCTCCATACATCTCTATCACAGCAGCAGCAATGTCCACTATCTTGGGTGTATAAAGCTGCTGTTATGGGTCCATGTCAATTTTCTGTTGTTGTTGTCGTGTCCAATAAAGAGCCTCAGATGTCTCCATACATCTCTATCACAGCAGTCGCAATGTCCTCTATCTTGGGTGTGTAAAGCTGCTGTTCTGGGTCCATGTCAATTTTCTGTTGTTGTTGTCGTGTCCAATAAAGATCCTCAGATGTCTCCGTACATCTCTATCACAGCAGTCGCAATGTCCTCTATCTTGGGTGTGTAAAGCCGCTGCTCTGGGTCCATGTCAATTTTCCGTTGTTGTTGTCGTGTCCAATGAAGAGCCTCAGATGTCTCCGTACCTCTCTATCACAGCAGTCGCAATGTCCACTATCTTGGGTGTATAAAGCTGCTGTTCTGGGTCCATGTCAATTTTCTGTTGTTGTTGTTGTGTCCAATGAAGAGCCTCAGATGTCTCCGTACATCTCTATCACAGCAGTCGCAATGTCCACTATCTTGGATGTGTAAAGCTGCTGTTCTGGGTCCATGTCAATTTTCTGTTGTTGTTGTCGTGTCCAATGAAGAGCCCCAGATGTCTCCATACATCTCTATCACAGCAGTCGCAATGTCCTCTATCTTGGGTGTGTAAAGCTGCTGTTCTGGGTCCACGTCAATTTTCTGCAAGGCTGCGGCCATTACTGGACATGAGAATATGTGTGACAGGGCTCATCATTCTATTATATAAGCAACTGTATAAAATATAGTTAGATAAAAGATATTTTTATTAAAAATCTTCAGTTACAAATTAACTAAATAAAATACATTTTTTGTTCTTTTTTTAACTTAATTTATACGATCTTAATTATTTCGTTTATACACTAATCGGAATAGAAATACATGGCAAAAAGTAAAACTTCCTTAAGTTTTGTCCATGAGTGTATATTTGTCATAGGTACAGTCTAGTGGTCCTCTCTATTAGCTATAATTTACATTGTTTCGTACAATGTGTTTTATATCGTGGGATAAATAAAAAATGTGTATCATTTCAGTAATTATATTTTTATATTTATAAAATATATTATTAGGATGCATTGGATATTTATAATTACACTTGTCCGCAAAATTAAAGGAACAACATATTTTTTCATTTATCTCAAATTTTATCCCATAGTTCATCTGTCGTGTCTTCATTGGACACGACAACAACAACAGAAAATTGACATGGACCCAGAACAGCAGCTTTACACACCCAAGATAGTGGACATCGCTATTGCTGTAATAGAGATGTATGGAGACATCTGAGCTCTTCATTGGACACTTCAACAACAAAATGAGTTATGTTCATGATTTAATGGGATTTTTATCTTTGCAGTATATAGTTATTAAAGTAGCATTAATATATTTAAAATGTGGCATTATTCCATTATTGATTAGAATACCCGAAATCAAATAATTCTAACACGTATTTTATGCAAATTAGCCGGTCAAGAAATGATCTTCTTACAGTCAGTGTATAAATATCTTGGAAATTGTTGTTAATATGGGGTGTGATCGCCATTAACTGAAAGACAGGCTCTACATCGGTGACCCATGCTAAGAATTAGGGAGTTTATCAGCTCCTGTGGAATAAACGCCCACTCTTTTTCAAAAGTGTGTTTCTAGCTCATGAGTGTTTCTAGGAGGGGGTTGGAGGGATGAGATCCGTCGCCCTAGATTGTTCTATACATGCTCAATGGGATTTTGGTCTGGAGATCGAACTGGCCAATTCATCCGAGCAATTGCATGGTTTTGGAGAAAAGTGTCGACCACACCAGCCCTATGTGGACTGGCATTATCATCCATTAGAAGAAAGTTTTCTCCCATTTCAACTGATACAATACGCAGAAGGCTTCACATGAAGGACCTCTATGCTCGACGACCCATAATATGTGTGCCATTGACACCACCTCAAAAGAGAGCAAGGGAACTTTGGCGCAGACAACATGTCGCCTGGAATCCAGATGAATGGAGACGTGTAATGTTCACTGATGAGTCCAGATTCTCTCTAAACAGCTATTATCGTCGTGTCTTTGTCTGGAGAGAGGTAGGAACCAGAAATAATCCCCGAAATATGGTTGAAAGGGATCCCTACAGAAGCCAATGTTTTATGGTCTGGGCTGGAATCTTCTTGGGCGGTCGCACAGCACTCCATATTTTTCGGCAAGGAACCCTGACTGGACAGAGGTATCGGGACGAGATTTTGGCAGCATATGTGATGCCTCAAGCATTGGAAATGGGAGAAAACTTTCTTCTAATGGATGATAATGCCCGTCCACATAGGGCTATTCTCCAAAACCATGCAATTGCTCGGATGAATTGGCCAGCTCGATCCCCAGACCTAAATCCCATTGAGCATGTATGGGACAACCTAGGACGGCGGATCTCATCCCTCCAACCCCCTCCTAGAAACACTCATGAGCTAGAAACAGCCTTAACACAAGAGTGGGCGTTGATTCCACAGGAGCTGATAAACTCCCTAATTCTTAGTATGGGTCACCGATGTAGAGCCTGTCTATCAGTTAAAGGCGATCACACCCCATATTAACAACAATATCCAAGATATTTATGCACTGACTGCAAGAAGATCATTGCTTGACCGGCTAATTTGCATAAAATACGTGTTAGAATTCTTTGATTTCGGGTATTCTAATCAATAATGGAATAATAAATTTGTGTATAAAATTTCATTGATAAATGTTCAATAAAATTTGAGATAAATGAAAAAAAATATGTTGTTCCTTTAATTTTGCGGACCAGTGTATATGTATTTCTACTGTCCTCAAAGCTTATGTCCATAGTTCATCTAAAATACCCATTCCAAGAGTCTAGCATCAGTATCACTATAAAAGAAAAACTGAAAATGCAATATAACATCGAAATGGTAGTTTAAACTGGCGAAACCACTGGGAGGGTTCACCACTGATGAGTCAGGCCCTCCCATTAATTTTTCCATTACAGTAAGGACAGTAGAAATTGTTTAATTTTTAAAATAATCATACGTGTCTATACTAGTTTGGAAAATATATTTTTGCGAGAAATAAATTCTGATGGAACTTCCAAGCCGTAGCGAACTGAAGGCGATTAACATGCAACAAGCCAAAAATACCCCGTACATTCCTGTCGCGCATATACGTGACAAGTTAAAATAGCTTGTCGCCGTGGGAGCTTGGGTTTCTGCGGCGTTTTTTATCTGAGCGAGCTATGTGGGACGGTAGAGTCGCCGGGTTGTATCGTCTGCTGATTTTATTATGTCTTCTGCTTACTTTCTGTCTTCTGATACTTTATCTCTTTTGCTTCTTATGTTCTACTTATTTTTTATTCTTCTGAAGCTTTCGTTCCTCTGCTTACATTTTGCTCTTCCTCTTACTTTCTGTCTTCTGTTTACTTTCGTTCTTCTGATTACTTTCGGCTTCTGCTTACTTTCCGTACTTTCTGCCTTCTGTTCACTTTCGTTCATCTGCTTAATTTCATTTTTCTGCTTACTTTCTGTCTTCTGCTTACTTTCGTTCTTCTGCTTACTTTCTGCCTTCTGTTTACTTTCGTTCTTCTGTTTACTTTCGGTCTTCTGCTTACTTTCCGTACTTTCTACCTTTTGTTTACTTTCGTTCTTCTGCTCATTTTCTGCTTTCTGTTTACTTTCGGTCTTCTGCTTACTTTCCGTACTTTCTGCCTTCTGCTTGCTTTGGATCTTCTTCACACTTTCTGCCTTCTCTTTACTTTCGTTCTTCTGCTTAATTTCGTTTTTCTGCTCACTTTCTACCATCTGTTTCCTTTCGTTCTTCTGCTCATTTTCTGCCTTCTGTTTACTTTCGTTCTTCTGCTCACTTTCTGCCTTCTGTTAACTTTCTGTCTTCTGTTTACTTTCATTCTTCTGCTCACTTTCGTTCTTCTGCTCACTTTCTGCCTTCTGTTTACTTGCGTTCTTCTGCTTACTTTCTGCCTTCTATTCACTTTCTGTATTCTTCTTACTTTTGTTCTTCTGTTTATTTCCTGCTTTCGTTTATTCTCTACTTGTATATTGTATTCTATGAACCTGTTTCTAAGACTGATTTTCAGGGCACCAATTCACAAGGGCTTCTCTGTGAGAATGGATGAGAAAGATAAATACCATTGATCAATTTGCATAAAGAACATCATCCTCATGTCTTTGATATATATATATAGTTCTGAAAATAGATAAATCCATACTTGAATAATTAAATAATAAAAAGGCATATATTGGATTGAATAAAAGATTTCTTTGCCAATATTTCGGCTGGCTGAGCGTTGTGTATACAAGAATGTAATGCCTTAATAAAGGTTGACGTTCAGCCAACCGAAATATTGGCAAATAAATATTTTATTCAATCCAATATGTGTATTTTTACTATCTAATATATAAACAGTGTGTCTTAAAGCCATCGTTCCAAGACACACGTAAGGTAATTATGAGCGGATTAGCTGTTATTCTCTCATGACGATTAAGGGTCATATAATGGCCTTCCTAAGTCATGGTGGGTCTTTTGTAGTCTTTGACTTGGTCGCGATGGTAGTGATTTAGGTTTGATACTTGATTGTTTTCACAGCTGACAAACTAAATATCTGTTAAAAACTTATCCATTTGGCGACTTGTGTCTGAAATTGACTTATTTCCATCCTCCCAAAAACTCTTTATTATAAAACATACGATAAACGATTATGTTATCATTTATTTAAGGACAGTGTAGAAAATTGTTTTATTTCAAAAATAATATATATGCGTTAAAAATAATTCATATTTCTGATCATAGATGGCGGACTGATTGAGGATTCCATTAGATCCCTTGTGGATCTCATGGAATAAAGTCCGCCCTAGGCTGACGAGGGCCATTAGCCCGAAACCATGGTCTCTAGGTGGACGTTTTTTCAGTTTGCTAAAACTGCTGTTGTGGGTTTGTCACCGACCAGAAGCCGCTAGTTTGCGACGATGGTCAATAGATGGCGTCTATTTTGACGGGAGAGGCGACCTTTATCTTTATAAATCAATATCCTCCCGGCAAAAAAAATCCATCTATATATATATATTTTTTTTTTAAATAGAGCAATTCATAAATAAATCTTTAAATAAAAAGGCATATATTGGATCAAAATATATTTTTTTTATTTTACCAATATTTCAGTTGGCTGAACGCCAACCTTTATCAAGGTATTATAATATTTTTAATATTTAAAATGAATGATATTTTAATCCAATATATGCCTTTTTATTTAAAGATTTATATATATAAAGAGACAAAGGTTGCCTCTCCCGTCAAAATAGACGTCAAAACTAGACGCCATATATTGACCGACGCCGAAACTAGCGGCCTCGGATCGGTGACAAAGTCTATTTTGACGGGAGAGGCGACCTTTGTCTCTTTAGATCAATATACTCCCGGCAAAATTTCCATTTATATATATATATATATGTGGTACAAAGAGCTGTGTTACCGGATGTAAACATTGTAATAAATCCACAACTAAAAGACCTGCAGACGATCGTTAGTGTTGCCGAACGTGACTTTCAAAATTCCAATTAAAACCCAAACGCCCTCATTGATTTTTATGACAAACATTTTGGACACGTGGGACATTTTTATTGGCCGACTTTATGAAGTTACTCTGTGTGTGTTGTTTTTTATCTCCGTTGTGTGTTTATACTAATTTAGAATTAATCTTTTGGCAAATATTTAGACTCAGTAACACACAACACATATTTTGTTGGAATTTTAAATATGTTTTTAAAATTTAAAGCTCAAATATTTAATAAATATTTTAAAAGGGGTTAATATATATATATTTTAGAATATGTATATTTAATATAATATTATTATATATTTAATCAATTATATATGTTATAAATAAAGATGAATGAGATGTCTTTTGATTTTTGATCATGTTGAGGATTATGGTTATGCAGTCGGGGTTGAAATCTTGAAAGTGTAATACTAAAAAAAGTATTGAGTAGTAATTGATTTAATTGAGCTAAGGAATATATAAAAGAACATCATTTGGTAAAAGTACTGCCTGACTTAAGGCATAAGAATAAAAAAAATGGAAAGCTTATTTACATAATGTACAAAAGGTTTGAGTCGGCCATCGGGAAACAACAACAATGGGTTATTATATGCAAAGCGTGACCTCTGGCGGTCGATTTAGCAGAGTATTTGAATCTATGACATATGATTTTAAATAAAATAATATTTTAATATAATATATATATTATATATATATATTTTTTTATCTTCTTTGTGTGTTTATACTAATTTAGAATTAATCTTTTGGCGAATATTTAAACTCAGAGTAACACACAACACATGTTTTTGTTGGATTTTTAAATATGTTTTTTAAAATTTAAAGCTCAAATATTTAATAAATATATTTAAAAGGGATTATAATATATATTTTTTCTAAAAAGTATATTTAATATTATATATAAATTATATAAATATATATATATATATACAATCATGGACAAACCATAAGGAAGAGGAAGTCTTTGATGTGGTCAGTCGTCTTTTTTTTTTTTTTTTTAAGGAGACAATTTTGTTAACACTTTGTTATCTCGTTTTATCTTCAATAAGGGTCACTGTAATATCTTTCAGAACTATTGTCTGAATCCTGATATACATGTTAAATATTATAAAAATATATATATACTTTATATATATATAAACATTTAAACAAGATATCAAGATATTTTTCCACATAAATGATTTCAGACATAATGTGTATGATAATTATAATTTTATGAATATTTATCTGATTCCTGTTTGTTTCAGAAATTCTACGGTTAAGACATTCTACGTCTAACATAGAAGAAAGCATAGTTCTACATTAGAAGAAAAAACGTAAGTTATTAAATAATACCCTAATGTTAATGTTTTTGGCCGTATTTAGAGAGACAATTATATATCTTATTAAAAATCATTTAAAAACAGTATGTTTCTTTTGTTTAACTGTCTTCATAGCTTATGTCTATTTTTTGTTTAAATATCATACCCAAAATACACTCATAGACAAAACTTAAAGAAGTGGAAAGTTCTTTGATATCGCTGGTCGTTTATATATATATTTTTTTTTCAAGAAGAAGAAGAAAGAAGCAATTCTTTTCACACTTGGTTATCTCGTGTGTCTTCAATAAAGTTCACTGTAATATCTTGCAGAGTTATTGTCTGAATCCCGATATACATGTTAAAAGGTACAACTTCCTTAAGTTTTGTCCATGAGTGTATATACACTTGGTTATCTCATGTGTCTTCAATAAAGGTCGCTGTAATATCTTTCAGAGTTATTGTCTGAATCCCGATATACATGATAAAAGATACAACTTCCTTAAGTTTTGTCCATGAGTGTATATACACTTGGTTATCTCGTATGTCTTCAATAAAGGTCACTGTAATATCTTTCTGAGTTATTGTCTGAATCCCGATATACATGCTGAAAGGTACAACTTCCTTGAGTTTTTTTCATGAGTGTATATACACTTGGTTATTTCGTGTGTCTTCAATAAAGGTCACTGTAATATCTTTCAGAGTTATTGTCTGAATCTCGATATACATGCTGAAAGATACAAGTTCCTTAAGTTTTGTCCATGAGTGTATATACACTTGGTTATATCGCGTGTCTTCAATAAAGGTCACTGTAATATCTTTCAGAGTTATTGTCTGAATCCCGATATACATGCTAAAAGGTACAACTTCCTTAAGTTTTGTCCATGAGTGGATATACACTTGGTTATCTCGTGTGTCTTCAATAAAGGCCACTGTAATATCTTCCAGAATTATTGTCTAAATCCCGATATACATGCTAAAAGATACAACTTCCTTAAGTTTTGTCCATGAGTGTATACGAGGTGTGTTCAAAAAGTTTCGCGACTTTTGTGTTTTTTCAAAAATTATTTATTTATTCATGAATACCTATTTTGTTCCCTTCAAAGTAATCCCCATGAGATATTATACACTTGTGCCAACGGTTTTTCTAATCTTCGAAGCACTTCAAAAAATCATTTTTTAAAAATCTTTTCAGCTCCTCCTTCGATGCCGTCTTTATCTCGTCAAGCGTAGCGTAACGTCGTCCTTTCGTGGGCCTCTTCAGTTTAGGGAACAAGAAAAAGTCACAGGGGGCCAGATCTGGGGAATACGGTGGCTGCGTCATCATTAGTGTGTTGTTTTTGGCCAAAAAGTCGCGCACAAGCAACGATGTGTAAGCAGGGGCGTTATCGTGGTGCAAAAGCCAATTTTTGTTCTTCCACAAATCCGGGCGTTTCTGGCGGATTGCTTCGCGCAAATTGCGCATAACTTGCAGGTAATATTCCTTATTGACCGTTCTACCCTGTGGCAAGAACTCATGATGCACCACGCCCCTGCAATCGAAGAAAACTGTCAGCAAAACTTTCACATTCGACCGAACTTGGCGCGCTTTTTTCGGTCTTGGTTCGTGCGGCAGCTTCCATTGAGATGATTGAGCTTTGGTTTCCACGTCATAACCATAAACCCACGCTTCGTCACCAGTTATGACTCTCTGGAGCAAATTTGGGTCGTCGCGGACAGAGTCCAACATCTCATTAGCAATGTTCATGCGATGCTGTTTTTGGTCGCAATTGAGCAATTTTGGTACGAATTTCGCGGCGACCCGTCTCATGCCCAATTCATTGATAAAAATCGAATGGCACGAGCCAATCGATATGTTTAGGTCCTCAGCAACTTCTCTAACGGTGATTCGACGATTGGCCAATATCATTTTCTCCACTTCATTATTTTTTTCGTCTGTTGTTGAAGTGCTCGGGCGTCCGGCACGCTCTTCGTCGTTCACATCTTCTCGGCCTTCTGAGAACATTTTGTACCACCGATAAACGTTGCTTCGGTCCAAGGTAGCTTCTCCGTATGCCACAGTCAACATTCGGAATGCATCCGCGCACTTAATTTCGTTTTTCACACAAAATATGATACAGGTTCTTTGATCCATTTTTTTTAATAGGGAAAAATCGAAGACGATTCAAAACACCTGCAAGCAAAGCAGCTGTCAACAATTAAGTGAACATTCAAAATGGCCGAGCTTGTCGGCATAAGTGAGAGACATGAGTACCAACATAAAGCCACAAAAAGATCGAAATTCGAATATACGTAACCCGCGAAAATTCAAAAGTCGCGATACTTTTTGAACACACCTCGTATACACTTGGTTATCTCGTGTGTCTTCAATAAAGGTCACTGTAGTATATTTCAGAGTTATTGTCTGAATCCCGATATACATGCTAAAAGATTCCACTTCCTTAAGTTCTGTTCATGAGTGTATGTTAGCGCATTAATATAATTAAATATGTTATTTATGTGTATATATACATTTGTATGAAATTATTACGAATTTTATATTTTAAAAAATTATCAAAGAAAATTTTTAAATGTTTGCCTAGTAAAACAATATCAAATAATGAAGATATATTTTAAATTCTAAAAATGGCATTTAAATCTATCGGTTACTTTTTTAAATCCCTAATGTTTGATGTGATTTATTAATTTATATAGATGGAAAATTTGCCGGGAGGAAATTAATCCATAGAAGCAATGGGCGCCTCTCCCGTCAAAATAAACGTCAAAACCTGACGCCATCTATTGACCGTCGCCGCAACTATAGAAACTATAGATTTTCCATCTATATTCTAGCCATAGATTTGGCCCAGCCACATTGCCAGCAAAACACCTCTTTGGTAGATTGTGAAAATTCCATTAGATCCCGTGTGCATCTCATGGAATAAAGTCCGGCCTAGACTAACGAGGGCCATTAGCCTGAAACCATGGTCTCTAGGTGGACGCTTCTCAATTTGCCAAAGCTGGTGTTGTGGCTTTGTCACCGACCCGAGGCTGCTAGTTGCGGCGACGGTCAATAGATGGCGTCAGTTTTTGACGTTTATTTTGACGGGAGAGGCGTCCATTGCTACTATGTTATTAATTTATGTCTTATAAAATATTTAAATATTAATTTTGATGGAGCTTGATAAATATTTAAACATGAAAATGTATTGATATGAATATAGAAACAAATAGTTCAAAGCTATCTCTGGAAAATTGACGATATTGACAAAATGGAATTATTGAAGAAGGAATATCTACTCAGTATATTATGGTTTCCAACTTGTGAAGTTTTCAATACAGTCGAACTTGGATAATTCGAACCCCAAGGGACCATAAAAAAATTCGAATTATCCAAAAATTCGAATTAAAAACGGAAATTTTATTTATTTCAAATTCTAGGGACCAAGATAAATATTCGAATTAAAGAGGTTTTCGAATTAAAGAAGTTCGAATTATCCAAGTTCTACTGTATTTACTACAATTCGGAATAGAGAGAGATGTTTTAAAAAGTTATCGGGATGGTCTGATTAAGACACAAGGTCTTTATGCGGATACCATCTCACGGGTTATTGGCGACAATCTTCCTTCAACAGGGCCTTTAGATGTTCCTCATCGAATTCTGATGGTCGTCCGCTTCGAGACGTATCTTCAAGGTCCAAGTCGCCGTTTTTTGAACTTTGCAAACTATTTTTGTGCTGCTCGCTCCCCTATGACACCTTTTTCATACACGTTGCATATGTCCCGAGCTGCTTCGGCTGCTTTTTGACCTCGATGAAAAACGAAGAAAAGCAGATGTCGAAAATGTTTACTTTTTGCCTCCTGGATATTCCATTTTCAAGCCTGGAAAAAGAACAGAAATTCACGTTTTTTAAAAAACAAATAATACAGGTTTGTAGAGCAGAAAAGGTACTATTTAAAGAATATAAACACTTTGCCGTATAACAATAAAAACTGTTATGAAACAAAGGGATACAAAAACCGAACGAATTTTCTTTAAAACCCAATTATTGAATTCTTGGTTCCTCAAATTCTGAATATTCCTAATTTACACAGTCCTGCCATAAATTCTGTTACAAACAATTTTATAAATTAAATGATTAAGAACAAAAACTAATGGATTATAAATATGTATTTTATTAGCCAATAGGACATAGATTTTAAATATATACAATCATTCAAAATGTCCTCCCTTATTTTTGACACAGGATCTCAAACGTCCGGGCCACTGATCTATGGCGGCACGCAGCTTTTCTAAGGGTATTTCTTTCATTGCTCTCACAAATGCTGATTTCAATTGATCCAAATTATGATATCTTTTAGAGCACACCTTCTCCTCTAAATATTCTCACAAACTGTAATCAAGGGGGTTTAAATCAGGGCTTCCAGAGGGCCATTCATTGGCCTTTATGAACTCCGAACATTCGTCTTCAACCATTGTTGAGTTGACTTAGCTTTGTGAGCAGGAGCTGAATCTTGTTGGAATATCCAATGTTCTCCATTAAACATTTTTCTTTATTCAGAGGCTTTACTATTTGTTCCAAAGTATCTTCTTGGTAGTTTTTAGCTGTAGTTTTTACCTCTTCGGCACAGAAGTGGAGATCTGTTACACCTTGGTAGCTAACTCCCCACCAAGCCATGACAGAAGAAGGATGGTGACTTTTTTCAAGTCATCTGACTTTCAAAGAAGCTTCTAGAGAGCTACAAGCATATATCCTATCATTCTGACGATTAATCTTTTCCTCGACAGTGAAAATTTCTCGTCTGTGAAAAGGATTCTATCATGCCACCGACCATCATGCCGCGCCAACAACATTTTTGATCTAACCCTTCTAATATCTCTAAGAGCAGGGGTTATCAAATGACTTGTGCGTCGTTTGAAAGCTCTGAGTCCAAGGTCTTCGTTGATTATCCTGGAAAGGGTTCTTGAAGCTAAATTCATCTGCTTTGCGAAGTTCTTTTGTTTGCGGCGTAAATTTCGACGAAATCTTTCGCGAATGGCTTTTATAACTGCTTGCGTTCATTGCACGCGCGGTCGACAAGATCTTTCAAGGTCATTAATAGTGCCAGCCTTGTTGAACCTTTCAATGGTTCGATAAACAAATTCACGCGTAATATTCAAATTTTGTAAAAGTTTAAAAATGGATAAAGGACTTTGGCCTACCTTGTGTAAGGCTATTACAGCTATAGGTTTTCTTTAACACCCCAATCCATTATCGAAAAACAAATATATTCCCTTTTTTTCTAAACACGTGTGCACGACATATTCAAATAACAACTACTGTATTTTGAATACTTCACGCGCTCAAATTAAAATTTTTATCACTGATTTGGTTTTGTAACAATATTTATGGCTAGACTAAGTAGTTTCACAAGTTGAAATTTCGAGCTGTGGTGTCAATATTAGAGATTACAAACATTTTCAAATAATTTCAAGTTGAATTTTTAGAAATATCCGAATAAAAATCCAAGTAGAAATAAAGAACAAGTTGTATTTCTGAGCAATTCTAAATAATTCCAAGCTGAAGATCCGAACACAATTCCTGTAAGTATTTAAAACAAGTATATACTATCCTAATGATAGAGGTTTCCTGGCCAGCATTCATATTTCTGTGAAAAATAGACACTACGGCCAGTTAGAGTTTTTTTATTTTCTCAACATTTCGACAAAAATCTTTTGTCTTCGTCAGGAGAAATAAATTTAAATAAAACATTTGGCAAGGTGTTAAAAATTGTTCTGAGGTTGCAAGGGCGTTCTCATGCGATTTTTTGAAAAGGTATATAGTACATGTATACATTGTATATATATATAGAAGCATAGGGCGCCTCTCCCGTCAAAATAAACATCAAAACAGATGGTGTCAGGTTTTGACGTTTATTTTGACGGGAGAGGCGCCCTATGTTTCTATGGATCAATTTCCTCCCGGAAAATTTTCCATCTATATATATATATATACTTGTATATACATTGTAGTTATAAAGTATAATATATACAAATAAGTATAAATTATGATGCATTAGCGTCCCATCTACGGAGGGTTAACCACTGATGAACCAGGCCCTCCATTAATTTTTACATTGCAGTAAGGGCAGTAGAAATTGTTTTATTTTTAAAAGAATCATACGCGTCTATAATAGTTTCGAATTTTCATAAGTTTAAATTAACTAAAAACAAGTGTATTATGATGCATTATTATATATTATTATTATATATTTATAATTATATGTAATTCTGCTGTCCTCAAAGCTTATGTCTATAGTTCATCTAAAATACCCATTCCAAGAGTCTAGCATCAGTATCACTATAAAAGGAAGATCGAAAAATGCAATATAACAGCGGTATGGTAAATTAAACTGGCGAAACAGCTGGAAGGGTTGACCACTGATGAGCCAAGCCCTTTTATTAATTTTTCCATTGCAGTAAGACCAGTAGATATTGTTTATTTTTAAAAAGAATCATACGCGTCTATAATAGTTTAGGATTTAAAAACAACAACAACAACAACAAAAGCCTTTATTTAGGGTCACTGACCCTATACAGGATTCACCAGAGGTATGCATAAGAACAAAGCAGTGAGGCAAAGGAAATAACGATATAGACAGAAGAAAAAGAAAAAAAAGAAAAAAAACAAGAAAGAGAAAGAGGGAAGCAAGAAAAACAACACAAAAAGAGTAGCAGTAAGAAAGTGAGGAGTGAGTGTCACTTGACCTTCTTTTGAGATATGGACTTGTGGAAACCATAAAACGCCGTAGCAATATACTTATTCTGGGTCATATTGTCAATTATTGATGGAAATGAAGCACAGAGTTGCCCAGTTTTGAGCATAAGGGTTCTTCTTTCTTCTAGGATTTAAAAACAAGTGTATATAAAAAATACATCAAATATGTGTGCAGATACCCAATTTACAAATAAAACATAAATAAGAATGAGCATAAATACCTATACAGTATCCACTATGTAAGTTATACCATGAATACCAAGTAAATGTACAGTAAGCATATAACATATAATCAAAACAAGAAACATTAAAATGGTACGAAGCGAAATTTTTTGTGTACTGGGATCCGATGAATAAAATATATAAGGAAAAGGCATCTCCTAATCATGCAAATAAAAAGCGTTTCATTTTTTTCAGGATGCTCCAAAGACAACCTTTTTGGGTAGGTGAGGTACAGCTTGCACCACGCTGATGAGGGCCAACAGCCCGAAACGTGTACGTGGTTAGCTTTTCTTGATTTATCAAGAATGGGTAATTGGCAAATTCAGGAATTATTAAAAATCAACGATTAGTTGTCAGTTATTTCGATATATGGCGCAAGCCATCAGCAACTTTTAGTTAAACAATCAAGAGATGCCTTTTTCTTAAGAGATATTATGTTATTAGATTCCTAAGTATATTAATGATAGAACTAAACACTATAAAGGAATGGCAATACATCCAGGTGGCACAAGAACCTATAGGACATGTAACAACTGTCCTGGTGTGGAACTAACACCTACCCACATATTCTCATGCCCAGCAATGGTCGCAGCCTTGCAGAAAATTGACTTAGACCCTGAGCAGCAGCTTTACACACCCAAGATAGTGGATATTGCTGCTGCTGTGATAGAGATGTATGGAGACATCTGAGACTCTTCTTTGGACACGACAACAACAACAGAAAATTGACATGGACCCAGAGCAGCAGCTTTACACACCCAAGATAGTGGACATTGCTGCTGCTGTGATAGAGATGTATGGAGACATCTGAGACTCTTCTTTGGACACGACAACAACAACAGAAAATTGACATGGACCCAGAGCAGCAGCTTTACACACCCAAGATAGTGGACATTGCTACTGCTGTGATAGAGATGTATGGAGACATCTGAGACTCTTCTTTGGACACGACAACAACAACAGAAAATTGACATGGACCCAGAGCAGCAGCTTTACACACCCAAGATAGTGGACATTGCTGCTGCTGTGATAGAGATGTATGGAGACATCTGAGACTCTTCTTTGGACACGACAACAACAACAGAAAATTGACATGGACCCAGAGCAGCAGCTTTACACACCCAAGATAGTGGACATTGCTGCTGCTGTGATAGAGATGTATGGAGACATCTGAGACTCTTCTTTGGACACGACAACAACAACAGAAAATTGACATGGACCCAGAGCAGCAGCTTTACACACCCAAGTTAGTGGACATTGCTGCTGCTGTGATAGAGAGATGGATGGAGATATCTGAGACTCTTCATTTGACACGACAACAACAACAGAAAATTTACATGGACCCAGAGCAGCAGCTTTACACACCCAAGTTAGTGGACATTGCTGCTGCTGTGATAGAGATGTATGGAGACATCTGAGACTCTTCTTTGGACACGACAACAACAACAGAAAATTGACATGGACCCAGAGCAGCAGCTTTACACACCCAAGATAGTGGACATTGCTGCTGCTGTGATAGAGATGTATGGAGACATCTGAGACTCTTCTTTGGACACGACAACAACAACAGAAAATTGACATGGACCCAGAGCAGCAGCTTTACACACCCAAGTTAGTGGACATTGCTGCTGCTGTGATAGAGAGATGGATGGAGATATCTGAGACTCTTCATTTGACACGACAACAACAACAGAAAATTGACATGGACCCAGAGCAGCAGCTTTACACACCCAAGTTAGTGGACATTGCTGCTGCTGTGATAGAGATGTATGGAGACATCTGAGACTCTTCTTTGGACACGACAACAACAACAGAAAATTGACATGGACCCAGAGCAGCAGCTTTACACACCCAAGATAGTGGACATTGCTGCTGCTGTGATAGAGATGTATGGAGACATCTGAGACTCTTCTTTGGACACGACAACAACAACAGAAAATTGACATGGACCCAGAGCAGCAGCTTTACACACCCAAGTTAGTGGACATTGCTGCTGCTGTGATAGAGAGATGGATGGAGATATCTGAGACTCTTCATTTGACACGACAACAACAACAGAAAATTGACATGGACCCAGAGCAGCAGCTTTACACACCCAAGTTAGTGGACATTGCTGCTGCTGTGATAGAGATGTATGGAGACATCTGAGACTCTTCTTTGGACACGACAACAACAACAGAAAATTGACATGGACCCAGAACAGCGGCTTTACACACCCAAGTTAGTGGACATTGCTGCTGCTGTGATAGAGATGTATGGAGACATCTGAGACTCTTCTTTGGACACGACAACAACAACAGAAAATTGACATGGACCCAGAGCAGCAGCTTTACACACCCAAGTTAGTGGATATTGCTGCTGCTGTGATAGAGATGTATGGAGACATCTGAGACTCTTCTTTGGACACGACAACAACAACAGAAAATTGACATGGACCCAGAGCAGCAGCTTTACACACCCAAGTTAGTGGACATTGCTGCTGCTGTGATAGAGATGTATGGAGACATCTGAGACTCTTCTTTGGACACGACAACAACAACAGAAAATTGACATAGACCCAGAGCAGCAGCTTTACACACCCAAGATAGTGGACATTGCTGCTGCTGTGATAGAGATGTATGGAGACATCTGAGACTCTTCTTTGGACACGACAACAACAACAGAAAATTGACATAGACCCAGAGCAGCAGCTTTACACACCCAAGATAGTGGACATTGCTGCTGCTGTGATAGAGATGTATGGAGACATCTGAGACTCTTCTTTGGACACGACAACAACAACAGAAAATTGACATGGACCCAGAGCAGCAGCTTTACACACCCAAGATAGTGGACATTACGACTGCTGTGATAGAGATATATGGAGACATCTGAGACTCTTCTTTGGACACGACAACAACAACAGAAAATTGACATGGACCCAGAGCAGCAGCTTTACACACCCAAGATAGTGGACATTGCTGCTGCTGTGATAGAGATGTATGGAGACATCTGAGACTCTTCTTTGGACACGACAACAACAACAGAAAATTGACATGGACCCAGAGCAGCAGCTTTACACACCCAAGTTAGTGGACATTGCTGCTGCTGTGATAGAGATGTATGGAGACATCTGAGACTCTTCTTTGGACACGACAACAACAACAGAAAATTGACATGGACCCAGAGCAGCAGCTTTACACACCCAAGATAGTGGACATTACGACTGCTGTGATAGAGATGTATGGAGACATCTGAGACTCTTCTTTGGACACGACAACAACAACAGAAAATTGACATGGACCCAGAGCAGCAGCTTTACACACCCAAGTTAGTGGACATTGCTGCTGCTGTGATAGAGATGTATGGAGACATCTGAGACTCTTCTTTGGACACGACAACAACAACAACATATTAATGATAAAAGAAAGTAAATTTTACACTAGTCACATAAATACGAAACACAATTAAGGCATATATCGCCAATAGATATTGTCACTGTATAATATTTGCATAGTTTTAATATATGCATTTTCATTTTTGTTATGTAAATTTCTTATAATAATCTTTCATGTAAATTTTGGGTAAAATAGATTTGATAAAAGGAGATTTATTTTGGCATGTTTATGGTCATTAAAATTTAGATAGAAATCTGCACCTCGCTGGATTGTTATTGGTAACGCTGGTACCCGTTGGTATAAGGAAAATCTGTGACAATAATTATTAATAATAACGAAATTTAACAAAATCAATCGCAAATGTTTCTTTTGAACGAAAAATTGAAATTTATTCCAAGGAGAAACAATGATAATTTCCAACAATAGGGATGAAGTATGAAAGGATGATGTTGTGGGTCGATGTTACAAAAAGAATAGCAAAATAAGTGATTTTATAAATATATTATTATTATTAGATATAAGGATACATATGTTGACAAAAGAACCGCACACAGCAGTAGATCAAAGGCAGTATTTTGGTATATACAAGGAAGAAGACTGACGGTTGAGGTGGGCCGTTCCCATTGGTCAGTTATCTTCATGCAGCGCCTCCAAGCGGCGCCCGTGTCCACGCTTCTCTCATCAGATGAATTGTGAAGAGTAATGATAAACGGAAAAATAAAGTGTCCAGGGATGGGAATCGAACCCATAGTGTTCCGCTTACCGGGCAGATGCCATGTTCACTAGCGGAAAACTGTGGATTCGATTCCAATCCCTGGACACTTTATTTTTCCGTTCATCATTCCTCTTCACAAATTATCCTTTCATACTTCATCCCTATGGTTGGAAATAATCATTGTTTCTACTTGGAATAAATTTCGATTTTTCGTTTAAAAGAAACATTTGCGGTATAATTGTCAAATTTCGTTTTACAGTCATAATAGAGAAAATAAATAGTTTTACAATCATAGGCTGCATTATATTGTATTATAAATTGAAAATAATAATTAATGTGAATATATAAAAGTACGAATGAAGGATTCATCACCAATGAACCAAGCCACGATTTATTTTTTTCCTTCTGTTTATAATGAAAGACAAATTTGTCTTTTATAAATCACAAAAAAAGAGCAAAAAAAAGTATTATTTCACTGATATCAGATAATTAAATTGAGAAGACAGCACTTCCTGAATGTGCAACTGAAAATTGCTAATGGTTTGCGCCATCTATCGGAATAAATATCAACTTTTATATATTTTATAATTTCATTACAATATTTTATAATAATTATCGTTAAAAATATCTCCAATTTTATACGATAGAATAATATTTACATATATCTCAATAATATAATTTTATTACATAGTGAAAATGCGCTCCATCTGTTAGGCAAAAATGAAATTACTAAAATAAGCAAATTATTAGATTTTTGAAGCCCTACATAAATTATAGATGAAATATACATTTTTATAAAGAAAAAGTGGGAAGAGAAATTGTTTCAATACGGTTGAATCAAAGTTTTACGGTACCTATATTTTACCCCAATAACTGAATTATAACTTCCTCAAGCCATATATCTTTAATATATATGACCCAGGTAACATTTCCCTACCGGTTTGTTCAAAGTTTTCCATTAAATAAGTTGGTTATGCATTATTCTCTCAGATAACATATTTTAAATGCGATTTTTTTGGGGAATGTTTTTTAATAGTTGAATGTTTCCATAGCTCATATAGTTTTTATGATTTATTCCGGTTCAAAATCACTTTATTAGGTACCGCTCAACAAGAGCATCCTAGTTTATGATAATTGAAACAATGAATAATAAGTGAAGGTTATTCACATATTAAAACAAAAGGTTAACACGGGATTCAATCCCGGTTCATGACTGTCGGGAATCGAGGGTGTTACCCACTTGTCCACCGACTTCTTTTTTTTTTCATGATTTAAGTAGCTTTATAGTTCAATTAATTTTATAATAAATAGCTATATAGTTTTCAAATTAAAGACACTTCGGCCAGTAAATCTTTTTTTATTATATTATAATTTTAAAAAGATTTACTGACCGAAGTAGCTTTAATTTAAAGAACTATGAATGCCGGCCAGGCAGCCTCTATCTTTACGATAATTAGTGAAATAGATAAAAAAAAAAACTTTCATTTTTATTATGAAAAAGGCATCTCCTTATCGTGCAACTGAAAGTTGCTGATGGCTTGCGCCATCTATCGGAATAAATATCAACTATTCTCGTTGATTTTTCAATTATTCCAGAATTGGCCAATTACCCATTCTTGATTAATCAAGAAAAGCTAACCACGTACGCGTTTCGGGCTGTTGGCCCTCATCAGCGTGGTGCAAGCTGTACCTCAACGACCAAAAAACCGGTCCTTCAGGCATTTTGAAAAATCATGAAACGGGTAGTTAAGGCCAGAATTGCGTGAGAACGCGACACAATGTGAAAATGTGAGGTACAGCTTGCACCACGCTGATGAGGGCCAACAGCCCGAAACGCGTACGTGGTTAGCTTTTTTTGATTAATCAAGAATGGGTAATTGGCCAATCTTGGAATAATTAGAAATCAACGAGAATAGTTGATATTTATTCCGATAGATGGCGCAAGCCATCAGCAACTTTCAGTTGCACGATAAGGAGATGCCTTTTTCCTAATTTATGCACCTTATCCCAGTACAATATTTCATTTTTACTATTTTTTCATTTTTATATTTATTAGAAAATTTCCTAAAATTATCAAAAAAACTGGCTTCTAAAAACAACAAAAAGCTTTTTTAAGATCTTGTTATCTTATACAGATTCTCCACGTAGAAGAGGGTATATACAGGAATAACAGTAATAGTAATAATAATCAGCAATGTTATGTATAATGTATCAAATAAGGGTAAAGAAGAAAGAAAAGGCTTAGCATAAACTTAGAAACTGGTTTCTAAATTTTATAGTTATGATATTATTAGCTACGGTGTTTACCTTACAACTCTGAACACTCGGATTTTCCTGGAAAATATCTTAAAGATTTCTTGAAAAAAGCCATGGTCCACCTGTGCTGTGTGAGCAGAAGAGCTTAAATTGACTTGTTCCATTATATGTATGTTCCATATGTAAATACCTGTTTTCTTTCCTCTTTTCGCTCTCCACTTCTCCCACCCATATTTTCATTTTTTTTTTTCCAAATCCATATTCTTATTTTCCATAGGATTATACAAATAATAATCTGTATATATTTATCATGTGTATATTTCTCCATTTTTACCCCTTTGTATATTTCCTACTTTCATAGGTTTCTCCGTCTTGTAACCCCAAGGAGAATCCTCTGTAAGACCTGTGTGTCTTAATAAAGGTTTGTGTGTGTGTGATATTATTAGCTAAAATTATCTTTTCATTAGTTATTATGTTTACAATATAAAAAATGTTTAAATGAAAACATGTAAATACACATATTTAGTGAAAATTATAAACCATTTTAGACGCGTAAGATTCTTTTTGAAATTTAACAATTTCTACTGTCCTTACTGCAATGGAAAAATTAATGGAAGGGCCTGGCTCATCAGTAATGAACCCTCCCAGCGGTTTCGCCAGTTTAATCTACCATCGAAACTATTATAGACGCGTAAGATTCTTTTTGAAATAAAACAATTTCTACTGCCCTTACTTCAATGGAAAAATTAATGGGAGGACCTGGCTCATCAGTGGTGAACCCTCCCAGCGTGGTAGATTAAACTGGCGAAACCGCTGGGAGGGTTCACCACTGATGAGTCAGGCCCTCCCATTAATTTTTCCATTGCAGTAAGGGCAGTAGAAATTGTTTTATTTCAAAAAGAATCTTACGCGTCTAAAATAGTTTCTAATTTTCATAAAAGATGGCGCGCTAGTGCATCGTAACACATATTTAGTGCATTGGTGTTTGTAACAAATAAATTTACTGGCAATGTGTTTCTTTTCAATAATATCATCAAATATCATCTCTACAGACCTTACTGCAATGATATAAGTTATTGAATGAGAGGGCTTGGCTCATCAGTAGTGAACCCTCTCAGCAGTGTTTCTTTTGGTGTGTTTCTTATATATATATTTTAAGAAGATAAAAATAAATATTAATTTAGATATAAATTTGATTTAAGATTGAGTAGAAGACCAACAAAACTGATATAAAATCGTAATAATCGTTAAATCGGGGGCATACACCTTTATCTCATATTGTTTTTAAAACCACCTCAACAATAAATAAGAACGTAGTATATCAAATCTGCTTGGCAACATTGGTACACAACTCAAATAATACTAAATAATAATGGAGATAAAAGTTTTTTTTTTTGCTTATTCCTAGTACACGTGATACCCCTCGGCAGAGCTGTCTGCTACAGGGCGCGTCCCCAGGTGATGGATAAGGGAACGACCTTCAGATATGAAGGCCAGCTGTGAAACAAGCAGAATAACTCTGACGAATAAGCAGTAGTGGACCAACAGCAGCATTGTTAGAAGAGGAGTAGACCT
>CP092879.1:59764858-59827246 GCA_030710605.1 Cordylochernes scorpioides
GGGAAGGTTTTCGAAAAATAATTTCATGAATATCTTGAATATCCTTAGAGTTACTTGCAGATTTGTAGATTTAACTCGCAAGCAGCGCCCCCATTGTGACGATGTAACAAGTTTTCTTATCACTAAGTTTGTTATCTTAAATATTATTTATCAAAAGTAAGATTATCTCCGGATGACACGGCAATGTGACACGGGAAAAATGTTCACTAGATAAAACTATGATTTTCTAATGTAGAAAATTAGGAAAGACAAAATTCAGGATGACACGGCACACAGGGACCGGGAAAAAATGTTCACTTTATCGAGAGATTCAAATTTACGAGTTTCAAATTATCAAAATATATCTTTTTTTTTTATAAGTTTTAGAGAATTGTTTTAACAAATGTTCGCTAGACAAACCTTTACTCGGGTAAAACCCCGGGCGAAGCCGAGTACGTTTTATAAGTTTATAGAGAATTGTTTTAACAAATGTTCGTTAGACAAACATTCACTCGGGTAAAACCCGGGCGAAGCCGGGCACATCCGCTAGTTTTATATATATAAAGTTATAGGAATTATTAAGATTTAAAATTTTGCTGGGAGAACACCGATGTAGCTAATTCTTCTTGCTGGGACATCTTTTTGTGAGAAGTTAAAAATTTGTCTTCCATTTTCATCTTTAAATGATCTTCATGCTTATGTGATTACAACAGGACATTGTGTGTATCAAAAGAAACATAGAAACAAAAATACAGGAGTCAACATTCCATCATTGGTATCTGAACCAAAAGCCTGGAACTATTCTGTAATGTGGGATGAACCGAGAAGCAGCAACCTGTATTTCCAGACTCAAAACTGGCCATATAAGGCCACTCCTCTTCCAGGATGGTGTAAAGACCTTCCCATAATACACCATCTACAGGACCAAAGAGGACTCACCAGACCACCTCTTGGAATATATGGGAGCCTCAAGACAGGACCTATATTCCAACCCTACCAAGACCAGACGTCGCGTCTTTCCCTTTATAAACCCATTCGAAATCGATCAGAATCTGGCCATTGGGGCTCAAAAATCATCCATTTTGATTATCAGTCCCGTAAATAAATATATTTCCGATCAGTCAGATGGCTGCCTTTGTGCATGAACTTGTAACTGTATTATAACTCTAATATACCTCTTTCACTTTATACTATCATAACCTCTTACACTTTAACTATCTGCTAACTACAGTATCTCTGTACATATCCGGGACTCACCTCTTGTTATCCTTACCTGATCCACCGTTAAACTTTCTTCAGATGGAAAAGTCCCCAAGTGGACTCAAGCGGGCGATGTGAGTGGAACCCAAAATTGATCAGAAAGAAAAGACCGGAAAGTTGGTCCCTTCAAGATTTGTTTCTTCATGACAACGCACGCTCGCACACAGCCCATTCAATACTCACTTTTATGGCCAAATACAACACTCCTCTCCTATCTCAACCCCCTTATTCTCCAGATTTAGCTTCTATTGACTTTTTTCCTTTATCCTAAATTGAGAATGATCATGAAAGGGAAGAGGGGGGTTGTTATATAAAAATTATTTTATTTTAAAATTATAATTTCTAGAACACATAAAACTCTGTGAAGTCGACCGCCAGATGTCGCGTCTCTTCCTACATAAACGCATTCGAAATCGATCAGAAAGAAAAGACTGGAAAGGTAGTCCCGCCAATATTGGTTTCTTCCCAATGACAACGCACGCCCACACACAACCCATTCAATACTCACTTTTATGGCCAAATACAACACCCTTCTCCTACCTCAACCCCCCTTATTCTCCAGATTTAGCTTCCAATGACTTTTTCCTTTATCCTAAATTGAAAATGATCGTGAAGAGGTTTGACATGAAAGAAGAGATAAAAAGAAGATCGCTGGACATCTTGAGAAGTCTTACAGAGAACGCAGCATGTTTCGCTGGTTGGGAGAAAAGATGGAGACGATACAGGAGGGTCATACTTTGATAATTATTAACAAATATTTGTAGAGTGACACAAGCTATGTGGTCAAAAACAATTAAATAAAATCAAAGAAAACCAATAACACAACATAGATGGAATATTTAACAAGGATCTTAGGCCTACTTCCCATATATTTATTTTACCTGCTAATTACCATTTCTAATTAGAGTGACAAAAACATCTTCAACTTTTCTAAATTTTGTCAAGTACCAACAGGTCATTGAGATTCCTTTTAATAAAAACAACTGTTAAGTTGATGACAATTCATAATAAACCTGTGACACTTTTAGATTTTATAGCTCTCTCGTGATAACTATTAGAAATATATTCGTGGAGAAATCTATTTTCTCTGAATACACTCGCGGAAAAATCTCAAGGAAGTGTAAAGTTTTTAATATCGCAGGTCGTCCAACCACTAACGTGTTTCGGGCTGTTGGCCCTCGTCAACGTGGTGCAGGCTATACTTCTCTTGAGAAAAAAGGAAATGGGCATTTAAGTTTAGCGTATTTACGCAAGTTTTTGACCTTAAATACCCATTTCTTGAAGGAGCCTCTGGGACCAAAATATTTTTGGTCGCAGAGGTACAGCCTGCACCACGTTTACGAGAGCCAACAGTCCGAAACGCGTTCGTAGTTGACTTTTCTTTATTTATAAAAAGAAATTGAGTTGGCTAAATATCAGGGAACAGGCTAAATCAATGTTTAGTTGATTTCTGTTCCACTAGATGGCGCTCAGCCATCTAAAAGGTTCATGTGAACGTGATCAGGATGATATAAATATATTGTAATATATTCTAATATATCATATGTAATATATAGTATAATAATCTCAAAACTGTAAAAACAATTTAAATCGCCAGTTTGGCCATCATGTATTACCAAAACGACATAATAAAATTCGATTGAGTGACAGTCGGTGCCAGTCAGGAGGAAGGTCTCCGAAAAACATGTCGGGGTACCAGGTGTGCCCCCTTCTTGCTCAAACAGATCAGTCCGCTTTAAGACATGATGATTGATAGACCTCTCTCGACAGATCTCCTCTGACCGGTGTCGGCTTCACTTACTCTCTCGCCATCTCTGTGGTGACATCCAACATGCCTCGTCCTTTTGTGTAATCCTATACACGCCTGAACCCACTCTAAACATTGTGGCCACCACGACTGCAACCAACATGCCACACTACAGCAATCCTAAAAATAAACTACATTACAACATGGAAGGGTACAACCGTTATGCATGTAAACTTCATAAAAATAGTTCCAGCCAAAGTGAGCGCGTACACGCGGCGTGCCGTAGCATTCATCCGCGAGGGCTCCCACGTTTATTTTGTACAGTGTATTTATAGATGGATAAATTTGTATTTACATTTTAACACAAAATTAACGCAACAACAACAACAACAAAAAGGCTTTTATTAGGGCCCATTGCCCCGTATGGATTCGCCATACAACAACAAAACAATACAGTAATTTTTTCTCCCTTTCCCCATGTGCACGTGAGCCTTTGTTTTAAAAGAGATTTATTTACACATATGTTCTTAAACTTTCCTCACTATCTCTTTTGCGTATGAATCTATTTACAATTGATCTGTAGAAATTATAGAGTTCTATTGATATATTTTTATTTTCTGAAATAGTTCTCAACGTCTGCAGTGGGTTGCTAAGTCTCCAGAAGGTGTTTTTAAGAGTTTTTTTCTCTTTCACAAGCTTAACACATATTTACAGTTTAACATACTTATTTTGGAGAAAAGAAATTATACCTCTTGGGTATTAGGCAAAATCATGACATATATATGTAATATGATCCTGTCGACTTTCAGTGTGGCATTATGATAATAATGTGGGGAGAGAGAAATAAGGAAACAACAAGTTTGGAAGATGGGACCCAGCAAACCGAGAGAGAGAGAGGTAGCGCGTGGGGCTGTCACTGCGGAACGAACGTCTTGTGTGGCCACCACCCCCCCCCCCCCCCCCCCCCCCCGACTATCTAAAAAATAGTCCGGCAGGGTTCCCAACAAAGCCCCCTCCGGCATGTGGTCAGTCCTTTAAAATGGCCGTAACTTAGCTTTCTATCGACGTCTCTCTCTCGTTGACTGTAGGTTTACTTTATTATTCCTGGAAGAGCATATATTATGACATATGGCCCCCGTTGAAGAAGGCTGAACATGGTTTGAGTATACTTAAGGCTGGTGAAGCCAGGGATAGAGAAGTAATTTTACAGTTGAAATTAATTAAGGTTATGGTGACATAGTTTTATGTAAATAAAATATTGTATAGTACACAAGTAAATATTATTTACAAGCAGTTTTACAACACCGGAGAGTTTGACATTTAAGGAAATCTTTGAAAATATCAAGGTTATAAAAGGCTATATGCAACAAAATCTAATGTACTATAAGGGAAATTTTATTGAGGAGTGTGAACAAGGGGAAGAAGAGTCACATACATATGATGGAATTCTGAAGATCATTAAGACTGGGGAACTCTACACTTTAAGATATTTTCAGGCGGACATGGCAAGGGGAAACTTGTCATGGGCTTTCTATGCTATAAGTGTAGAGTACGAGAAATGAGAGATTGAGGTTGGCAATTGTGTGAGCTCAGGACTGAGGTAAATATAAAACTACATACAATGTTAGAACCTCGGCGAACAGGGCGAGGGGAAACTTGCCCTGGGCCATTCTACCTTATCTATGTAGTTACTTGGGTAGCGAGTCCGAGGGGAAAAGTCCCGTGTGTAGGTGAGGAAGTCGAATGGACTTATATTTAATTTGCGGAAAGTATGCGCGCACAGTGCCAAAAATTGGGACGAGGACTGCGTTGTCCGTTACAAGTGACAAGCTGCTCGGACACGAGGTGTTTGAACCGTCGTGGGAGCTTGTGCAAGGCGATGATTTCGCGGTGGGTTGAACGTAAGACCCATGTCTGCGCGAAATGATGACGGACCGGACAGAATCAGCGACGATGTTTAACGTACCTCCGTGGGAAATATCGGAGGTAGGCTATATCGTGCTGGTTTGGACAAGGGACAAACATAGATTTGAAGACAGGGTCCGTGTGGCGAACGTGTGGCGCGAGAAGAAGGGGCGAACTGTGTCGCTCGATGCAGATTGTTCAAGTGCGAACAAAAAGGGGTTGATAAATATCTAGCGGTTAGTCAATCTGCACCCTGTGACGAACACGCCATTGGCTAGATGGTGTGGGTCGGTGGATATGCTAGAGATGAACTACGAAATATATTATCATAAATGAAGGGCGAAGGTTAGGATTTTGAAATGACAATATAGAAGTTCGATAATTGATTAATCAATAATTCTCTATAAAGGTCCTGAGCTGGTATAAGGTTAACAAGGTTGTAAGAATGAGTGGGACATTAAGGGGAAGGTAGATAAGAGTCACCAAGGGTTGGTTGTAAGCAAGGCTCACGTGATGGTTGAAATTCTTCGACGCCTGACTTACAGGGTGAATTTTGAGTCGTTTAGGGAAAGAAATTATTTTTCGTGAGCCGTGCTTACAAGTAGGAGAGGTCATATACAAATAGGTATACAAAAGTTTAGGTGCTGGAGGCATATTTTTATAGATAAATTGATTATGAAAAATCTATTGTTAATAGTAAAAATCGTAAAGCATTAATAGGTAGAATTCCTTTTTTTAAGTTACGTTAAAATGGAAATTATTTAATTAAAATGACGATTGTTAAATTCTACTGGTAAGGTAACTAATTAAATGAATTACAAATATATAGATAAATAATATGGAGAATAAAATCATTGTTAATAGGCGTGGAGAAAATAAATGGAGCTAATTATGTAAATATTGGGACAATTTACAAGGAATGACTTATTTAAAGAATGAATGGTAGGAGTTAAAACAGTTACACTCACGAGTTATGTTGGTTTAGGGCGCAGGTAAGTTCATTGAGCTTTGGGAGAGTTCTGTCTGTGACACTGTGCGTACCAGTGTTGTACATCACAGTAGCGGCAGGGATATGGCGGAGTCTTGTCCATGGTGGTGGGAGGTGTCCTGCTCTGGCACGGAGATCGTTCTTGGGCAGGTCTAGTGCTGGAAGAAGTGGGCGGCAGCTTCATCTCCGTCGTAGGCGATCACTTCTTCAGGGTAACGGTTCAAAAGTTGGCGAGGAAGGGGTTGAGGGCTCGAAGAGGCGTGGTTACAGTTGAGTTGGGTTTGGCCGATCATCGTGGCTTGGCTTCTTGTTTCTTCATACTCTGGTATATGAGGAATTTGCTTCCCGGCCAGGTCTTATCCTGTCGACTCTTCTGTAATATGATCCTGTCGACTTTCAGTGTGGCATTATGATAATAATGTGGGGAGAGAGAAATAAGGAAACAACAAGTTTGGAAGATGGGACCCAGCAAACCGAGAGAGAGAGGTAGCGCGTGGGGCTGTCACTGCGGAACGAACGTCTTGTGTGCCCCCCCCCCCCTCCCCCCCCCCGACTATCTAAAAATAGTCCGGCAGGGTTCCCAACAAAGCCCCCTCCGGCATGTGGTCAGTCGTTTAAAATGGCCGTAACTTAGCTTTCTATCGACGTCTCTCTCTCTCGTTATCTTTTTTTTTCTATTGTTTTTTCATGTGTTAAGCGTCTTTACGCAAATTTGGCCTTAAATACCCATTTCTTGATTTCTCAAGAAACCATTGGGACCAAAAATATTTTTGGTCGCAGTGGTTACAGTCTACTCCACCCTGACGAGCGCCAACAGCGCGAAACGCGTTCGTGGATGACTTTTCTTGATTTGTCAAGAAATTGGGTTGGCCAAATATCACGGAGCAAGCTAAATAAACGTTTAGTTTATTCTTGCTCCACTAGATGGCGCTCTGCCATCTAAAAAGCACATGTGCTCGTGGTCAGGAGATGCCTTCTTTATTTTTAATATATATATATATAGCCCACAATAAATATAAAATTTAATTAAAATGTTTACATCGTTTCAATTAAATATTTTAATCTTTTATCTCGAGATAATTAATAAATTTTATTTAAGAAGTCCGAACATAATCATTCTTGTGGACACACACAATGTTTCATTGTTGCTGTGAATGAATAGAAACGAAGTTTGTGGGTGTGGAGGTAACAAGACAAAGGTCAGAAACATGTGGGTGGGCGTCTTTGATGGGTTTATCGAAAAACATTTTCCAATATTTATATCAAATACACATTTTCCTTTAACGTCACGTAAAAAATAGACTAACCGAAAACTTGAAAAGCTAAAAACACAGGTTGTTTTTCTCTCCCATGTTTTAACATGATTCGTTTTTTGTTCAATTTTGAAAAATTCAAATATTTTTAGAATAATAAAAGTTATTTGTGTTATTGGAATACAATAAAAGGCGTTTTTAGAGACAGGTATTGGTGCCTGATATAGCGTTTGCTATATAGGAAAAATTGAATGAGATAAATTTATCATCATAATTCATATTGCTCATCATAATCATGTTTTCCCTACTGTAAAACTGAGAGTTTGTATATACATCGTTGCACATATTTACGTCGTATGCACATCGTTCTAGCTTCTCTAAAACGACAAATAATGTTATCATAGTATTTCCATAGTTCATTTTAGGTGTATCATACTTCTATGTGGTCTGAAAGTATATTAAAAACTGGTCTCAAAATTTGAAAAGAAATATAAAAATCAGTCCAATCCCGAAAACCCAGAAGTCTTAAATTTTGTACATTTGCATTGTTAGCAGGATTGACCTATGTACAAAATGCCAGACTTCTATGTGATCTGTGAGTATATTAAAACTTTATCACAAAAATTGAAAGTAAAAATAGAAATTATTCCAGCCCCCCGACTATCCATTTTTATATAACTCTAGTCGTTCATTACGCCAGAGAAACGGCTCGAGCTATTTTTGTCCGTTTGAAAGGAAAACCTCTTCTTTAGTCTAATCCCGACCCTCGCGGCCACCTAGAAGTCAGAAGTTTTGTACATTTGCAATGTTAGTTAAGCTTGAACAAGTCTTTTAAATACCAGATTTCTACGTGGTCAGAAAGTATATAAAAATATGACCACAAAATTTGAAACAACAACAACACAGCTTTAGACCACCGGTCTTATACAGATTCACTACAGGAAGAAAGGAAGCATAGATGGAGCTCCTGTACTCCAGGCAGCGCAGCACCCAACAACAGCCTCCTGGTCCGACACATGTCCAGTGACCACACGTTCCTTCATGTCAAGGTTAGAGTATTACTTAAAGGCTAGTGTTAAATCAGCCGCGTTCTAGTCTTCACTTTCCTCATCCAAATGGTCCACGACATTCGGCGATTCTATTAATCTCCTCAGAACGGCGACTGCGACCGTGTAGAATTTATATAAACCAGAAAGAAGACCTTGATCAAACGTCATTGCATTCATCCAGTTATATATTTGTTGACTATCGGATTGAGACAAAGATAAATCACCCAAGAGTTCCCCTCTTTGTTTCTCCAGGCAAGACAAAATTTGAAACGAAAGCCTATATATTCAAATATGGGCATAAATCACAGTTAATTACAACTATGAAGCACCAAGGTTTACACCTCCCATTTTGATACTAATAAATACAGTTTGAAATACAATGCTGATTAAAACCATGATCAAATTTTAGATCATGGATCACGCGAAAACGTGTTATAAGTGCCTGAGGAAGGACTTATAATCATTCGTTAACGTGTGGTCTAAGTCCAGGGTAGCCTAAGGTAGCCATCTGCCCTGTAAGCGGAACACTGTGGGTTCGATTCCCATCCCTGGACACTTTATTCGGGGCTCAAAAATAATTCATTCTGGTTAGCAGCCGTTAATAAAGATATTTCCGTTCCGTGGTCTACAGAGAAAGAACAAAAAATTGAAATTCGTTAACAATTCATTCCTTTTCTCCTTATTATTCCAAATTATTATTATCTTATTTCACACTCGAATAAATGTAATGTTTACTTACATAATAATGTCTTTTTTTTCATCAGAATATTTACATATTATAATGGAATTATCACTAAATAAGCTTCTTATCTTTACAGGCTGATTTTTGATTAGAATATAATCGGCTTTTATGTCGTCCTTTAAAAAAATCTTATATAATTTTTTGATAGTAAAAGGCATTGGATTGAAAAAAAAAAAGATTCATTTGACTTAGGGATTATTTATTCTTTGATGTTTTTTTTAGAGATAAAAGTGTATCTCTCTACCGCTGCCGTCTCCTGCCAGAGCCTTCCTTGATCTCTGCTGTACCAACAGCGGCGATATCGTGTTTTGTGTGTGTTGAATTAAATGAATCCATATCTGGTTGTAAGACGTTGCCTTGTTTTAGTTGGTCTATTCATTGAAGATTTTCATGAAAAAAAATTGATATGGTAGTGTTAAGATGAAAACATCAAGATTCTAGGAATAAATTTATTTTTAAAACGTTTTAATTTACAAATTTCTTGCTTTCAGGCACGAAAGCCTTTTTACAGGAGGAAACATGTTAAAATAAATCGCAAATAGGATAAAATTTAAAATTAAATCAAGTTTTAACTCTCGTCTTATTGGGGATATATCTTAGAGTGTTGTCTTCTGTAGAAGGGATTTCTTGCCCGATAGAAAGAAATTTGTAAATTGAAATGTTTTAAAAGAAACTTATATCTGGAAGACTTATGTTTTCATCTTTATATTGATAAAAGGGATTATTTTATTCTTCTTCTTTCTTATCTCCACTCAATCATATTAGGATATCAAATTGTGACCCTTGATGATGTCTGTTTAACAACCATCATGACTGGGTGAAGTAGAATGCATCTACCTTTGTCATTAAGACTGGGAGCACTACTCAGTGGCAGGCGAACTTAGCTTCAAAATAAATGGCTACCTCTGACATGAAGAACAAACGCCATGTTTACAGCTGCTCCTAACATGGAGTACAGAAGCTGCTCATCCTGTATCCCTGGTTATTATTTTATTGAAATATGGCAGTGTGTGTCTCATTACATTCCTATTCTTATACCATTGTCCTAATAGTAGGGTCATGGGAGGGTTCACCACTGATGAGCCAGGCCTTCTCATTATTTTTATCATTGCAGTAAGGGCAGGAGAAAATTGTTTTACAAGGTTGTCCCAAAAGTTCATAAACACTTGCAAAAAAATTGAAATACCAATATTATTCACCGTTATGTATAATGTCTTTGTATTATGTATAAATTAATTGTATTATGTATTATTATGTACTAGACGAATGGCCCGGGCAACGCCCGGGTTTTACCCGAGTGCGTAAATATTTTAAAAACGTTTTAATTCAAATACTATTCGTTACAATTATAAATTGGCGCCATGGATGTCACTCTTGTGAAACGTCCCGTTCCAAACTGTGTGTTTTTAAAATGTTTTAATTAAAATACTATTCGTTACAATTATAAATTGGCGCCGTGGATGTCTCTCTTGTGAAACGTCCCGCCCCTAACTATGTGTGTCTTGAAAATATAAAAATAAAAATGTGAATTTTCATAAAGATTTCATCATGTCGATTTTTTTTTTTTTTTTTTTTGCATTTCACCTACTAAATCGATAGAGATAATTACATTTGCAACATGAACTTAGGTATATTGACTAAATAGAAAACTGCATAGTAATAAATTAACTTTATATTAACTTTATGAACGGAAAAATATGTCCAGGGTAGCCTAGTGGTCATGGCATCTGCCCGGTAAGCGGAAGGTCGTGGGTTCGATTTCCATCCCTTGACACTTTTTTTATTTTATCCATTCTGACCAAAATCTATCCGTGAACTTCACAAAGTGAACTTCACATAGACAGAATAAGGCAATTATATTATAAAATAATAATTATCATTAGATAATGATAATGATCATAATGATGCGCGCGTTGATGACCAAAATCTATCCGTGAACTTCACACAGACAGAATAAGGCAATTATATAAGTAGATTCGCCGTAATAATATAATTCGCCAAATAATAAGAAAAACACGAACTTTTGGGACAACTTTATATTTAAAAAGAATCATTGGCGTCAAAATATAGTTCAAATTTCAAACATAATTTTTAAAAGTTAAAAAAAAACCTCTTATTAATGTAATCAATTTAAAAGAGGAAAACGAAATAAATTTATAGGTTATCAACATTTTTATAGATTTTTAGAGAATTTACAATATATTTTAAATAAATAATATTGTACGTGTATATTTTATATTTATTACCCAAGTTATTCACCTAAATGGCAATTTTATAGCTAGCCATTCTGAATACAAATACTTCCAAAAGACATTATCTTTGACTAAACTAAAATCAATAAAAATCTCCTTTTTATTTCAATTTGACCAGAAATAAAGTTTATCAATGAATGTCTTTTTCTACTAAATTATAAATTATTATTGAATATTTCTCCTTTTAGGATAAAAATGGATTTCCATTAGTATCTTAAATCATTTTAATAAATATAATTTATGTACTTTTTGTGAAAAAAAAGCTTCAATTTTGTTTGCCATCTGGCAATAAATACTTCTAATGACGCGTTAATGAAATAGTTGGCACTAACTTGGATTTATTTTTATTGCAGACGTACATTATGATGATAGAATTGATAAATCTTTTGATATACATTTTTATATACTTATATTTATTTATAATACAATATAATGCGGCTTATGATTGTAGAACGACATTTGAAAATTATCCCGCATTTGTTTCCTTTGAACGAAATATCTAAATTTATTTTAAGGAGAAATGACGATTATTTCTAATTCATCCTTTCAAACTTCATCCCTAAGGTTAGAAATAATTGTTATTTCTCCTTAAAATAAATTTCGATATTTCGTTCAAAAGAAACACATGCGGGATAATTTTTAAATGTCGTTCTACCTATATTTATTTTTTAATTTTATTTTTTTTAAATATATAGAGAGAGTATATATTCTCCACAAAAATTTTGATTTTTTTTTCTTTTATAATGGCAAATATTTCTCTATATATTAAATATATAAGTGTTTATATATACACTCGTGTCCAAAAAATAAGAAACTTTTGTTTTTTAATGATATATTTTAAAATATACAACGCTAAAAGCTAAAAAGTAATTTAATTTGGTATTTTAAGTCGTAGAATTTATTTATCGCAATCATTCGATTCGGTCAAATTAAAAATATTAAATTTTTGCTTGTCTCTATAAGTGTGCTATTTGACGTGTCGTTTACCCTATCTAAGAATTGTCCAATTATAATTTTATTTAATCCTTAGCTAATTATGAGATTACGAAAAATTTTAGCATATGATTTAAAATGGAGAGCTGTTGGAAGAATGGAGGCAGGGCAATCACAAGTTGAAGTAGCAAAATGGCTAAATGTGAATAAATATGTGGTCAGCAAAATATGGAAACAGTTCATTGAGACAGGAACCATCAAAAGAAAAGAAGGCTCTGGTAGAAAAAGAAAAACAGCTACCTCTGAAGACCGTTATCTGGTCGTAACTGCCAAGCGCCATAGGGAGATGACAGCTATTCAACTCTCTAATGAACTCTCAAGTGCTACTGGAACGAGAATTTCAAGACAAACTGTTTACCGAAGGCTTCACGAAGGTGCTCTTTATGCAAGACGACCAATGGTCTCTATCCCTTTAACCTCTGCTCACAGGAGAGCCCGCTTGAATTGGTGCTTGGAACATCACGCCTGGACTCATGATCAGTGGGCCAATGTTCTCTTCAGTGACGAGTCAAGATTTAGTTTAAACACTGATTCTCGACGAGTTTTCATCTGGAGGGAGCCTGGAACCCAATCATCCCAGTAACATCAGGGAAATAGACAGTTTTAGAGGGGGCAGTCTCTTAGTCTGGGCTGGCATCAGTTCTAGCAGACGCACACCCCTCCACATTTTTTCTGGGGGCACTTTAACTGCCCAAAGGTACAGGGACGAGATCCTTGAGCCCTATCTAAGACCTTATAGAGATCAAATTGGTCACAATTTAATTTTTATGGACGATAATGCTCGTCTGCATAGGGCTAGGCTAGTCAATGAATATCTCCAGAGTGAGAATATTCGAAGGATGGATTGGCCAGCCAGATCTCCGCACCTGAATCCAATAGAGCATGTGTGGGATGCTCTAGGGAGGCGTATTGGAGCTCGTCACCCCTCTTCCAGAACCCTCGTTGAGCTAAGAACTGCTCTATTGGAGGAGTGGGGTTTACTACCCCTGAACCTCCTCCAAAGCCTGGTAAACAGTATGAGGGCTCGCTGTGAGACCTTGATAGCTGTTAGAGGTGATCATACTCCCTATTGATATCTTATTTCTTTAAGATCTGGAACCTTAGCTTTGGGTATGTTGGTAATAATTTGCATATTTTATAATTTCAAATATTTTTTAATTTTCATATAGCTAGTCAAATTCTCCATAGTTTAAACTATTTGTATACTAAATTTTATATTTTTTAATAAATTAGCTTTTGAGAAATTTCAATATTGGTTAAGTTTCTTATTTTTGGACACCAGTGTATAAATACATATATAACTAATATATATAGATATATTTGCCATTAGAAAAGAAAACAAATCTAAGATATAAATATATATCTAAAGAGACAAGGGTGTCGCCTCTCCCGTCAAAATAGACGTCTAAACCCAGACGCCATCTATTGACCGTCGCCGCAACTAGCGGCCTCGGGTCGGTGACAAAGCCACAACACCAGCTCTGGCAAACTGAGAAGCGTCCCCCTAGAGACCATGGTTTCGGGCTAATGGCCCTCGTCAGTCTAGGGTGAACTTCATTCCATGAGATCCACACGGGATCTAATGGAATCCTGACAATCTGTCAAAGAGGTGTTTAGCTGGCAAACGACGAGGGCCATTAGCCCGAAACCATGGTCTCTAGGTGAACGCTTTTCAGTTTGCCAAAGCTGGTGTTGTGGCTTTGTCACCGACCCGAGGCCGCTAGTTGCTGCGACGGTCAATAGATGGCGTCTGGTTTTGACGTCTATTTTGTCAGGAGAGGCGACCCTTGTCTCTTTAGATCAATTTCCTCCCGGCAAAATTCCCATCTATAAATATGTATATATGTGAAAAATAATAGAATAAAAAAAAGGCCAGATGTTGATATTATATATATCAACGTTTAGTTGATTTCTGCTCCACTAGATGACACTCTGCCATCTAAAAAGCACATGTGCTCCTGGTCAGGATATGCCTCTTTTGTTATTTTTTATATATATAGTCCAAATATTTTGTTGTAGAGATACAGTCTGCATAACGATGACGAGGGCCAACATCCCGAAACGTATGTGGCTGACATTTATTGATTTATCAAGAAATTGAGTTGACCAAATATCTTTGGAACAAGCTAAATCAACGTTTAGTTTATTTTTGTTCCACTAGATGGCACTCTACCATCTATAATGCTCATGTGAACGGTCAGGAAATGTTCATTTTGTTTTTAAAATATTTTTTATATCTATTTATTGCCCCTAAATGAATACAGAGAGAGAGAGATTGAGATTGAAACTACTTTATTTCAATGTCCATATAAGATTATATAGTGCCAAATTTAGAGTTATAATACAGAAAAAATATTGATAATATATTTATATTTGAAAAGAAGGCGATAAAAACGTGGTAATTTTCTTTTAATGGTAAAAACACAAGCTTTCTGGCAAGAATGCCCTTCTTCAGGTTACAACTTGGAAATATTTAAAACTATGGATATGAAAGATAGCCCAATTCAGTAGGTAAATAGTTCAGCTGGGGGGATTGGCGAGGTAAAACACGGAGTATTGGGGTGGGAGGTGTTTTACCTCGCCAATCCCCCCAGCTGAACTATTTACCTACTGTATTGGGCTATCTTTCATATTCATAGTTTTAAAATATTTCCAAGTTGTAACCTGAAGAAGGGCATTCTTGCCTGAAAGCTTGTGTTTTACCATTAAAAGAAAATCACCACGTTTTTATCGTCTTCATTTCAAATATTATTGCGTGGCTACGTCATGTCTGATTCTAACTTCGAATATATTTATATTAACATCAAACATCAGACTTCTCTGAAGGGACTTCTGGGCAATGTCAAATGTTCAAGGCCGCCCTGAGTTCGGAAAGGCCTGTGCTTATAGAGGGGTTTTTGTCCCCAACGTGCTCAATTGCATCGCCGAGGAATTCGTAAAGAGAGAGAGAAAGAATATTGGACCTATATGGAAGATATATTTAAACATGATATATTAAGTTAGGTCTGTGTGGAAGAATGTATTGCCAGGGTTTCTACCTCAGAATATATATGTGAATATATATGTTCTACTCTTAATTTTAAAAATAAGTATAAACGTATTGTTTTACTGCAAATACAATGACAAACCTTAAGGAAGTTGTACCTTTTAGCATATATATCGGGATTCAGACAATAACTCTGAAAGATATTACAGTGACCTTTATTGAAGATACACGAGAAAACCAAGTGTATATACACTTATGGACAAAACATAATGAAGTTGTACCTTTGAGCATGTATATCGGTATTCAGACAATAAATCTGAAAGATATAACAGTAACTTTTATTGAAGACACACGAGATAACCAAGTGTATATACACTCATAGACAAAACATAAGGAAATTTTACCTTTTAACATGTATATCGGGATTCAGATAATAACTCTGAAAGATATTCATAGACACAAAACTTATAGAAGTTGTACCTTCTAACATGTATATCGGGATAATAACTCTGAAAGATATTACAGTGACCTTTATTGAAGACACACGAGATAACCAAGTGTATATACACTCATAGACAAAACATAAGGAAATTTTACCTTTTAACATGTATATCGGGATTCAGATAATAACTCTGAAAGATATTCATAGACACAAAACTTATAGAAGTTGTACCTTCTAACATGTATATCGGGATAATAACTCTGAAAGATATTACAGTGACCTTTATTGAAGACATACGAGATAACCAAGTGTATATACACTCATAGACAAAACATAAGGAAATTTTACCTTTTAACATGTATATCGGGATTCAGATAATAACTCTGAAAGATATTCATAGACACAAAACTTATAGAAGTTGTACCTTCTAACATGTATATCGGGATAATAACTCTGAAAGATATTACAGTGACCTTTATTGAAGACACACGAGATAACCAAGTGTATATACACTCATAGACAAAACTTAAGGAAATTTTACCTTTTAACATGTATATCGGGATTCAGATAATAACTCTGAAAGATATTCATAGACACAAAACTTATAGAAGTTGTACCTTCTAACATGTATATCGGGATAATAACTCTGAAAGATATTACAGTGACCTTTATTGAAGACACACGAGATAACCAAGTGTATATACACTCATGGACAAAACATAAGGAAATTTTACCTTTTAACATGTATATCAGGATTCAGACAATAACTCTGAAAGATACTCATAGACAAAACTTATAGAAGTTGTACCTTCTAACATGTATATCGGGATAATAACTCTGAAAGATATTACAGTGACCTTTATTGAAGACACACGATGAAAACCAAGTATGAACAAAATTGTCTCTGTTTCCTTAAAAATAACAAACGACTAGCAACATCAATTTCAACTTTCTTAAGTTTTGTCCATGAATGTATATAAAAATAATTTATTAAAATATGAATAATGAATGTCTATATTAGTTTTTTACATAAATAATATTTTTAAAAAGTATTATAAGAGTTTTCTAATTTATTTTACATTAGATAGGTATATTCATGAAAAAATAAGCGGATTATATAAATTAATTATTAGGTTGAAAGGTTTAAAAAAATATTATTATATAAATTGATTAAGAGTTTGAGAGAATTAATCTCTAATATAGAGAGGGGAATCTTTATAAAACTCTTCCACAAAATATTAAATCGATAATATGGAAAGTTGATTAATTATATATATTAATTAAAATATTGAATTTCCCCTACCTTACTCCATTGTATATATATATGTGGTGAGGTCTTGTAGCCTCTTGTAGAATCCTGTCGACTAAAATGTGATGAGATCCTGTTGACTCTCGCTATACTGTGTTGACCGAGAGGAACAGTCAGGATAAGGATTTTTCCAGTACCTCTCTGCACCTTGGAAGACCTTTTACAGTTCTCACAAAGCACAGGCAGTCGTGGTCGAGGCAGAGTGGAAAGCTTGGGAATGTCCACACAAAAAACGAAGACACAGTTGCACTAGGAAAGTTCCGTGAACAGATAAAAGTTGAGCTAGGATCGAAAGATGGAGATAGAAGAGTTCTTACTGGGCTACATGGTCGATGAGTTGGACCTGGGGTACAACCGACGAGGGCTCACGCAGATGGTGAAGTGACTATAATTTTAGCTAAGACGGGGGCCTTTTGTATCTTTTCTGAGAAAGGGAGTATTGCATTTCAACAGATGCGAAGAGTGTGTGTGGATCGTCTGGCGAAATTCTAAACTGGCGCCGTCCTGACAGTTTCCAATCTATCTTTAGATGTTGTTTTGTGACTTCCATCTATCTCGAATTTAGACGTTTTTGACTTCTATCTCTTTAGCTCAACTCTTAATCTATTATAGAGTTTTATTTATTTATCCTCTGTTTGTACAAAGTACATTACATATGATGATGTAGACACATGTCAATAATACGTATAATCATTTACAGATCTGTTTCAATTATACAACATGAAATTCTTGTTATAAGTATTATACAATATATGGTTGTTGGTTTAAATTACCATATATATAATCTGTTATCTTTTGATGGTTATATATATATAAAGCAATAACGCGCCATCTATATATAACGAATGAAGACATCAAGACGCGAATTTTTATTTTCACGAATAAATCAAACTTCTACTGTCCTTACTGCGATGAAAAAATAATGGGAGGGCTTGGATCATCAGTAATGAAGCCTTCCAGTGGTTTCGCCAATTCAATCTACCAGACCGCCTCCTTAGAGATCTAATACTGTATTGGATCATTCTGATTTTATGCCTACACTATTTTTTCATCACAGTAAGGAGAGTAGAAGTTTGATTTATTTGTGAAAAGAACCATTCGCGTCGTTATGTCGTCATTCGTTATATGGTTTTATATGTTGCTTTTGGCAAATTGTGAAGATTCCATTAGATCCCGTGTGGATCTCGTGGAATAAATCCGCCCTAGACTGAAGAGGGCCATTAGCCCGAAACCATGGTCTCTAGGTGAATGCTTATAAGTTTGCCAAAGCTGGTGTTGTGGCTTTGTCACCGACCCGAGGCCGCTAGTTTGCGGCGACGATGAATAGATTTTCATCTATATATATTGGATAGATGGCGCAAGCCATCAGCAACTTTCAGTTTCACGATAAGGAGATGCCTTTTTTTTTCTTTCTTAATTTATGTATCTTATCCCAGTACATTATCACATTTGTACTATTTTTATATATAATAGATGGCGTCTATTTTGACGGGAGAGGTGATCTTTATCTTTATAGATGAATATCCTCCCGGGGAAATATCCATCCATATATATATATACTAGCCGAATGACCCGGGCAACGCCCGTGTTTTACCCGATTGAATGTTTTGATTCAAATACTATTTGTTACAATTATAAATTGGCGCCTTAAATAATTGTATATGTTAGTTAATAACTATAGCCTATGTGCTTTATCTGTCTATGTACTGTTGGCTTCCGTAGGCGTCTCTTACTGGGAAAAAGAAAGAGAGGATTCCATTTGGTTATTATCTAATATATGCATTTATTTAGGGAGAGACCCGCTCCAACACAATAGTTACAAAGACGAAATGGCGAGTGGGGGGGGGGGGGCAAAGGTGGCGTGACCGTAGCCAACCAATAGGAGGGCGCCATTCCAAAAAAAAAAAAAAGCAAACGGTGACAGAGATGACTGTTTAAGAGATGAAGAATGACGCTCGTAACTGTATATAGAATATGTCATACAATTAGTGGAGCCGAAAATGTCGCAGTAGGCTCCTCATCCAGCTTGCAGTCATGGGTCCAGAATGGGAGCGTACATCAGATTTCTAGGTAAAGTTATTTTTTATGTTAACCCACAATTCTCTAGTTTCCTGTCTTCTACGGGAGAAACGCGATACAATATTATGTAAATAAACGTGAATTCTCTCCAGTAGAAGGGTTTTCGTTCCCTAAAGCTAGAAAATATGTAAATTAAAAATAATAAAAAAGAAACGTATCCTTGGAAAATCCTAATATTATCAATTCAATAAGAGGTTGTAGGAAAAGAAAATTTCACATATTGGTCAGTGAATTTTGTGGTACGCCTGAGCTCCTATTGTTAAAAGGCGTTGTCCGGCAGTCCTTGATGAGTCCCGAAGGATTGGAAGAGTTGTGCTAGTGGGTCCCGTGTGGCTCTGTATTTTATAGGAATTAGAAGGACTGTTTGGATTGCCACTATTTCCGTCTCTAGCTCTAATAAATTATCTGAAGATCCCAGTAATTATTTTAGAGAGAGAGAGACAACTATAATCCACATAGACTGACTACACTGGTGTTCTTAGAGTGTCTCTATCGAATGAAAGTACTCTCTTCTTTTTTTTAAAATAACGTTTTAAATATTCTAAATTATAATTTTGAGTTATATATATATCGTCGATAGCTTTTCTTGATTAATCAAGAAATTGGGTTGGCCAAATATCAGGGATTAGGTTAAATCGATGTTTAGTTGATTTCTGTTCCACTAGATGGCGCTCTGCCAGCGGTTTCACCTGTAGGAGGGTTCACCACTGATGAGCCAGGCACTCCCATTAATTTATCATTGAAGTAAGATCAGTAGATATTGTTTAATGTTTATAAGAATCATACGTGTCTATATTAGTTTCGAATTCATACTATTCTATATTGTAGATATTGTAACAAAGTATTTATTAATTTTATTAACAGAGCGGTCATTTTTATTTTTATATTTCTCTGTAAATTTCCCTCGTGGCTTATCTTTTGTTTACCATTCATAGTTCGTTCTTGCCTGAAATAAATTGTTGTCTCCTCCTGAAGTTTTTGTCTCCTGCCTCCTCAACTGGACTACATCCCTGCTTCTCACTGCATCAAGGCGCTGTTTCCCTGACTTCTCCAAGCTTCCTCCACTCCTGCGCTGACACCTCCACTGCCAGATCTTAGGATCCCTTGCCACCAGTTCTCGTTCTGCAGCCATGTTGGGGCTAGAAGACCTTATCTGATAGGCCAATTAGCCCGGAATTCAAGAAAGCGAAGTCGGTCTTTTCTCCTCTGCCAGATCTAAGGATCCCTTGCCACCAGTTCGCGTTCTGCAGCCATGTTAGGGCTAGAAGAACTTATCTGATAGGTCAATTAGCCCGGAATTCAAGAAAGCGAAGTCGGTTTTTTTCTCCTCTGCCAGATCTTAGGATCCCTTGCCACCAGTTCGCGTTCTGCAGCCATGTTGGGGCTAGACGACCTTACACATAAGACCAATTATCCCGGAAGGAAATAAGAAGAATAAGACCTCCTTTCTTACCCCAGGTTTACAGTGAGAGTAAAAAGCCTTCCTTATAACGATTAAATTATTGACAGAATAATACTATATTTTTTCCCTGACTTCTCCAAGCTTCCTCCACCCCTGCGATGACACCTCCTCTGCCATATCTTAGGATCCCTTGCCACCAGTTCGCGTTCTGCATCCATGTTGGGGCTAGAAGACCTTACCACAAAAGCCAATTAGCCCGGAATTCAAGAACTTGAAGTTTTCGTCTTCCCTAATTTTCCACGTAGTAATATGTTTGAATTATGAAGACACGAGAACTGTGAGTAGATATTTCATGGGGAAGATTATCGTCAGATAGAATAGTACATAGCCCAGCTATGATTCTTCAATTATTTATCAGATAAATAATATTTATCTATGATGGCGGTATCTCTAGTTAATAAATAATAAATACATGTTTATATAGACAGAGGGAATAGAAACCTGGGTGGTTATATAGTTATTAGTAAATAGAGATTAGACAGAAAGTATTTTTTTATCTGATAAATAATGATTTTATTCATAATGTGACATGTATACGCATCAAGTTATAAAGACTATCTTAATTTTCTTTATTGAACTACAATTTAGATGAATATAAATACACTTATAGACAAAACTTTAGGAAGTGGAAAATCTTTGATGTCACAGGTCGTCTTTTTTTTATTTATTATTTTTATTTTTTAATGGAGACAGAGGCAATTTTGTTCACACTTGTTTATCTCGTATGTCTCCAATAAAGGTCACTGTAATATCTTTCAGAGCTATTGTCTTAATCCCGATATACATGCTAAAAGGTATAACTTCCTTAAGTTTTGTCCATGAGTATCTTTCAGAGTTATTGTCTGATTCCCTATATACATGCTAAAATGTATAACTTCCTTAAGTTTTGTCCATGAGTATCTTTCAGAGTTATTGTCTGAATCCCGATATACATGCTAAAAGGTACAACTTTCTTAAGTTTTGTCCATGAGTGTATTTGTAGGTCTAGCTTGTCTCCAGATCACTCTCAGTGATTTAATATCCATAATAATTTTGACCATTGACCGACACTCTATGATTTTCGTCATCATCACATGTTATATCAGCTTCCTTGTTTCTGGAAGGAGGCAAGATGGTGTATAGATTTGAGACTCAGCCTTTTCAAATGAGGAGCAGTAAAAAAAACAGAAGATATACTCTATATCTAGAGAGAGAATATTAAAATCTATAAATAATATTTTCAATAAAATAATTCATATCAAGTTTCGTCATTAATTCAAAATTGCAAGGGTTTATTTCTTTATTTAATTTACACAGGATGTTTCACAAAACTCTATACTAAATAGAAGTAACAACGAAAAAATATAACTTTGTTACGTCTCATTTATACACAATACAAACTTCTACTGCCCTTACTGCGATGAAAAAAAAATATATTGGGAGGGCTTGGCTCATAAGTGGTGAACCCTCCCAGCGGTTTCGCCAATTTAATCCACCACCTCCCAATATATTTTTTCATCGCAGTAAGGACAGTAGAAGTTTGTATTATGTATAAAAGAAACATTCGTGCTTTTAAATCCTTTCATTTTATATGTATAGATGGCGCGTTATTGCTTTGTATTAATTTGTTACTTCTATAAATTCAAACTTTTTTTTACGAATAATTTAACCTAATGTCGATTGAAGGTTTGTCATTTTCATTTAATAAATAAATTTATTGAAAATTTCCATATTAATATAATGTATTTATACTTTCTGTAATAAACCATAGAAAATTGAATAGAATGAATAGCTGAGTATAGAATTGCTGTGTCATTCTGAAGTTTATCTTTTCTAATTTTCTACGTGACAAAAATACTTGGATTATTGAAGAACTCCCCCATTACCTGCTTAATTGTACAGCCCTTAATGAAGAAAGGAAGGCCCTGTATCAACAAATTAAATGTACCAACATTTCACCCTACGTATTGCTTTAAAAAAATATCAGCAAACAAATCTAAGGCATTAGCTTACTATAAGTTTTTTAGATCACCATTATGTAAGGACCAGTCAACAAGTGAATGACTTTGAGACGAAGAGTAAAGTCAGTTCAATTTCTATGTAAATAACACAAGATGATTATTACCTTACCCAATTGGGAGAATCTGTATGGGGTAAGTCCCTAATAAAGGCTTGTGTGTATATATATATACTTGGATTATAATACAATATAATGCGGCTTATGAATGCGGCTTCCTATCCCTGGACACTTTATTTTTCCGTTCATCATTACTCTTCACTATGAATTATAGATTAGTCTGGGTAAATTGGAGAAAAAGAAATTTCTTGTACATGGATTTACCCCGGAGTCTCTGCGAGTGGAAAAAAAGTAAAAACTATAATAATATATTTTCATTATGAAACATCGCCCTTATTTTTTAATCACATTCTCTCTAATAGTATATTAATTATTATAACACTTTTTTTATAATACAATACTAGCCGAATGACCCGGGCAACGCCCGGGTTTTACCCGATTAAATGCTCTTATTCAAATACTATTCGTTACAATTATAAATTGGCGCCGTGGATGTCATTCTTGTATAATATATAAATGAATTTTAAAAATTGTAAAAAAAAAAAAGCTTCGGCCGGGAATCGAACTTGGACCGCCCGCGTGGTAGGCGAGCATTCTACCACTGAACCACCGATGGTTATGAGAAATGGCCATATTTGGGTATTTATTCCATTCACAAAAGCAAACGGTGACAGAATTGATTATTAAGAATTGTTGCTTGATGACTCTGATAACTGTATATATTAATAATGCGGCTTTTAATTGTAGAACAACATTTGAAAATTATCCCACATGTGTTTCTTTTGAACGAAAAAATAAAGTGTCCAGGGATGGTAACTGGACACTTTATTTTTCCGTTTATCATTACTCTTCACAATTCATCCTTTCATACTTCATCCCTAAGGTTAGAAATAATTTCTCCTTAAAATAAATTTCGATTTTTCGTTTAAAAGAAACACATGCGGCGGAATAATTTTCAAATGTCGTTCTACAATACTTGTATTATATATTCACTGAACAAGATAACCGATATAACGATATTATATTGCTTATAACAATGAACTACCATCGGAGGAGCTATACATTGTCAAACAAATACTACAAGTTTCTGAACATGAGTTTCTTAAATGTTTATCAAACATGATCTCAAGCTTTTTCAGGCAACTCTGCCCTTCTACAGGACTACATAAAAACATATGTTTCTATTAAAAATAAAAAAGGCATATCCTGACTAGGAGCACATGTGCTTATCAGATAGCAAAGCGCCATCTTTTTTTCTATTGTTTTTTCATATGTTTTTATGTAAATATTGAATAATTAAAAAGGTTTCTGGAAATGTGATTCTTTTTCTTTATTAAACGTATTCTAAAGCTTTCGGACATCTCTGCTCTTCTACAGGTGAAGTTTTTTTTTTCTTATCCCTAGAACACGTGGTACAGGCCATGATCATGGTGGGTAGAAGTTGGCGACTGCTTTTTACTGTAAATGCACCACATGTCTACATATGTGAAAAGCAGTTCGACTCTGCACTTACAAATGTGCCAGAGCACTGTTTGGTTACTTGAACTCGCTGGTGGAGTTGGACTTTTACAAGAATTGAGGGCCATCGGAGCTTTTTTTTTATCATAAAAAGTGCCCAATACGGGAATCGAACCCGGGTCGTAACGGTCCAAAACCAACGGTTTAGACCACCCCTTCACCGACCCCCCCACAGGAGAACATAAATAAATGAATAAAAACTCCGCCTGATATCTAACTATTTACAAGGTTTTGTGATAGTTTGGTATCAGAGGCGTTTTATTTGGTTATTTATGTAGTCCTGTAGAAAAACAGAGTTACCTGAAAGTTCGAGATAGCATTTAATAAAGATAAATAAACCCATCTCCAGAAACCTTTAGCATTTCTTTGATTGATATCCAAGAGGTATAAATCAAAATTGATACTATACATTGTAAAGTGTGAGAAAAGGTTTCACAAGAATCTTGCACAAGTGAAACAAGGCATGTACAACTTCAAGGTTTACTGAGGTTAATTATCTCTACACATCTTGTCGGGGGCTTGTCCGGCCTTGTCACCAATAGTCCTTGATGACGAAGATGTTCTGACGTCTTTGCTTACAACGACGTGTTTTAGAGATCCACGGTACCATCGCTGAAAGATTTATGGATAATCCGAATGAAGCACACCAATTACTATCAACCATTTCATCTTCAAATTTATATTTCTAAATAAAATACAGTTATCAAAATTCAAAACTATTATAGACGCGTATGATTCTTTTTTAAAATAAAGCAATTTATACTGTCCTTACTGCAATGGAAAAATTAATGGGAGGACCTGGCTAATCAGTGGTGAACCCTCCCAGCAGTTTCGCCAGTTTAATCTACCATACCGCTGTTATACTGCAATTTTTTTGGTAGATTAAACTGGCGAAACTGCTGGGAGGGTTCACCACTGATGAGCCAGGCCCTCCCATAAATTTTTCCATTGCAGTAAAGACAGTAGAAATTGTTTTTGTTTTTTAATAATCATACGCGTCTATAATAGTTTTAAATTTTGATAACAGATGGCGCGCTAATGCATCATAAAATACAGTTAAACCTGTCTATAGCGACCCCCTTCCATAAATAGCGCCTTCCTCTCTATAGCGCCCGATTTTAAACATTAGAATGTAAACATTTTACATTAAAAGTGACCTATCTATAAAACCCCCTCTTTATAAGCACCCTATTTTGGTGAGTCCCAAGAGGGAGGGTGCAAAAGAGAGGTTTAACTGTATATTGATTCATTATTTGTATCTACAATGTCAAATTATATTGATAAATATTTACATTTTTTTAAATCTTATCTCAGATTTTAGTGGGAAGGATTTTGTTATCGTTTGATAGTGAACCAATCTCTCCCGCCTTCTCATTGGACGAATGTGGCCATGTTTGTATATATAAGGGGGCTATGGGATTGCGAAGGAAGTTGAGAGGAGTGTGGTGGGATTATCGTGTGGAGACACTTAAAGTGTTCTCTGCGTGCTTTATCCGTGTCCGGTGATCTCCTCGCATACCTGTGTAACCCCGGTCCGATCCCTACCAACGCAACAATAAAGATAAGTACTGTTTTGTTTTTATTTTATTTAACAAATTGTGAGTTATTATTTACCTCTTTTTTTTGTGTGTTGTACTCTTGAGTGTACGATTTTTGTGTGTTTAATTACTATTTCTCTAGGCCCTAGTAATTTACCACTTTGTGTGTTGACCCGTAGTAGCAACATTTGTCAATGAAAATAATCAAATCAAGATATTATGTGCTGAAATCAGCATGCAGAAAGCTTCAAATTCTTCAAAAATATCACAAAAGTGTGTTAGTAATGGGAGAACTGTAGGATTTGAGGTACAATTTACTCGGTTCTCTTAATTTGTTCACCTTATCCCAGTACAATTTCACATTTGTACTATTTTTTTTTCACTATCTATATATATAATTGCCTTATTCTGTCTGAAGCTCACGGATAGAATGCGCGCCCATTGGCTGCCGGCGAACACGTGTCCTCCCTGCCCCCCTCTAGACAACCCTGTTATCAGCAGTGTGTTACATCCACCTGTCTATACAGACCACCCTGTCTATAGCGACCACTGACCACCCTGCCTATAGCGACCACTCTAGACAACCCTGTTATCAGCTGTGTGATACATCCACCTGTCTTTACAGACCACCCTGTATATAGCGGCCATTCTAGATAACCCTGTTATCAGCTGTGTGATACATACACCTGTCTATAGCGGCCACTCTAGACAATCCTGTTATCAGCTGTGTGATACATCCACCTGTCTATACAGTCCACCCTGTCTATAGCGGTCACCTTAGGCAACCCTGTTATCATCAGTGTGTTACATTCACCTGTCTATACAGACCACCCTGTCTATAGCGGTCACTTTAGGCAACCCTGTTATCAGCAGTGTGATACATACACCTGTCTATACAGACCACCCTGTCTATAGCGGCCACTGTAGACAACCCTGTTATCAGCTGTGTGATACATACACCTGTCTATACAGACCACCCTGTCTATAGCGACCACCCAAGACAACGTTTTTAAAATATATTCGCACTCGGGTAAAACCCGGGCGTTGCCCGGGCCATTCGTCTAGTAATAAATAACCAAATAAGGATTCACCACTGATGAGACAGGCCCTTCCATTAATTTTTCCATTGCAGTAAAGACAGTAGAAATTGTTTATTTTTAAAAATAATCATACGTGTCTATAATAGTTTCAAATTTTGATAACAGATGGCGCGCTAATGTATTATAATTATTTAATAAGGTAATTTAATCAAAATTCCTCACTGATTAAAATTACTAAATTGAAAAACCAAACGATACTCAAAATTAAAAAAAAAATAATAACGAATTTATATTAAACCTTCCCATTGTTTATCTATATTGGATTTTCCTTTGAGTATATTATCTTTTTTTAGAAAATAAGTAATGAAAAATATAATTAGATAATATCATTTATTCATTTAATATTTAAAATGTGTAGATAATACAAATATTATTATAACGTTATAAAAATTGATATTAGAAAATAATAAATATATAATATTTTGCTATATATAATGCAATATTATATTTATTCCAAATAGAGAAATGTATGTTGCTTTATTAAATTATTTATGAATATGAATAAATAACGTGTTTTTTAAATCAGTTAATGTGTTTGTATAAGCTTATATTTTATATAGATAAAATATTTAGGATTCTAATTAAAGTTTTATCTCATTGTGTATTCCATTGACGTCAACTGGTTTTTGGTTATGGATTGTTAGCGAATGATCTTTGAATGTATGCAATTATACACTCATGGAAGACAAAACTTAAGGAAGTTGTACCTTTTAGCATGTATATTGAGATTCACACAATAACTCTGAAAGATATTACAGTGACCTTTATTGAAGACACACGATATAACCAAGTGTATATACACTCATGGACAAAACTTAAGGAAGTTGTACCTTTTAGCATGTATATCGGGATTCAGACAATAACTCTGAAAGATATTACAGTGACCTTTATTGAAGATACACGAGATAACCAAGTGTATATACACTCATGGACAAAACTTAAGGAAGTTGTACCTTTTAGCATGTATATCGGGATTCAGACAATAACTCTGAAAGATATTACAGTGACCTTTATTGAAGATACACGAGATAACCAAGTGTATATACACTCATGGACAAAACTTAAGGAAGTTGTACCTTTTAGCGTGTATATCGAGATTCGGACAATAACTCTGAAAGGTATTACAGTGACCTTTATTGAAGATACACGAGATAACCAAGTGTATATACACTCATGGACTAAACTTAAGGAAGTTGTACCTTTTAGCATGTATATCGGGATTCAGACAATAACTCTGAAAGATATTACAGTGACCTTTATTGAAGATACACGAGATAACCAAGTGTATATACACTCATGGACAAAACTTAAGGAAGTTGTACCTTTTAGCATGTATATCGAGATTAAGACAATAACTCTGAAAGGTATTACAGTGACCTTTATTGAAGATACACGAGATAACCAAGTGTATATACACTCATGGACTAAACTTAAGGAAGTTGTACCTTTTAGCATGTATATCGAGATTCAGACAATAACTCTGAAAGATATTACAGTGACCTTTATTGAAGATACACGAGATAACCAAGTGTATATACACTCATGGACAAAACTTAAGAAAGTTGTACCTTTTGGCATGTATATCGAGATTCAGACAATAACTCTGAAAGGTATTACAGTGACCTTTATTGAAGATACACGAGATAACCAAGTGTATATACACTCATGGACAAAACTTAAGGAAGTTGTACCTTTTAGCATGTATATCGGGATTCAGACAATAACTCTGAAAGATATTACAGTGACCTTTATTGAAGATACACGAGATAACACCAAGTGTGAACAAAATTATCTCTATATATAATCAGAATCGTCCAATACAGTATTATAGCTCTGATAAGCGGTCTGGTGGATTAAATTGGCGAAACCACTGGGAAGGTTTACCACTGAAGAGTCAGGCCCTTTCATTAATGTATCATTGCAATAAGGGCAGTACAAATTAGGCTTAAAACTATGTGCCATCTATTGACTGTCTCTTTAAAATATCAAACTCGATTTAGTGACAAAGCCACAACACCAATTTTGGCGAACTCAGAAGCACCTACCGGGAGACCATGGTTTCGGGCTAATGGCCGTCTTCAGTCTAAGGTAGGATTTGATTTTATGGAATCCATGAATCCTTCATGAAATACTTAGATTTTTATATTTCTTTAAAATAAAGATACTTCTGCCAGTAAATATTTTTTATTATTTCGACGTTTCGACAAAATTCTTTTGTCCTCTTCAGGAGCAAACAAAAATTAAAACATTTGGCAAAGCGTTAAAATTTATTCTAAGGCTGCAATGGCGTTCTCACGCGGCATTTCAAATTGTGTACAACATCTAAACAACATCTTAGATTTTTATGTCTATTTTTATAAAATGTTTTTTTTTTTCTTACAATTTCGAATGAAAGACATCACGTTGCGGCATAATTAAATTTCACTTTTTACAAGATACTGTCATAATATACCTAGTATAACACTCATATTGAACACAAAGCAATAATGCGCCATCTATACACAACAAATGAAAACATTAAGACACGAATGTTTGTTTTCACAAATAAATCAAATTTCTACTGTCCTTACTGCGATGAAAAAATATTAGGAGGGCTTGGCTCATAAGTGGTGAACCCTCCCAGCAGTTTCGTCAATTTAATCTACCAGACTTCTTCTTTAGAGCTCTAATAATGTATTGAATCATTCTGCTTATATATGCTATACTGAAGGATGGAATCTTGGAAATGGTTTTTAAGTAAACTATGGACTCCTATAGGGGGGTCGGTGGAAGGATGATCTAAACCGTTGGTTTTCGACCGCTAAGACCCGGGTTCGATTCCCGCATTGGACACTTTTTTATGTTTAAAAAATGCTCCAATGGCCCCCGATTCTTGCATAAGCCCAACCCCACCAGCGAGTGCAAGTAACCAAACGGGGCTCTGGCACATTTGTAAGTGCAAAGTCAAACTGCTTTTCACATGTGTAGACATGTGGTACATTTACAGTAAAAGCAGTCGCTAACTACCCACCATGATTATCATGGCCTGTACCACGTGTACTATGGATAAGCAAAAAAATGGACTCCTATTAAATATTTAAAATAAGAAAGAACCTGCCCCCAGAAGTCCTCTTCTACGTGGCGGGCGGGAGAAGCAGCACAAGTAAGGGACTGCCCTGTAGTACGGTGTCGTGAGCCCCGAACCGCTAGATAACCGTGAACAGGGAACTCTGAAATGTGGCTGACTAACGGGGCAATGGCTCCCCCCTTTCCATGGAGGGACAAGACACCACGACCATTAATTAAAGTCCTGCCCAGAAGTCCAATCCCTCCTCTACGTGGCGGGCGGGAGAAGCAGCACAAGTAAGGGACTGCCCTGTAGTACGGTGTCATGAGCCCCGAGCCGCTTCGGTAACCGTGAACAGGGAACTCTGAAATGTGGCTGACTAACGGGGCAATGGTACCTCTTCTTTCCATGGAGCAACAAAATCACAAATTGAAAATCCATGGACAAGACACCACCACCAAATAAAAAGAATAAATTAATATTCGAGAAAATTCTTTATAAAAATATTTTTCATATTCTAAACTAACACTTCAAATTTAATAATTAAATTTAGTTTTATTATTAGATAACCACAATTCTTTTCAACTAACTCACTGAATTGTAAACTTGCACCAAATTAAAAACGTACAGAAATATTGAAGAGGGAAAACAATATTGAAATAATAGCCACTAATTACGTTTTATTGTGTTTTAATAAAGTTTTTATTAAAACTTCTGATAGATTCCTTTTTTCTCTTCTACCAATTTAATGTATTTTAGATTAAATGAAATGGAATAAATTAATGTAATTCATTTCTTCCCATTTATATACAATAAATTTATTGTGAATGTTTTCAATTAATTTATTAGAATTCTGTTTAAATATTTGTGATTTGTTTTTCAGAGAAAGCGATAGTTTCATTTTATAAACTTTCATATTTTATTTAAAATATTATTTTATACTATTCAAGATACTTATTTTTGCTTTTTGAAATTGATGAATTAATATACTTTCAATAATGAAGCATTATAATTCGATTTACACTCATAGACAAAACTTAAGGAAGTGGAAAATATTTGATGACGCCGGTATATTCACACTTGGTTATCTCGTGTATCTTCAATAAAGGTCACTGTAATATCTTTCAGAGTTATTGTCTGAATCCCTATATACATGCTAGAATGTACAGCTTCCTTAAGTTTTGTCCATGAGTGTATATACACTTGGTTATCTCGTGTATCTTCAATAAAGGTCACTGTAGTATCTTTCAGAGTTATTGTCTGAATCCCTATATACATGCTAGAATGTACAGCTTCCTTAAGTTTTGTCCATGAGTGTATATACACTTGGTTATCTCGTGTATCTTCAATAAAGGTCACTGTAGTATCTTTCAGAGTTATTGTCTGAATCCCTATATACATGCTAGAATGTACAGCTTCCTTAAGTTTTGTCCATGAGTGTATATACACTTGGTTATCTCGTGTATCTTCAATAAAGGTCACTGTGGTATCTTTCAGAGTTATTGTCTGAATCCCTATATACATGCTAGAATGTACAGCTTCCTTAAGTTTTGTCCATGAGTGTATATACACTTGGTTATCTCGTGTATCTTCAATAAAGATCACTGTAATATCTTTCAGAGTTATTGTCTGAATCCCAATATACATGCTAGAATGTACAGCTTCCTTAAGTTTTGTCCATGAGTGTATATACACTTGGTTATCTCGTGTGTCTTCAATAAAGGTGTCACTGTAATATCTTTCAGAGTTATTATCTGAATCCCGATATACATGCTAAAAGGTACAACTTCCTTAAGTTTTGTCCATGAGTGTATATATATTCTCAAGTTTTTCCGTGTCGTTTGTACGACGGGTAAATGTTCTAATGACGATGTAAATAGACACTCCATATATCCCCCCATAGAGCTTTGTTCTCTATAAATGTACTCATGGACAAAACTTAAAGAAGTTGTACCTTTTAGCATGTATATCGAGATTCAGACAATAACTCTGAAATATATTTGATACATACAGAGATATTTAGTAAAGACTCACAAGATAACCAAGTGTGAACAAAATTGCCTCTGTTTCTTAAAAAAAAAAAACAGACGACCGACGATATCAAAGACTTTCCACTTTCTTAATTTTTGTCCATGAGTGCAAACACACCCCTAAATAAATCCCTGTATCTTTCAAAAAAATATACGACCGGCGACATCAAATACTTTCCACTTTCTTAAGTTTTGTCCATGAGTGTGAATCCAAATAAATCTCATTATCAATTGTAGACCAATATGCAAATATACCATCCAGTAGAAGGTTTGCTAGATGATGAATGAATACCCAGTTAAGATAAAGACAAAGGTAAGTTTATATATAATGGAAGTTCCAGTAATGATAAATATGATAAAAAGAAACAACGGAAATGAGAATGGTGATGAGAAAACAGAGATTTTCTGATACTAACATCAGGTTAATATTACAATTGACAATTGGGTTATCTAGGGTAAATATGCAATTTAGATAAACGATCAACGAGAGATATGCAACTTGTTAAACTTCTACATATCAACTCGTCTTCTAAATTTGCATAATCCTATCACATTTGCATATTGTAGTGCATATTGCGTGTCTTCAATAAATGTCACTGTAATATATTTCAGAGTTATTGTCTGTATCCCGATATACATGGTAAAAGGTACAACTTCCTCAAGTTTTGTCAATGAGTAACTTTCAGAGTTATTGTCTGTATCTCGATATACATGTTAAAAGGTACAACTTTCTTAAGTTTTGTCTATGAGTATCTTTCAGAGTTATTGTCTGAATCCCGATATACATACTAAAAGGTACAACTTCCTTAAGTTTTGTCTATGAGTAACTTTCAGAGTTATTGTCTGAATCCCGATATACATGTTAAAAGGTACAACTTCCTTAAGTTTTGTCTATGAGTATCTTTCAGAGTTATTGTCTGAATCCCGATATACATGCTAAAAGGTACAACTTCCTTAAGTTTTAACCATGAGTATCTTTCAGAGTTATTGTCTGAATCCCGATATACATGCTAAAAGGTACAACTTCCTTAAGTTTTGTCTATGAGTATCTTTCAGAGTTACTGTCTGAATACCGATATACTTGTTAAAAGGTACAACTTCCTTAAGTTTTGTCCATGAGTGTATATACACTTGGTTATCTCGTGTGTCTTCAATAAAGGTCACTGTAATATCTTTCAGAGTTATTGTCGAATCCCGATATACATGTTAAAAGGTACAACTTCCTTATGTTTTGTCCATGAGTGTATATACACTTGGTTATTAAACGAAAAAACATGGTGAAGGAAGACGAGTTTCTTTTATTGATGCATAGGTGAAAACTTTCGGGTAAAAACCCTTCAACAGGCGAGAAATGAAGCGCGACTTATAAGGACTATGGTACAAATGGTAGGAAGGAATAAATATATATAAAAAAGAAAGTTTATAAAACTTTTTATATATGTTAATATTAATAGAAGACCGATTTTTGAAAAAGTAAATATTAAATGTGCAGTCTGCAGTCTGAAACCACGAGACGGCGCATGATTAGGGCTATTGAAATAAACATGTGGGAGGTTTAAATAAAGGACAAGAGAGGATGATAAGCTTTTGGAAGATCTATTTTTCTGTTGATACTGTTCAGTCTGTGGGATACTATGGATTCTAGGATAAGTCTTTGGTGCTTTGGTGTAAGATATGTATGTGCCTGTAATGTATGGTGGGGTTATTGATGTTGAAAGTGTGGCCTGTGCTCTGCATATGTTGATAAATGAGGGATTAGGTATCTTGCCTGGAAATATTACGGGAACGTTCAGTCATCCTGATGGCCACAGATCTACCTGTCTCACCAACGTAAGTGGCAGGACACTGTTCACATGAGACGGAGTAGACTGCACCCATAGAACGAAGAGGGTCAGGAGGAGCTGAGGACTTAGTATGAGGATGACAGAGGGATGAAAGAAGATTCGTGGAGTTTTTATATATGGTACGGATGGGCACTTTTTTCTGATTAAAAAAAATGCTCCAACGGCCCCTGAATTTTGCAAAAGTTCAACCCCACCAGCGAGTTCAAGTAACCAAACGGAGCTCTGGCACATTTGTTAGTGCAAAGTCGAACTGCTTTTCACATGTGTAGGCATGTGGTGCACTTACAGTAAAAGCAGTCGTCTACTTCTACCCACCATGATTATCATGGTCTGTACCATGTGTACTAGGGATAAGCAAAAAATGATTATTAAAGTTTTATTTTCGTATTTTGAATCAGGAAGAATTATTCATCTACACTTGGTTATCTCGTGTGTCTTCAATAAAGGTCATTGTAATATCTTTCAGAGTTATTGTCGAATCCCGATATACATGTTAAAAGGTACAACTTCCTTAATTTTTGTCTATGAGTGTATATACACTTGGTTATCTCGTGTGTCTTCAATAAAGATCACTGTAATATCTTTCAGAGTTATTGTCTAAATCCCGATATACATGTTAAAAGGTAAAACTTCCTTAAGTTTTGTCCATGAGTGTATATTGGTTATCTTGTGTGTCTTCAATAAAGGTCACTGTAATATCATTCAGCAATTGTCTGAATACTGATATACATGCTGAAAGGTATAACTTCCTTAAGTTTTGTCCATGAGTGTATATACACTTGGTTAGCTTGTATGTCTTCAATTAAGGTCACTGTAATATCTTTCAGAGTTATTGTCTGAATCCTGATATACATGTTAAAAGGTACAACTTCCTTAAGTTTGTCCATGAGTGTATATCTGCAAGCTGTACGCGCTGGAAACCAGCAGAAAAGAACTATATGCTGAGATATATGTGAATATTTAAACATCCATTCGATTTCCAGTCTTAATTCTTTATATATTACAATAATTTTGTTGTCATCGTGTGAAGATAAATGTAAATAAAACTTAATAATCATTTTATTTTTGCTTATCCCTAGAACACGTGGTACAGGCCATGATAATCATGGTGGGCAGAAGTAGGCGACTGATTTTACTGTAAGTGCACCACATGTCTACACATGTGAAAAGCAGTTCGACTTTGCACTTACAAATGTGCCAGAGCCCCGTTTGATTACTTGCATTCGCTGGTGGGGTTGAACCTTTGCAAAATTCGGGGGCCATTGGAGCATTTTTTATCAGAAAAAAAAAGTGTCCAATGTGGGATTCGAACCCGGGTCGTAGCGGTCGAAAACCAACGGTTTAGACCATCCTTCCACCGACCCCCCCTTATAATAAAGATATTAGGAGGGTAAAGAACTCACCAATGATGAACTATCTGAAACCCACTGTAATGGGTACAGAGAAGAGACTCTATCCGCCAATATTTTAAATATTTTGTTAAGTAACTCTAAAAATATTCCTGTATTATTAAATTACACACGCCAACATAATTAAATTCAAATATATTGATTTTTTATTTATTTTCTTATTACAGAAGCACGAAATCTATCAGACTGTTGTCTCTTCTTCTTTCTTATGTCCACTCAATCATATTAGGGTATCAAGCTTTACAAGCTTGAGAACTTGACAACCGTCATGACTGGGTGAAGTAGAATGCGGCTGCAATTGTCATTAAGACTGGGAGCACTACTCAGTGGCAGACTGTACCACGTGTGCAGACATGTGGTTTACTTACAGTAAAAGCAGTCGCTAACTATCCACCATGATTTAATGGCCTGTACCATGTGTGGACATGTGCTGTACTTGCAGTAAAAGCAGTTGCCTACTTCTACCCACCATGATTATCATGGCCTGTACAATGTGCAGACATGTGGTTTACTTACAGTAAAAGCAGTCGCTAACTACCCACCATGATTATCATGGCCTGTACAATGTGCAGACATGTGGTGTACTTACAGTAAAAGCAGTCGCTAACTACCCACCATGATTATCATGGCCTGTACAATGTGCAGACATGTGGTTTACTTACAGTAAAAGCAGTCGCTAACTACCCACCATGATTATCATGGCCTGTACAATGTGCAGACATGTGGTGTACTTACAGTAAAAGCAGTCGCTAACTACCCACCATGATTATCATGGCCTGTACAATGTGCAGACATGTGGTTTACTTACAGTAAAAGCAGTCGCTAACTACCCACCATGATTATCATGGCCTGTACAATGTGCAGACATGTGGTGTACTTACAGTAAAAGCAGTCGCTAACTACCCACCATGATTATCATGGCCTGTACAATGTGCAGACATGTGGTGTACTTACAGTAAAAGCAGTCGCTAACTACCCACCATGATTATCATGGCCTGTACAATGTGCAGACATGTGGTGTACTTACAGTAAAAGCAGTCGCTAACTACCCACCATGATTATCATGGCCTGTACAATGTGCAGACATGTGGTTTACTTACAGTAAAAGCAGTCGCTAACTACCCACCATGATTATCATGGCCTGTACAATGTGCAGACATGTGGTTTACTTACAGTAAAAGCAGTCGCTAACTACCCACCATGATTATCATGGCCTGTACAATGTGCAGACATGTGGTGTACTTACAGTAAAAGCAGTCGCTAACTACCCACCATGATTATCATGGCCTGTACAATGTGCAGACATGTGGTTTACTTACAGTAAAAGCAGTCGCTAACTACCCACCATGATTATCATGGCCTGTACAATGTGCAGACATGTGGTGTACTTACAGTAAAAGCAGTCGCTAACTACCCACCACGATTATCATGGCCTGTACAATGTGCAGACATGTGGTGTACTTACAGTAAAAGCAGTCGCTAACTACCCACCATGATTATCATGGCCTGTACAATGTGCAGACATGTGGTTTACTTACAGTAAAAGCAGTCGCTAACTACCCACCATGATTATCATGGCCTGTACAATGTGCAGACATGTGGTGTACTTACAGTAAAAGCAGTCGCTAACTACCCACCATGATTATCATGGCCTGTACAATGTGCAGACATGTGGTGTACTTACAGTAAAAGCAGTCGCTAACTACCCACCATGATTATCATGGCCTGTACAATGTGCAGACATGTGGTTTACTTACAGTAAAAGCAGTCGCTAACTACCCACCATGATTATCATGGCCTGTACAATGTGCAGACATGTGGTTTACTTACAGTAAAAGCAGTCGCTAACTACCCACCACGATTATCATGGCCTGTACAATGTGCAGACATGTGGTGTACTTACAGTAAAAGCAGTCGCTAACTACCCACCATGATTATCATGGCCTGTACAATGTGCAGACATGTGGTTTACTTACAGTAAAAGCAGTCGCTAACTACCCACCATGATTATCATGGCCTGTACAATGTGCAGACATGTGGTGTACTTACAGTAAAAGCAGTCGCTAACTACCCACCATGATTATCATGGCCTGTACAATGTGCAGACATGTGGTTTACTTACAGTAAAAGCAGTCGCTAACTACCCACCATGATTATCATGGCCTGTACAATGTGCAGACATGTGGTTTACTTACAGTAAAAGCAGTCGCTAACTACCCACCACGATTATCATGGCCTGTACAATGTGCAGACATGTGGTGTACTTACAGTAAAAGCAGTCGCTAACTACCCACCATGATTATCATGGCCTGTACAATGTGCAGACATGTGGTGTACTTACAGTAAAAGCAGTCGCTAACTACCCACCACGATTATCATGGCCTGTACAATGTGCAGACATGTGGTTTACTTACAGTAAAAGCAGTCGCTAACTACCCACCATGATTATCATGGCCTGTACAATGTGCAGACATGTGGTGTACTTACAGTAAAAGCAGTCGCTAACTACCCACCATGATTATCATGGCCTGTACAATGTGCAGACATGTGGTGTACTTACAGTAAAAGCAGTCGCTAACTACCCACCACGATTATCATGGCCTGTACAATGTGCAGACATGTGGTGTACTTACAGTAAAAGCAGTCGCTAACTACCCACCACGATTATCATGGCCTGTACAATGTGCAGACATGTGGTGTACTTACAGTAAAAGCAGTCGCTAACTACCCACCATGATTATCATGGCCTGTACAATGTGCAGACATGTGGTGTACTTACAGTAAAAGCAGTCGCTAACTACCCACCACGATTATCATGGCCTGTACAATGTGCAGACATGTGGTTTACTTACAGTAAAAGCAGTCGCTAACTACCCACCATGATTATCATGGCCTGTACAATGTGCAGACATGTGGTTTACTTACAGTAAAAGCAGTCGCTAACTACCCACCATGATTATCATGGCCTGTACAATGTGCAGACATGTGGTGTACTTACAGTAAAAGCAGTCGCTAACTACCCACCATGATTATCATGGCCTGTACAATGTGCAGACATGTGGTTTACTTACAGTAAAAGCAGTCGCTAACTACCCACCATGATTATCATGGCCTGTACAATGTGCAGACATGTGGTGTACTTACAGTAAAAGCAGTCGCTAACTACCCACCATGATTATCATGGCCTGTACAATGTGCAGACATGTGGTGTACTTACAGTAAAAGCAGTCGCTAACTACCCACCATGATTATCATGGCCTGTACAATGTGCAGACATGTGGTTTACTTACAGTAAAAGCAGTCGCTAACTACCCACCCTGATTATCATGGCCTGTACAATGTGCAGACATGTGGTGTACTTACAGTAAAAGCAGTCGCTAACTACCCACCATGATTATCATGGCCTGTACAATGTGCAGACATGTGGTGTACTTACAGTAAAAGCAGTCGCTAACTACCCACCATGATTATCATGGCCTGTACAATGTGCAGACATGTGGTGTACTTACAGTAAAAGCAGTCGCTAACTACCCACCATGATTATCATGGCCTGTACAATGTGCAGACATGTGGTGTACTTACAGTAAAAGCAGTCGCTAACTACCCACCATGATTATCATGGCCTGTACAATGTGCAGACATGTGGTGTACTTACAGTAAAAGCAGTCGCTAACTACCCACCACGATTATCATGGCCTGTACAATGTGCAGACATGTGGTGTACTTACAGTAAAAGCAGTCGCTAACTACCCACCATGATTATCATGGCCTGTACAATGTGCAGACATGTGGTGTACTTACAGTAAAAGCAGTCGCTAACTACCCACCATGATTATCATGGCCTGTACAATGTGCAGACATGTGGTGTACTTACAGTAAAAGCAGTCGCTAACTACCCACCATGATTATCATGGCCTGTACAATGTGCAGACATGTGGTTTACTTACAGTAAAAGCAGTCGCTAACTACCCACCACGATTATCATGGCCTGTACAATGTGCAGACATGTGGTGTACTTACAGTAAAAGCAGTCGCTAACTACCCACCATGATTATCATGGCCTGTACAATGTGCAGACATGTGGTTTACTTACAGTAAAAGCAGTCGCTAACTACCCACCATGATTATCATGGCCTGTACAATGTGCAGACATGTGGTGTACTTACAGTAAAAGCAGTCGCTAACTACCCACCATGATTATCATGGCCTGTACAATGTGCAGACATGTGGTTTACTTACAGTAAAAGCAGTTGCCTACTTCTACCCACCATGATTATCATGGCCTGTACAATGTGCAGACATGTGGTGTACTTACAGTAAAAGCAGTCGCTAACTACCCACCATGATTATCATGGCCTGTACAATGTGCAGACATGTGGTTTACTTACAGTAAAAGCAGTCGCTAACTACCCACCACGATTATCATGGCCTGTACAATGTGCAGACATGTGGTTTACTTACAGTAAAAGCAGTCGCTAACTACCCACCATGATTATCATGGCCTGTACAATGTGCAGACATGTGGTTTACTTACAGTAAAAGCAGTCGCTAACTACCCACCATGATTATCATGGCCTGTACAATGTGCAGACATGTGGTTTACTTACAGTAAAAGCAGTCGCTAACTACCCACCACGATTATCATGGCCTGTACAATGTGCAGACATGTGGTGTACTTACAGTAAAAGCAGTCGCTAACTACCCACCATGATTATCATGGCCTGTACAATGTGCAGACATGTGGTTTACTTACAGTAAAAGCAGTCGCTAACTACCCACCATGATTATCATGGCCTGTACAATGTGCAGACATGTGGTGTACTTACAGTAAAAGCAGTTGCCTACTTCTACCCACCATGATTATCATGGCCTGTACAATGTGCAGACATGTGGTTTACTTACAGTAAAAGCAGTCGCTAACTACCCACCATGATTATCATGGCCTGTACAATGTGCAGACATGTGGTGTACTTACAGTAAAAGCAGTCGCTAACTACCCACCACGATTATCATGGCCTGTACAATGTGCAGACATGTGGTGTACTTACAGTAAAAGCAGTCGCTAACTACCCACCACGATTATCATGGCCTGTACAATGTGCAGACATGTGGTGTACTTACAGTAAAAGCAGTCGCTAACTACCCACCATGATTATCATGGCCTGTACAATGTGCAGACATGTGGTTTACTTACAGTAAAAGCAGTCGCTAACTACCCACCATGATTATCATGGCCTGTACAATGTGCAGACATGTGGTTTACTTACAGTAAAAGCAGTCGCTAACTACCCACCACGATTATCATGGCCTGTACAATGTGCAGACATGTGGTGTACTTACAGTAAAAGCAGTCGCTAACTACCCACCATGATTATCATGGCCTGTACAATGTGCAGACATGTGGTTTACTTACAGTAAAAGCAGTCGCTAACTACCCACCACGATTATCATGGCCTGTACAATGTGCAGACATGTGGTTTACTTACAGTAAAAGCAGTCGCTAACTACCCACCATGATTATCATGGCCTGTACAATGTGCAGACATGTGGTTTACTTACAGTAAAAGCAGTCGCTAACTACCCACCATGATTATCATGGCCTGTACAATGTGCAGACATGTGGTTTACTTACAGTAAAAGCAGTCGCTAACTACCCACCATGATTATCATGGCCTGTACAATGTGCAGACATGTGGTTTACTTACAGTAAAAGCAGTCGCTAACTACCCACCATGATTATCATGGCCTGTACAATGTGCAGACATGTGGTGTACTTACAGTAAAAGCAGTCGCTAACTACCCACCATGATTATCATGGCCTGTACAATGTGCAGACATGTGGTGTACTTACAGTAAAAGCAGTCGCTAACTACCCACCATGATTATCATGGCCTGTACAATGTGCAGACATGTGGTGTACTTACAGTAAAAGCAGTCGCTAACTACCCACCATGATTATCATGGCCTGTACAATGTGCAGACATGTGGTTTACTTACAGTAAAAGCAGTCGCTAACTACCCACCATGATTATCATGGCCTGTACAATGTGCAGACATGTGGTTTACTTACAGTAAAAGCAGTCGCTAACTACCCACCATGATTATCATGGCCTGTACAATGTGCAGACATGTGGTTTACTTACAGTAAAAGCAGTCGCTAACTACCCACCACGATTATCATGGCCTGTACAATGTGCAGACATGTGGTGTACTTACAGTAAAAGCAGTCGCTAACTACCCACCATGATTATCATGGCCTGTACAATGTGCAGACATGTGGTTTACTTACAGTAAAAGCAGTCGCTAACTACCCACCACGATTATCATGGCCTGTACCATGTGTAGACATGTGCTGTACTTACAGCTAAAAGCAGTCGCTAACTACCCACCATGATTATCATGGTCATTATCACGTGTACTAGGTATAAGCCAAAAAAACTTCTTCTTGTACAATTCCCTGTTGAGAATAGAGAGAATTGTGGATTGATTGGAACAAATTTCGAACCTAATCTATAACCATCAATGGCAGTTAGAGAGAAGAATGCTAATTATCAGATTTAACCTAACGTAATTAATAACCATTCTTCCACAAAGAGTCTAACTATCAAGTAAATTACTTGGCAGCTTAATTAGCAGAACGAGAGAAATTCTTGGTATGATCAATTAATTAATTATGTCACTAATTGGTTCTTTAATGAGAACGCAACCCTATATTATGTGAGGGGGCAAATTAAAATGTATATACAGATCTCGGTTCCAATTACATCCACTTTTATATAAGCTTATGTCCATAGTTTTCTTGAAAACCATTTCTGAGATTCCATCCTTCAGTGCTGCGTATATAAGCAGAATGATCCAATACAGTATTAGAGCTCTGAGAAGCGGTCTGGTGGATTAAATTGGCGAAACCGCTGGGAGGGTTCACCACTGATGAGCCAAACCCTCCCAATATATATTTCATTGCAATAAGGACAGTAGAAGTTTGTATTATGTATAAAATAAACATTCGTGTTCTTAAATCCTTTCATTTTATATGTATAGATGGCGCGTTATTGCTTTGTGTTAACTTTTATATAGCGTACAAAGGTTTTAGGAAGAAATATTTTATTAACATTCAAAAATGAAATTTTAGCAGTATTATTGAGCTAAAACTATAAAATTTGGTAAGTTTAAGATGCCCAAATAGGAATTTGATTAAAATATAAAATTAAATTTTATCAATATTTTTAAGCTAAAAACTATAAAATTTAGGAAGATGATATTAAAAATTAATATTCAAAATAGAGTGATTTATATTTTTTCCTGTTGTATTTGTAAAATATTTTAATTAAACTTTAATCTGTGAAATGGAACACTCCATTTTTCCAATCAATTCTCTAAATTTTCCAATTAATCAATAGGTGAGAGAGGAAAGGGGGACGTAGATATATATGTTTTATAAGCATTAAGGTAGGTTTGGAATGATCTACTGTATAAGATAAAGTGTGAACAAAATAATAGAAAAATAATAAAAAGGTCAGGTGTTGATATTTAAAATAATGAAGGTATATCCTGACCAAGAGCACATGTGCTTTTTAGATGGCAGAGCGCCATCTAGTGGAACAGAAATCAACTAAACATTGCTTTAGTCTGTTCCCTGATATTTGGCCAACCCATTTTCTTGATAAATCAATAAAAGCAATCCACGACGCGTTTCGCGCTGTTGGCGCTCGTCAGCATGGAGCAGGCTGTACCACTGCGACCAAAAAGATTTTTGGTCCCAGAGGCTTCTTGAAAAACCAAGAAATGGGTATTTAAAGCCAAACTTGCGTAAATACGCTTAACATGTGAAAAAAATGATAGAAAAATAAATAAATAAAAATGTCAGGTGTTGATATTAAAAATAAAAAAGGCATATCCTGACCAATTTTTTAATTTTTTCTATCATTTTTTCACATATATTCATATATTCAATGATTCGCCTTTTGACTGAAACTCAGTGTTATGTTTTCTTAATATTATATAAAAATATGATTTTACATATTCACTTATTTACACACTGTTATATCGAAGCAAAAGATATTTTTTTTAAATAGGCTTCGAGTCAAAGCAATACTTTGAAAACACACAAAGAAATTTGGAAATAATTAAATTTGTTATGTTAATGGAAGGCCATTTTTGTATAAGGAATATTAGATTTTTCGTGTCAAAATCTTATTACAACTTTACAAAACTGGAAGAATATATACGGTGTGCATAATGGCAAGGTATTTAATAAAATTAGGGATGGTAAAGACGCTAAATTTTGGATTAAGTTCACATGTCTAGAAAATCTATAAATACACACACACAAAAGCCTTTAATAGGGACTTGCCCCATACAGATTCTCCCAATTGGGTAAGGTAATAATCATCTTGTGTTATTTACATAGAAATTGAACTGGCTTTACTCTTCGTCTCAAAGTCATTCACTTGTTGACTGGTCTTTACATAATGTTGATCTGAAAAATTCATAGTAAGTTATTGCCTTAGATTTGTTTGCTGATATTTTTGAAAGCAATACGTAGGGTGAAATGTTGGTGCATTTAATTTGTTGATATAGGGCCTTCCTTTCTTCATCAAGGGCTGTACAATTAAGCAGGTAATGGGGGAGTTCTTCAGTAATTTCCTTGTCACATAGTGTACATATTAAGTTTTTGGCCTCAAACGTCAGAAACTGGATTTTTTTAAGACTGTAAAAATCGATAAAGGCTTTCAAACGTAAATAATGGTAATTAGCATTATATTTTGAGCATATAGCAAATGTTGAGAATACTGACATCTACCGGAGGAAATATAATCTAAACCTTGATTTTTGTTTCAATTTCTAGATATATATATTTATTTTTCTTTCAAAATTTCATCATTATATATATAATTTATAATTAATATGTATACACACAATTATTTACACTGTTGTATATAAATCTCTCTCTTTCACGCACAATGTGTGGACAAAATAATAATAATGGTATTGATCTGTAATATTATATATAATTGTTAGCTGTATATATACTGATTGTAATATTTAAATCAAAGATACAATTCTTTCATTGGCCTTGTAGAACGAGAGTGGTGTACGCGTGCTAGCATGTTTTAGTGAAAAAGACAAACATCCTCGATAAAGAGAGGCGAGTTTCCCCTCGAAATATTGGAACAATAAAATAATTATAAATTCAATATATGCATCTTTTTTGAATATATTTATGCATGAAGTAACTTTCGTGATTTAAATGTTTAATTTTCATGCATATAAATGGTGTTATTGTCCATATGGCATTTGGCAAAATTGGCAATTGGCATTATATTTTAAGCATATAGCAAATGTTGATAATACTGACATCTACCGGAGGAAATATCAATTAAACCTTTATTTTGTTTTAATTCTGAAATATATATGAAGGAACTTTGGAGCTTTAAATGTTTACTTTTATTTTATATAGATGGCGCTTTATTGCCCTATAATTAATTCATGCCTATCTTGCCTTATCCTTATTGTTTGTGGAAGAGCATTGCTCAATGCAAATATTTATATTAAGAAAAAAGGCATCTCCTTATCGTGAAACTGAAAGTTGCTGATGGCTTGCGCCATCTATCGGAATAAATATCAACTAAATATTCATTCCGATATTTTTTTTTTTTTTGCTTATCCCTAGTACACGTGGTACAGGTCATGATAATTATGGTGAGTAGAAGAAGGCGACTGCTTTTACTGTAAGTGCACCACATATCTACACATGTGAAAAGCAGAATTCATTCCGATAGATGGCCATCAGCAACTTTCAATTGCACTATAAGGAGATCCCTTTTCTTAATGTATACACTTTATACCACTACAATTTAACATTTGTACTATTTTTCAAATATTTATATGTAATTCTACTGTGCTAAAAGCTTATGTCCATAGTGTACTTAAATACCATTTCTAAGATTCCACCCATCAGTGCAGCATATATAGGCAGAATGATCCAATACAGTATTAGAGCTCTAAGAAGCGGTTTGGTAGATTAAATTGGCTAACCCATATTTGGCCAACTCATTTTCTTGATAAATCATAAAAAGCTAACCACAAACGCGTTTCGGACTGTTGGCTCTCGTCAGCGTGGTGCAGGCTGTACCTCTATGAGCAAAAATATTTGGTCCCATAGGCTTTTTGAGGAATCAAGAAATGGGCAACTCTGCCTTTGCTGGTCCCAAGCCCGGATGAAAAGGAGGAGGGGGAGCAGTAAGAAGCTCACTAAAAAACCTGGGTTCAGCTGGGTCGGCTGATAGTACCCTGTAAGGGCTCCTAATCCAGGGATACAGGATGAGCAGCGTTTGTACTCCATGTTAGGAGCAGCTGCACATGGCGTCGGCCTGCCACTGAGTAGTGCTCCTAATCTTAATTCTACTTCACTCAGTCATGATGGTTGTCAAACAGACACCATCAAGGGTCACAACTTGATGCCCTAATATGATTGAGTGGAGATAAGAAAGAAAAAGAAGAAATGGGTATTTAAGGCCAAACTTGTATAAATACACTAAACATGTGAAAACACTATGAAACATAAAGAAATCTTGTATAGAAAGTGAATCTCCATGATGTGTTTAAGTGATGGGGCCTAAGGAAGATAGGAATGTGGGTCGCAGTGACATAACTGCGTTGACAAGAGACACCAATTAGTCTGTCCTACTAACTCTGTCCCACTCTCTGTCACTTGGTGACATTTAACGAGGAGACATCCCAATCACAAACTTTCTCTTGAAACTTTCCCCCATTTTTTTTTACTCGTTTACTTTGTTGAGGTATGAAGTTATAAAAGAAACATTTTCAAGAATGGTATTGGAGAACAACTTGTATTATTTGTAGTAAATAGTATTTTTGGACTTTTTTTACCGTTAGTTACCATTGTTAGAAATTGATATAGATTTTTAATACCACATTTTTAAATATATTAATGCTACTTTAATAACTATATACTGCAAAGATAAAAATCCCATTAAATCATGAACATAACTCATTTTGTTGTTGAAGTGTCCAATGAAGAGCTCAGATGTCTCCATACATCTCTATTACAGCAATAGAGATGTCCACTATCTTAGGTGTGTAAAGCTGCTGTTCTGGGTCCATGTCAATTTTCTGTTGTTGTCGTGTCCAATGAAGATCCTCAGATGTCTCCATACATCTCTATTACAGCAATAGCGATGTCCACTATCTTAGGTGTGTAAAGCTTCTGTTCAGGGTCCATGTCAATTTTCTGTTGTTGTTGTGTCCAAAGAAGAGCCTCAGATGTCTCCATCCATCTCTCTATCACAGCAGTCGCAATATCCACTATCTTGGGTGTGTAAAGCTGCTGCTCTGGGTCCATGTCAATTTTCTGTTGTTGTTGTTGTTGTGTCCAATGAAGAGCCTCAGATGTCTCCGTACATCTCTCTATCACAGCAGTCGCAATGTCCACTATCTTGGGTGTGTAAAGCCGCTGCTCTGGGTCCATGTCAATTTTCTGTTGTTGTTGTTGTGTCCAATGAAGAGCTCAGATGTCTCCATACATCTCTATCACAGCAGTCGCAATGTCCTCTATATTGGATGTGTAAAGCCGCTGCTCTGGGTCCATGTCAATTTTCTGTTGTTGTTGTCGTGTCCAATGAAGATCCTCAGATGTCTCCATATATCTCTATCACAGCAGTCGCAATGTCCTCTATATTGGGTGTGTAAAGCCGCTGCTCTGGGTCCATGTCAATTTTCTGTTGTTGTTGTCGCGTCCAATGAAGAGCCTCAGATGTCTCCGTACATCTCTATCACAGCAGTCGCAATGTTCTCTATCTTGGGTGTGTAAAGCTGCTGTTCTGGGTCCATGTCAATTTTCTGTTGTTGTTGTCGTGTCCAATGAAGGGCCTCAGATGTTTCCGTACATCTCTATCACAGCAGTCGAAATGTCCACTATCTTGGGTGTGTAAAGCCGCTGCTCTGGGTCCATGTCAATTTTCTGTTGTTGTTGTCGCGTCCAATGAAGAGCCTCAGATGTCTCCGTACATCTCTATCACAGCAGTCGCAATGTCCTCTATCTTGGGTGTGTAAAGCTGCTGTTCTGGGTCCATGTCAATTTTCTGTTGTTGTTGTCGTGTCCAATGAAGAGCCTCAGATGTCTCCATACATCTCTATCACTGCAGCAGCAATGTCCACTATCTTGGGTGCCTAAAGCGGTTGCTCTGGGTCCATGTCAATTTCTGCAAGGCTGCGGCCATTACTGGACATGAGAATATGTGGGACATGGATCACCATTCTTTTATATAAGGAACTGTATAAAATATAGTAAGATAAAAGATATTTTATTAAATATCTTCAGTTACAAATTGACTAAATAAAATACAATTTTTGTTCTTTTTTTAACTTAATTTATATGATCTTAATTATTACGTTTATACACTAATCGAAATAGAAATACATGCCAAAAAGTAAAACTTCCCTTAGTTTTGTCCATGTATATTTGTTATAGGTACAGTCTAGTGGTCCTCTCTATTCCGCTATAATTTACATTGTCTGGTTCGATGTGTGTTGTATCGTCGGAAAAATAAAAAATGTGTATCATTTCAGTAATTATAATTTTATATTTATAAAATACTAGACGGGTGACCCGGGCTTCGCCCCGGGATTGACCCGTATGCATATCTACCCGAGTGATATATATTTAGATAGGATTTTTTAAAATAATTGATTGTTATTAGCATTATCTATTTGTTTGCATTAGCATAATTCAATCTAATCTTTGATAGAGGGCGCTGTTCCTGAGCTAAGTAGAATAATTTGAATATATAGTTTTAATAATTGATTTATATATTATAAAATAGCCTATCGTCTTCCCCGTATTTTTTTTACCTATGTATGGAAATTTTGGTTTGAATTAGTGAACTACTGCGAATTTGTATACCGAACATACAAACAAACAAACATACAAACATTGATTTTTATATATATAGATATTATTAGGATACATTGTATATTTATAATTATATGTATTTCTTCTGTCCTCATAGCTTATGTCCATATTTCATCTAAAATACCCATTCCAAGAGTCTAGCATCAGTATCACTATAAAAGGAAGTCCCAAAAATACAATATAACAGCAGTATGGTAGATTAAACTGGCGAAACCGCTGGTAGGGTTTACCACTGATGAGCCAGGCCCTCCCATTAATTTTTCAATTGCAGTAAAGGCAGTAGAAATTGTTTAATTTTTAAAATAATCATACGTGTCTATAATAGTTTGGAAAATATATTATTGCGAGAAATAAATTCTGATAGAACTTCCAAGCCGTAGCGAACTGAAGGCGATTAACATGCAACAAGCCAAAAATACCCCGTACATTCCTGTCGCGCATATACGTGACAAGTTAAAATAGCTTGTCGCCGTGGGAGCTTGGGTTTCTGCGGCGTTTTTTATCTGAGCGAGCTATGTGGGACGGTAGAGTCGCCGGGTTGTATCGTCTGCTGATTTTATTATGTCTTCTGCTTACTTTCTGTCTTCTGATACTTTATCTCTTTTGCTTACTTATGTTCTCCTACTTATTTTTTATTCTTCTGAAGCTTTCGTTCCTCTGCTTACATTTTTCTCTTCCTCTTACTTTCTGTCTTCTGCTTACTTTCGATCTTATTCACACTTTTTGCCTTCTGTTTACTTTCGTTCTTCTGCTTAATTTCGTTTTTCTGCTTACTTTCTGTCTTCTGCTTACTTTCTCTCTTCTGCTTACCTTCGTTCTTCTGCTCAATTTCTGCTTTCTGTTTACTTTCGTTCTTCTGCATAATTTCGTTTTTCTGCTTACTTTCTGTCTTCTGCTTACCTTCGTTCTTCTGCTCACTTTCAGCCTTCTGTTTACTTTCGTTCTTCTGCTTAATTTCGTTTTTCTGCTTACTTTCTGTCTTCTGCTTACCTTCGTTCTTCTGCTCACTTTCTGCCTTCTACTTAATTTCGTTTTTCTGCTTACTTTCTGTCTTCTGCTTACTTTCGATTTTCTTTACACTTTCTGCCTTCTGTTTACTTTCATTCTTCTGCTTAATTTCTGCCTTCTATTTATTTTCTGTATTCTTCTTACTTTTGTTTTTCTGTATATTTTCTGTTTTCGTTTATTCTCTACTTGCATTTTGTCTTCTATGATCCTGTTTCTAAGACTGATTTTCAGGACACCAAATAACAAGGGCTTCTCTGTGAGAATGGATGAGAAAGATAAATATCATTGATCAATTTGCATAAAGACCATCATCCTCAAGTCTTTGATATATATATATATATATATATATATATATATATATATATATATATATATATATATATATATATGTGACAATATCGTTGCGGAATTTCTTGTTGTTCGATTTGAATGGTGAGGATTGGTTGAAACGCAGTCGTTGAGTGGCAAGTGAAGCATACAGTTTAGGAATAATCAGGACACGTGATGGGGTTTGAAAATAAAAGGCAACTGGTTTGGAGGAAAGAAAGCTTGAGAAGAGCGGAGCGGGTTTTGATTGTTAATTATCTGATCACATGGCGGTGATTGACTTAGCTATGAGCTGAGCAGAGTGAGAGAGGTCCAGAGCCGATGTCACCTCGTTGGGAGCGGAGGAGCAACTACATAGGTGTTGTTCCTATGGGAGCGAAAGCACTACTCTAGGTGTTGTTCCGATGGGAGCGAAAGTGCTACTGACCATTCTTGCTTCTCGATTTAACACCAAGACTTAGCTTCTTTCCCATTGGTCGAGGGATGGAACGTGCCCGTCTTTCTATTGGTTGACCTATTTAGGGGATACTTTCTAATTGGCCCTGCGGCTTTCTTTGGTGGAAGATATCACCGATCTTGTCAGGAAGTATTGGGTGTTAGCTCGACTCTTATAACTTCCGCGGTTACCAGATACGTCCGGTCCTGCTCCGGAAATATTGGGCGTCTCTCACTTTTATAACTTCTGCGGTCACCAGATACGTCCGGCCTCGGTCAGGAAGTATTGACTGTACAAGTTATTTATAATTGTGCCCGCTTTAAGCCTACTTCCTATGTCTTGTTGCTACTTTCTGTCCTCCAGTTACCTTATTCTTTATTAAATCTTTGAAAATCATACATTGTACATGTATAGTGGGTCGGGGGTGCATACAATTATATACAAATTATGACATATATATATATATATATAAACAGTTCTAAAAATAGAGCAATCCATACTTAAATCATTAGATAGTAAAAAGGCATATATTGGATTGAATAAAATATTTATTTGCCAATATTTCGGTTGGCTGAGCGTTGTGTATACATAAATGTAATGCCTTGATAAAGGTTGGCGTTCAGCCAACCGAAATATTTGCAAATAAATAGTTTATTCAATCCAATAACTATCTAATATATAAACAGCGTGTCTTAAAGCCACCGTTCCAAGGCACACGTAAGGTAATTATGAGCGGATTAGCTGTTATTCTCTCATGACGATTGGCGGCCAGATAATGGCCTTCCTAAGTCATGGTGTTTTATTTTATCGTCTCTGATTTGGTCGCTTGGTAGTGATTTAGGTTTGATACTTGATTGTTTTCATAGCTGACAAACTAAATATCTGTTAAAAACCGATCCATTTGGCGACTTGTATCTGAAATTGACTTATTTCCATTCTCCCAAAAACTCTTTTATTATAAAACATCCGATAAACGATTATGTTATCATTTATTTAAGGACAGTGTAGAAAATTGTTTTTTTTTTAAATATACATATGCGTTAAAATAGTTAATTTTTTAAATAATAGATGGCGGACTGATTGAGGATTCCATTTGGATCCCTTGTGGATCTCGTGGAATAAAGTCCGCCCTAGACTGACGAGGGCCATTAGCTGGAAACCACGGTCTCTAGGTGGACGCTTCTAAGTTTTCCAAAGCTGGTGTTGTGGCTTTGTCACCGACCTGAGGCCGCTAGTTTGCGGCGATGGTCAATAAATGGCGTCTATTTTGACGGGAGAGGTGACCTTTATCTTTATAGATGAATATCCTCCCGGCAAAATATCCATCTATATATATATATATTTTTTTTTTTTTTGAAAATAGAGCAATTCATAAATAAATCTTTAAATAAAAAGGCATATATTGGATCAAAATATCATTTATTTTACCAATATTTCAGTTGGCTAAACGCTAACCTTTATCAAGGTATTATAACATTTTTAATATTTAAAATGAATGGTATTTTAATCCAATATATGCCTTTTTATTTAAAGATTTATATACATATATGTAATATTGTTGCAAATGTCGAAGTATGGATAAGCTGGCAGTCGTGTACGTGAGGCGAGTGTTGATGTTATTCCCACACGCGGACAACAAGAAGCAGAGGCAGGGCTAGATGTTATCACATAGAGGAACAGCCCACGGGACAGAGGTAGAGGCCATGACACAAACTTGGATGCTTATCCCCGAGACATGGAGGGAGAGACTGAGAGAGAGACAGGCTGAAGCGGACTGCCGAGAAACAACCCCTAGAACCATCTGCTGCTGCCCTGCCAAAACTTGTCCTGTTTTCAGGGGTCGTCTCTAAAGAGTCCCTGGGGGCCCCACATGGGCTGGGCGTTGCCTTTTCCTCCCCTCTGTCCCTGCCACCAGCTGACCGCTCTCTCTTTAGATCTTTATTTTTACGTCACCATTTTTTAGTTTAAATACAAATAGGGGGTTAAAATACAAATAGTTTATATACAAAACATGGGGTGGTAGTAAATAGAAAGTATCATTATTATACAGTTTAAAATACACGATATATATATGAAAAAACAATAGAAAAAAATAAAAGATAAGTGGGTCAGGTGTTGATATTAAAAATAAAGAAGGCATCTCCTGACCACGTCGGTGGTCAGCTTTTCTTGATTAATCAAGAATGGGTATTTGGCCAATTCTGTAATAATTAAAAATCAACGAGAATAGTTGATATTTATTCCGATAGATGGCGCAAGACATCAGAAACTTTCAGTTGCACGACAAGGAGATGCCTTTTTCTTAATTTATGCACCTTATCCCAGTACAATATCACATTTGTACAGTTATTATTTATATATATATATATATATATGGTACAAAGAGCTGTGTTACCGGATGTAAACATTGTAATAAATCCACAACTAAAAGACCCGCAGACGATCGTTAATGTTGCCGAACGTGACTTTCAAAATTCCAATTAAAACCCAAACGCCCTCATTGATTTTTATGACAAACATTTTGGACACGTGGGACATTTTTATTGGCCGACTTTATGAAGTTACTCTCTGTGTGTGTGTTTTTTTATCTTCTTTGTGTGTTTATACTAATTTAGAATTAATCTTTTGGCAAATATTTAAACTTTGTAGCACACACAACACACATTTTGTTGTGGATTTTAAATATGTTTTTAAAATTTAAAGCTTAAAATATTTAATAAATATTTTTAAAAGGGGTTAATATATATATATTGAAATAATAATTCCTTCACTAAACTTTAAGAACGAAATACTTGATGAGGAAAGAGTTTCTTTATTACACAAAATTAGTTCACAAGCTTTCGGGCACAATCACCCTTCTACTGGTGTAAAACGAGACAAAATTATTAGTGGCATTCAGCTATATACATATATACAAAAAGTAAGAAAATAAGACAGATATGTAAAATTGTGCCAGAGAAAATTAACATAATATTGGAGGATCATTCATAAAATTAAGCAAAGCAAGTAAATAAACGTATAATACATTCAATACTTGGCTATTACAGAAACTAAGTATGAACAACGACTGTTAAACGAAATAAAACAAAATAAAATAGAAATAAAATAAAATAAAATAAACCAAAATTGCCATTGACGTGTAAAAGTATAAGTAAGTTAATGAAAACTAGATCTTTCAGGTAGGAGGTTCCAGTACTAAATTATCATATATTTCAGGAAGGTCTATTGCTCTATTGATGCTTTTAAATTTTTTGGTGAGTATAGCTTCCAGGACCAATCGCTGGTGTTTGTTCTTAATCTCATGATAATGGGCCGAGGGGTTATAGATATTGAATGTGTGGCCTGTGTCCCGTATGTGTTGGTAAAACTAGAGAGCGGGGATCTTTCCTTTTTACCGATCTATCATGCTCCACCATTCTGGTCTTCACCATTCTCCCAGTCTCTCCGACATACTTGGCATCACACTGCTCACATGATATGGAGTAAATGGCATTGTGATAATTAAGGGAATCAATGGTTACACTACTTCTTGCTATTGTCTGTTTTAGTTTGGTTGCCAGACTGAGTGTGTTGGAGAAATATGAGTTTACCCCATATCTATTCAGAATTCGTGCTATGGCCGCCGATTTGTAAGAGTATGGAATAAAACAGGTGGACCGGTATTGAGCAGTATTTCTTATTCCTGAGAAAACATAAAAATGTTTGCAAACAAAGGATGTCGGATAGCCTGCAGAGTTGAGATTCTTGATTATGTTCTGTTTCTCTATTGCCTGGAAAGATGGAAGGGAACAATGGGTGTGTATACGCTTAGATAAAGTTTTTATAATACTGATTTTTTGGGAATTGGGACAACAGGAAGTGTAATGCGTGTAGTTGGGGAGGAAATCTTTTTTGTAATATACGGTAGTGTGGTAAGAGTTTGGAGTTTGAATTATTAGAACATCAAGGAATGGTATTACACCCCCTTGAGCTATTTCTATGGTAAACGACATATCCTCATTGTAACTGTTAAGGGATGCTAATATAGTTTCGTATGAACTCTGATCACAGACACAAAAGATATCATCTACATATCTGCGCCATAACACGATATCTGTTCTATGTTTTTCATTGATTGATTTGTCAACCATGATCATCACCAATTCTGCTGCAACTGTTGAAAACGAACTCCCCATTGGGGAACCCCGTATCTGTCTGTATGCTTGCGACTCAAATTTAAATACACTCATATTTAGACAAATATCTGCCAGGCATACTATTGTTTGTATGGTGGATGCATCGGTCTGTATTTCTGTCAGGAAGGCAACTATGCTTTCTCTAATAACTGAGTGGGGTAAGCTTAAAAACAATGAAACTACATCATAAGAGCACATTATGGTGTTTGGACCAGGGGAAATTTTCCATAACTCCTCAATGAAATTAGGTGTGTTGTGTACCGTGAATTTATGATTATATTGTTTTAGTAACGGGGAGAAAAAATTAGATAAATACCTGGCTAATGGGGCTGACGGTGATCTGTGACAGGCTACGATAGGGCGCAGTGGGACATTAGGTTTGTGTATCTTAGGTAATCCATATATGTAGGCGTCTGTGGTAAGGCGTGATGTGAATAATTTGAATTCTTCTGAGTTAATCTGGGAGAGTCTTTTTTGTTCTAATAGAGCTTTCCTGAAATCCTGATAGGTGCGAAGCTTGGCATCCTCATCTATGGGAATAAAAGTAGATTCATCTGTAAGGACGTCCATCATTTTGGATCTATACGTTGAGATATCCATAACGACTGTCTGTGATCCTTTATCAGAGTTGCAGATTATGATGTCACTCCGATCTTTCAACCTTTTCATAATGGTTCTCTCCATGCGGGCCTGAGGATTTTGGGTTGTGGGATTCATGAGTACGGATGAGATACGGCTTCTAATATCATTTTTCGCCTGGTGACTAAGGTCCTTAATAGAAGCCTCTACACCGCTGATGATCCTAGGGACATCAGGTTTGGCTTCATTGCGATAATTCAAGCCCTTAGATAGCAAGGAGATCTCTGCTTGGAGGAGATCATGGTTGACAAATCAATCAATGAAAAACATAGAACAGATATCGTGTTATGGCGCAGATATGTAGATGATATCTTTTGTGTCTGTGATCAGAGTTCATACGAAACTATATTAGCATCCCTTAACAGTTACAATGAGGATATGTCGTTTACCATAGAAATAGCTCAAGGGGGTGTAATACCATTCCTTGATGTTCTAATAATTCAAACTCCAAACTCTTACCACACTACCGTATATTACAAAAAAGATTTCCTCCCCAACTACACGCATTACACTTCCTGTTGTCCCAATTCCCAAAAAATCAGTATTATAAAAACTTTATCTAAGCGTATACACACCCATTGTTCCCTTCCATCTTTCCAGGCAATAGAGAAACAGAACATAATCAAGAATCTCAACTCTGCAGGCTATCCGACATCCTTTGTTTGCAAACATTTTTATGTTTTCTCAGGAATAAGAAATACTGCTCAATACCGGTCCACCTGTTTTATTCCATACTCTTACAAATCGGCGGCCATAGCACGAATTCTGAATAGATATGGGGTAAACTCATATTTCTCCAACACACTCAGTCTGGCAACCAAACTAAAACAGACAATAGCAAGAAGTAGTGTAACCATTGATTCCCTTAATTATCACAATGCCATTTACTCCATATCATGTGAGCAGTGTGATGCCAAGTATGTCGGAGAGACTGGGAGAATGGTGAAGACCAGAATGGTGGAGCATGATAGATCGGTAAAAAGGAAAGATCCCCGCTCTCTAGTTTACCAACACATACGGGACACAGGCCACACATTCAATATCTATAACCCCTCGGCCCATTATCATGAGATTAAGAACAAACACCAGCGATTGGTCCTGGAAGCTATACTCACCAAAAAATTTAAAAGCATCAATAGAGCAATAGACCTTCCTGAAATATATGATAATTTAGTACTGGAACCTCCTACCTGAAAGATCTAGTTTTCATTAACTTACTTATACTTTTACACGTCAATGGCAATTTTGGTTTATTTTATTTTATTTTATTTCTATTTTATTTTGTTTTATTTCGTTTAACAGTCGTTGTTCATACTTAGTTTCTGTAATAGCCAAGTATTGAATGTATTATACGTTTATTTACTTGCTTTGCTTAATTTTATGAATGATCCTCCAATATTATGTTAATTTTCTCTGGCACAATTTTACATATCTGTCTTATTTTCTTACTTTTTGTATATATGTATATAGCTGAATGCCACTAATAATTTTGTCTCGTTTTACACCAGTAGAAGGGTGATTGTGCCCGAAAGCTTGTGAACTAATTTTGTGTAATAAAGAAACTCTTTCCTCATCAAGTATTTCGTTCTTAAAATATATATATATATATTTTAAAATGTATATTTAATATAATATTATTATATATTTAATCAATTATATATATATATGTTATAAATAAAGACGAATGAGATGTCTTTTGATTTTTGATCATGTTGAGGATTATGGTTATGCAGTCGGGGTTGAAATCTTGAAAGTGTAATACTAAAAAAAGTATTGAGCAGTAATTGATTTAATTGAGCTAAGGAATATATAAAAGAACATAATTTGGTAAAAGTACTGCCTGACTTAAGGCATAAGAATAAAAAAAATGGAAAGCTTATTTACATAATGTACAAAAGGTTTGAGCCGGCCATCGGGAAACAACAACAATGGGTTATTATATGCAAAGCGTGACCTCTGGCGGTCGATTTAGCAGAGTATTTGAATCTATGACATATGATTTTAAATAAAATAATATTTTAATATAATATACATATATATACACTCATGGAAAAACCTTAAGGAAGAGGAATTCTTTGATTTCGCCAGTCGTCTGTTTTTTTTTTTAAGGAGACAATTTTGTTCACACTTGGTTATCTCGTGTGTCTTCAATAAAAGTCACTGTAATATCTTTCAGAGTTATTGTCTGTATCCCGATATACATGCTAAAAGGTACAACTTCCTTTAGTTTGTCCATGAGTGTATATACACTTGGTTATCTCGTATGTCTTCAATAAAGGTCACTGTAATATCTTTCAGAGTTATTGTCTGAATCCTGATATACATGGTTAAAAAGTACAACTTCCTTAAGTTTTGTCCATGAGTGTATATACACTTGGTTATCTCGTGTGTCTTCAATAAAGCTCACTGTAATATCTTTCAGAACTATTGTCTGAATCCTGATATACATGGTATATATTATAAAAATATATACTTTATATATATATAAACATTAAGAGATTTAAACAAGAGAAACAATAAATATTAATTTGACCACATAAATGATTCAGACACAATGTGTATGATAATTATAATTTTATTAATAATTATTTGATTCCTGTTTGTTTCAGAAATTCTACGGTTAAGACATTCTACGTCTAACATAGAAGAAAGCATAGTTCTACATTAGAAGAAAAAACGTAAGTTATTAAATAATACCCTAATGTTAATGTTTTTGGCCGTATTTAGAGAGACAATTATATATCTTATTAAAAATCATTTAAAAACAGTATGTTTCTTTTGTTTAACTGTCTTCATAGCTTATGTCTATTTTTTGTTTAAATATCATACCTAAAATACACTCATAGACAAAACTTAAAGAAGTGGAAAGTTCTTTGATATCGCTGGTCGTTTATATATATATTTTTTTTTTCAAGAAGAAGAAGAAAGAAGCAATTTTTTTTCACACTTGGTTATCTCGTGTGTCTTCAATAAAGTTCACTGTAATATCTTGCAGAGTTATTGTCTGAATCCCGATATACATGTTAAAAGGTACAACTTCCTTAAGTTTTGTCCATGAGTGTATATACACTTGGTTATCTCATGTGTCTTCAATAAAGGTCGCTGTAATATCTTTCAGAGTTATTGTCTGAATAATGATATACATGATAAAAGATACAACTTCCTTAAGTTTTGTCCATGAGTGTATATACACTTGGTTATCTCGTATGTCTTCAATAAAGGTCACTGTAATATCTTTCAGAGTTATTGTCTGAATCCCGATATACATGCTGAAAGGTACAACTTCCTTGAGTTTTTTTCATGAGTGTATATACACTTGGTTATTTCGTGTGTCTTCAATAAAGGTCACTGTAATATCTTTCAGAGTTATTGTCTGAATCTCGATATACATGCTGAAAGGTACAACTTCCTTGAGTTTTTTTCATGAGTGTATATACACTTGGTTATTTCGTGTGTCTTCAATAAAGGTCACTGTAATATCTTTCAGAGTTATTGTCTGAATCTCGATATACATGCTGAAAGATACAAGTTCCTTAAGTTTTGTCCATGAGTGTATATACACTTGGTTATATCGCGTGTCTTCAATAAAGGTCACTGTAATATCTTTCAGAGTTATTGTCTGAATCCCGATATACATGCTAAAAGGTACAACTTCCTTAAGTTTTGTCCATGAGTGGATATACACTTGGTTATCTCGTGTGTCTTCAATAAAGGCCACTGTAATATCTTCCAGAATTATTGTCTAAATCCCGATATACATGCTAAAAGATACAACTTCCTTAAGTTTTGTCCATGAGTGTATACGAGGTGTGTTCAAAAAGTTTCGCGACTTTTGTGTTTTTTCAAAAATTATTTATTTATTCATGAATACCTATTTTGTTCCCTTCAAAGTAATCCCCATGAGATATTATACACTTGTGCCAACGGTTTTTCTAATCTTCGAAGCACTTCAAAAAATCATTTTTTAAAAATCTTTTCAGCTCCTCCTTCGATGCCGTCTTTATCTCGTCAAGCGTAGCGTAACGTCGTCCTTTCGTGGGCCTCTTCAGTTTAGGGAACAAGAAAAAGTCACAGGGGGCCAGATCTGGGGAATACGGTGGCTGCGGCATCATTAGTGCGTTGTTTTTGGCCAAAAAGTCGCGCACAAGCAACGATGTGTAAGCAGGGGCGTTATCGTGGTGCAAAAGCCAATTTTTGTTCTTCCACAAATCCGGGCGTTTCTGGCGGATTGCTTCGCGCAAATTGCGCATAACTTGCAGGTAATATTCCTTATTGACCGTTCTACCCTGTGGCAAGAACTCATGATGCACCACGCCCCTGCAATCGAATAAAAATGTCAGCAAAACTTTCACATTCGACCGAACTTGGCGCGCTTTTTTCGGTCTTGGTTCGTGCGGCAGCTTCCATTGAGATGATTGAGCTTTGGTTTCCACGTCATAACCATAAACCCACGCTTCGTCACCAGTTATGACTCTCTGGAGCAAATTTGGGTTGTCGCGGACAGAGTCCAACATCTCATTAGCAATGTTCATGCGATGCTGTTTTTGGTCGCAATTGAGCAATTTTGGTACGAATTTCGCGGCGACCCGTCTCATGCCCAATTCATTGATAAAAATCGAATGGCACGAGCCAATCGATATGTTTAGGTCCTCAGCAACTTCTCTAACGGTGATTCGACGATTGGCCAATATCATTTTCTCCACTTCATTATTTTTTTCGTCTGTTGTTGAAGTGCTCGGGCGTCCGGCACGCTCTTCGTCGTTCACATCTTCTCGGCCTTCTGAGAACATTTTGTACCACCGATAAACGTTGCTTCGGTCCAAGGTAGCTTCTCCGTATGCCACAGTCAACATTCGGAATGCATCCGCGCACTTAATTTCGTTTTTCACACAAAATATGATACAGGTTCTTTGATCCATTTTTTTAATAGGGAAAAATCGAAGACGATTCAAAACACCTGCAAGCAAAGCAGCTGTCAACAATTAAGTGAACATTCAAAATGGCCGAGCTTGTCGGCATAAGTGAGAGACATGAGTACCAACATAAAGCCACAAAAAGATCGAAATTCGAATATACGTAACCCGCGAAAATTCAAAAGTCGCGATACCTTTTGAACACACCTCGTATACACTTGGTTATCTCGTGTGTCTTCAATAAAGGTCACTGTAGTATATTTCAGAGTTATTGTCTGAATCCCGATATACATGCTAAAAGATTCCACTTCCTTAAGTTCTGTTCATGAGTGTATGTTAGCGCATTAATATAATTAAATATGTTATTTATGTGTATATATACATTTGTATGAAATTATTACGAATTTTATATTTAAAAAAATTATCAAAGAAAATTTTTAAATGTTTGCCTAGTAAAACAATATCAAATAATGAAGATATATTTCAAATTCTAAAAATGGCATTTAAATCTATCGGTTACTTTTTTAAATCCCTAATGTTTGATGTGATTTATTAATTTATATAGATGGAAAATTTGCCGGGAGGAAATTAATCCATAGAAGCAATGGGCGCCTCTCCCGTCAAAACCTGACGCCATCTATTGACCGTCGCCGCAACTATAGAAACTATAGATTTTCCATCTATATTCTAGCCATAGATTTGGCCCAGCCACATTGCCAGCAAAACACCTCTTTGGTAGATTGTGAAAATTCCATTAGATCCCGTGTGCATCTCATGGAATAAAGTCCGGCCTAGACTAACGAGGGCCATTAGCCTGAAACCATGGTCTCTAGGTGGACGCTTCTCAATTTGCCAAAGCTGGTGTTGTGGCTTTGTCACCGACCCGAGGCTGCTAGTTGCGGCGACGGTCAATAGATGGCGTCAGTTTTTGACGTTTATTTTGACGGGAGAGGCGTCCATTGCTTCTATGTTATTAATTTATGTCTTATAAAATATTTAAATATTAATTTTGATGGAGCTTGATGAATATTTAAACATGAAAATGTATTGATATGAATATAGAAACAAATAGTTCAAAGCTATCTCTGGAAAATTGATGATATTGGAAAAATGGAATTATTGAAGAATGAATATCTGCTCAGTATATTATGGTTCCAAACTTGGAAAGTTTTCAATATTTAATACAATTCGAAATAGAGATGTTTTACAAAGTTATCTCTGGAAAATTGATGATATTGGAAAAATGGAATTATTGAAGAAGGAATATCTGCTCAGTATATTATGGTTCCAAACTTGGAAAGTTTTCAATATGTAATACAATTCGAAATAGAGATGTTTTACAAAGTTATCTCTGGAAAATTGATGATATTTGAAACAAAATGGAATTATTGAAGAAGGAATATCTACTCAATATATTATGGTTCCTAACTTGGAAAGTTTTTAATATTTAATACAATTCGAAATAGAGATGTTTTACAAAGTTATCTCTGGAAAATTGATGATATTGGAAAAATGGAATTATTGAAGAAGGAATATCTGCTCAGTATATTATGGTTCCAAACTTGGAAAGTTTTCAATATTTACTAAAATTCGGAATGGAGATGTTTTACAAAGTTATAGGGATGGTCTGATTAAGACACAATTCTTTATGCGGATACCAACTCACGGGTTGTTTGGCGACCATCTTCCTTCAACAGGGCCTTTAGATGTTCCTCATCGAATTCTGATGGTCGTCCGCTTCGAGACGTATCTTCAAGGTCCAAGTCGCCGTTTTTTGAACTTTGCAAACCAATTTTGTGCTGCTCGCTCCCCTATGACACCTTTTTCATACACGTTGCATATGTCCCGAGCTGCTTCGGCTGCTTTTTGACCTCGATGAAAAGCGAAGAAAAGCAGATGTCGAAAATGTTTACTTTTTGCCTCCTGGATATTCCATTTTTAAGCCTGGAAAAAGAACAAAAATTAACGTTTTTTAAAAAACAAATAATACAGGTTTGTAGAGCAGAACAAGTACTATTTAAAGAATATAAACACTTTACCGTATAACAACAAAAACTGTTATGAAACAAAGGGATACAAAACCGAACGAACTTTCTTTACAACCCAATACATTGAATTCTTGGATCTTCAAATTCTGAATATTCCGAATATAGTAGCATACACACAAGTTGAAATTTCGAGCTGACGTGTCAAGATTGGAGATTACAAACATTTTAAATAATTTCAAGTTGAAATTTTAGAAATATCCGAATATAAATCCAAGTAAAAATAAAGAACAAGTCGAACAATTCTAAATAATTCCAAGCTAATGTTCCGAACAAACCGAAATAAGTTCTTGTTGTAATTCCGAACAATTCTAAATAATTCCAAGCTAATGTTCCGAACAAACCAAAATAAGTTCTTGTTGTAATTCCGAACAATTCTAAATAATTCCAAGCTAATGTTCCGAACAAACCAAAATAAGTTCTTATTGTAATTCCGAACAATTCTAAATAATCCCAAGCTAATGTTCCGAACAAATTCAGTAAGTATATAGAGTACATATACAATGTATTCATAAAGTATAAAATATATACACTAAAATATGAAATAAAACAGCATACAAGTATATATTTTAAAAAATACATTAAACAAGAGTACAGATATACAAAATGCAAATAAAACAAATGGAGTTTTGAAACTAGAGCAATCCATAAAAAAATCTTTAATTAAAAAGGCATATATTGGATCAAAATATCATGATAAAGGTTGGTGTTCAGCCAACAGAAATATTGGTAAAATAAATGCTATTTTGATCCAATATATGCCTTTTTAATTAAATAAATAAGAGTGAGTATAAATACCTATACAGCATCTACTATGTAATCTTACTTTTGAAGAAAATATATACGTATATAGAAAAGAAAATAAATCAAAACTGACAGTTTATCCAAATCATCACTGATACAAACCATTGAAACAATTAGAAG
>CP092879.1:59827346-59838478 GCA_030710605.1 Cordylochernes scorpioides
CTTTAAAAATCCTGAGTTCAACTGACCCGGTTGATAGACCTCAGTAAGGGTCCCACTCCAGGAATTACGGAGGAGCTGTGTCTGTACTCATGTTAGAGTCGGCAGCAAAGGCTTCCGTGTTAGGAACGGCGTCAAACTACAGGCAAAGTCAGACTTTCACCAAAGTGTGCCTGGATCATGGTGCTATGATCAACGAAAGCTGCACCCCTATACCCCATTCCATGAGATCAACAAACGTGATACAGGCCATGATAATCATGGTGGGTAGAATTTGGCGACTGCTTTTTACTGCAAGTGCACCACGTGTCTACACATGTGGAAAGAAGTTCGACTTTGCACTTACAAATATATCAGAGTTTGGTTACTTGCACTCGCTGGTGGGGTTTGACTTTTTCAAGAATCGAGGGACCATTGGAGCATTTTTTTTAATCAGAAAAAAGTGCCCAATGCGGGAATCGAACCCGGGTCGTAACTGATCGAAAACTAGCGCTTTAGACCATCCTTCCACCAACCTCCTAGATAAAAAGTAAATGTAATAAAGAAATTAAATATGTAACAGATAAATTCAGTTTATTTTTTATCTAATATTAAAAAAAAAAGGATTGATTTTTTAAAAATAAATTGTATAAAACTGGATTAACCCGAAATATAGAAAATCCTTAATCCAATATTCAAATATTCAAAGAAATTCGACAAACATAGCTTATTTTTGAAAGGTAATTTCCAAAATTTTATCCAAAAAAAAAAAAAAAGATCGAATTTTTGTTGAACTTGTCAATTTTCACACGTGGATTGAAAATGAAGTCAGGGTGACCAAACGAGATAGGAAATATCATAGATAAATTCCCCAGGGGAAATATCGATTGGTAAAATGTCGATCAACTGGCTTGTTGTCATCGTCTGTTGAAAAATGGATGAAAGATGTTCGGCTGCCTCACAAATTTCTTTGACACCGTTGTCGGATTGTTTCCCGATAATTAGTTTCATATATATTTCCTGTGAGGCTGTTCTTTGAGTGGATTTTCAGATATTTTGTCTTTATATATGATCTCTCTTTCTCTCTCCTTTCAGATTAACATTATTAATAAAATATATTTGAGATATTTCAACGATTTTTCTTAATATATTTATATACATCGAAAGAGGCAGTCTTTAAATGTGCATCAGGTATATATATTGTTCTGAGAATATACTATTATTGTGCCTTCTACATGCTTAGGAAAAGCATTTTAAGGCATAACTCATAGTTAGGAGTCTCCAAGCGCCCGCCGCGAGGGAGGGCCAAGGAGAGGGCTGGAGAGGCGACGGCGAGGCCGTGGGCACCCCGGGGGAGAGGAGGGCTAGTGCACGCCGTTTTGAGGGAACCAAGGCAGCACCAAGCACAACTAAGGCGCCGCAGGCTTCAAAAATAGTTAAGAGAGCATTTCAGGGATCGAGACCGGAGATCAAGACCCAGAGCTCAAGAGGTCTGGCTTTAATCGTCTGGCTTTTATCCTTATTGTTTTGAGAATAGAGCAATCCATATTTAATCATTAGATAATAAAAGGCATATATTGTATTGATTAAAATATTGAAAAATAAATATTTTATTCAATCCAATATATGCCTTTTTATTATCTAATTTATATATACCAAGAACCAACCAAGAAATGGGTACTTAATAAGAAATGGCCAAATATCAGGAAACAGGTTAAATCAACGTTTAGTTGATTTCTGTTCCATTAGATGGCGCTCTGCCATCTAAAGATCTCATGTGCTCGTGGAACACTCGTGCTCGAATAATGCACAAACACCATTTTTGGCAAATTCAGATGGCAAATGGAAAAAAAATTACAATATTCCATAACTTTCTTATCATAACTTATAATAAAAAAATTCTCCTTTTTATAATGTATTCAGTGTTTTAAAAAAATTATACATTGAAAAATACTTCGCTTCTTAGTTAAAAGACCTTTTTAAAAACCATTAACTATTAAACCACGGTGATAGTTATAGGTAGTTAGAGATATATGTTGGTTCACACGGCGGAAGTAATCCATCTTGTAAAATAGGTGAATAAATTTTGGATGGAATTTTTTATTCATTAAAATGATGGATGATCTGGCAATTGGGTTTTGTTTACATAATTAGCCTGTGGCTCCATCTCTTGACAGGAAGGGGAAACATTTTTGTAATAATTGACACACTTTTGAGCATTTTTGCACAATTTTAAAAGGAATAAAAATGTGAAATACAAATACGTGTATAAGACAGCTTCATACAGCTTGAGGAACTATATTACTATGCGACTTGATTTACATCAATGTAAATAATTAATAAGTTACTTTAGAACTCATTGTAAAACGTAGTTTATATAGCTTACTTTTAATAGCGACACCTAATTTCGCCATTCATTTAATAACGTCATTGAGATTTTGTGATTTATTTTAGATATAGCCTTACCATAGGCTACCTTAGACCCAACCAGAGACTATGGGTCCAGGTATGCTCTTATGAAATATTCGCAGCTAAAATCCCAAACTGATTATCATTTCCCCATCCATCACCTGAAGAGTTACCTGGTCGGATTCAACTTCCTCAAGGAATTAATAATATGGCTCAAGGAGATCATAGTTACTTTATAACTCATTGTAAATAGCTCAACTTGATCAACTTTCTCTCTCCACGATACTAATTATTACAGATAACTTCATCAACTTCCATCTTGCTTAACATATTGTAAATAACTACCTTGTGATTTCTTCTATCTGCTTATGTTGTTGCTTATTTGTTTAATGGATATGTTTATTTAATGCTCTTTTTTCTTTATTGTTTATTTTCTTTTTGATAATTCTGTTACCTACTCTACTACAATTATTGTAAATAGTTTCACGCGTAATTATCCAGATCGGATATAGCGTGTCTTGTTTATAACTGGTAATAAATAATAATAATAATATTTATTTTTCAAAAAGGTTACAAGTTTTTCTCTAAAAAGTGTAGCGAATGGTCAGTCTATTTACATATTTTTATTTACAACTTCAATAAATGACAACAGTAACAGTAAACAAAGATATTTACATTTGCTATCTTGACTCCTGGTCAGTGCTGTGGCCCTTGCCGTTATGGTCCCCTGATGTCCTGCAGCTTTCCAGCAGTCTTTCTATGGCCTCTCCTGGTGGCTCCTCGATAAGATGGTCCCCTGGCCTTGATCAATTCTTGTCTGTCAGGTCTCCTGTCATCTGCTCTAGGTCGTTCTCCTGGATCTCTTCTATGGATAATAATAATAATAATAATACGTGTGTTAAATTGTAAAGGTATGATTGTATTGAAGACCATTAGAGTGAAGGCTGGTTAACGTTTCACAAAACAATGATACCAAGTTTGGTATAAAAATTTCTCAGTGATGATTTGTTTGTAGGCTTTTACAAGGTTTTTAGACAGCTCACTAAATAGCAGAAAGGAGAGGGTAAAAATCTCCTTTAAACTAACTTTATTTAAACATGTTGAAAATAGAGAAATCCATAAATAAATCTTTAAATAAAAAGGCATATGTTGGATCAAAATATCATTTATTTTACCAATATTTCAGTTTGCTGAATGCCATCCTTTATCAAGGTATTATAAAATTTTAAAGTCACACTTTAAAATGTTATAATACATTGATAAAGGTTGGCCTTCAGGCCCTTTCTCTCCCGGGTATCCGTTTTATTGAGGCCATTTTATAGTTACATATGAGTTTGAATTTATATACAACATAACAACATATAAAATACGACAGATATATAATATATACAAGGTCTTCATTGGTGACTCCGCCACGATGGACTGCGAGAGTTATTTTCCACAGAGTGGGCAGGTCGATGAAGTAGCTGGTGTTACTCAACTCAAGACCAAGATGGTACTTGTAGATGTAGAGAGAGAGGCATTGTTTATTTTATTATATAACATAAAATTCTTTTATAGGTAAAAAATATATTTCGTATAAACTTTGAAGATTCGTATCAACATATTTATTTGTATAAAAAACTTTAAAGTGTCGGTAAAAATAAATAAGAAGTGTCAAAGCCTTGGTGTCAGAGCAAAGTCTTGGTGACAAGTAAACCAAGCATGACACCACGATCTCTGCCTGCAAGACATTGATAAGTTCTGAAGAATGATGGAACTGACTTTTAAATACATTGTCTTGTCCATGAATAAACTTTTGTAACTTTTTTTAATCTTCATGTGCGGTTATTTAAAAGAAAATCGTTAGTATACGTATTTTAAATATTGCTTGGTAGTTTAGGGAAGACAAACTGAGGATCGTTGAGAAGAACTTGAGTCCTTGGGTATTGTGATCTACATTTTCCAATGTAACCAAACGGTTCTCTAGCACATTTGTAAGTACAAGGTCGAACTGCTGTTCATATGTGTAGACATGTGGTGCACTTACAGTAAAAGCAATCGCCTACTTCTAACTAACATGAGTATCATGGCCTGTATCACGTATACTAGGGATAAGCGAAAAAAACATATTCCAAGAATGGCTCCAGGATTCCACCGCCGTGTCAAAGTCAAGACTTCCCTACAAGAAGACAATGTTCCTATTGACCATACGACGCCGAAGCCGCTCTTCACGCCGCAAGAGAAAGGATGCGAAGCTACTAAGGACAAAGTTTCAAGACTAAGGGAATTATTGACAGAAGCACATTAGACCCATGTCAGTATCTACAATATTTACAAGCTGTGGGTCACAGCTCCCATAAGGAAGGAGCTATGTAGCAAATTATTTATTATATTTTATGTATAGATTATTAATTTCTCGATATTTTTTATTATTTATATTATGCTACTCTAAGGAAACTTCTCTTATTGTTTCTCTTGTATTTTATTAATTTTAGTTTGTTCACGCCTTAAATAAATTGCCGTGTCATCCTGAAGTTTGTCTTTCCTAAATTTCTACGTTACAATATTATTAGTAGTATTTTTCCTTTATACGATATTCACAATTAGCTAAAAGAGAGATCAACATTTTTCGCAAAACGTCTCTTTATTGATGTATCCATGTGAATTTTCGAACTTTCATTTCCAAGGTGCCAACTTCCTTAGACTTTTTGTTGACTTTTGCTGAAAAATTAGCGTTGTTGGATTTTGAAATGATATCAAATAGATCTTAAATCTATACTTAATTGGTAATTAAACGTCTTAATATATCTCTAAACGTACTCTGAAACTTACGTTATATATATATTTAAACGTTTTTTACCATTTCCACTGATAACGAAACAATAGCCCAACTCTATTTCATCTATCCAGACTTCCAATACCAACTTCAACCTTCTAGAAATTTGCTGAACCGCGTGCTACTTCAAAATACAGCGAGCCTACGTCACAGGATGACGTGGCATTCGAGGAGCTTCCGACCATCACCACTGGAGGCGCTGTACCCTCCCCTTCACTTCCTGTTATGTCTTCCCTTGTATTGACTGCTTGCATAACCTCGTGATATATTAAAACCTATATATATTTCAATCTATTCTCAATTTGATTGAACCACCGATTCAACAAAATTGGTAATCAAAACAGATCATTCCTGGTTTAATCTTCTATAAAATAAACCTAATTTTCCCTTTTTCAATAATTAGATATCCACTTGCCATGCAAAAAAAAAAAAACGTATTTTTTTTATAGTCAGACCCCTAAGAATTTTTGCAAATAAAACGGTGTATATAAGTAGAAAATAATATTTAAAAATAATCATTCCTCTGAAGAAAGTGACAGCAAATCACTGAAGCCTCACAAATAAAAAAAAAAAATTAGTTGATGTAGCCATTTATTTTACAAACTTCCAACCAAAAAATAATCTTCAAAACAAAAAGGTTTTAATTGTGAACGCTCTAGGAAACTTAGATGATCGAATCAATGTGTAACTTCCATTCTTCTATTAAATAAGTAAATTCACGCTATAAACAATATATGTACAAACAATGGGGATATAATTTAATGTCTAAAAATGTCATTTAAAACTATCGGTTACTTTTTTAAAATCCGGAATGTTTTAGTGATTAATTAATTTATTTCTCATAAAATATTTAAATATTAATTTTGATGGCGTTTGATGAATATTTAAACATGAAAAATGTATTGATATGATTATAGAGACAATTAGTTCAAAGTTATCTCTGGAAAATTGATGATATTCGAAACAAAATGGAATAATTGAAGAAGGAACATCTACTCAATATATTATGGTTCCTAACTTGGAAAGTTTTCAATATTTGATACCATTCGAAATAGAACGAGAGATGTTTTACAAAGTTATAGAATGTTGTATATCATATCTTCTCAAATTTCCTGTATATTGTTGCACCAAGTTGCAGCTTTGCAGGATCGTCGGGCCTTGGTTTCTTCCTTCTTGGTGTAATACACGTTTCCCGAGCGGGTTTCCATATTCAAAGCAAATAAATAAAAGCAAATAAATGAAAGTAAATAAAAATAAATTAGCTTTTAAAGTTATTGTGTTTATTTATTCGTTGTCTTCCTCGTAGGTCGTGATCCACCGTCTTCGTCTAGGTCCTCTCTCGCTCCAATAACCAATCAAGATATATGTACAATAACAATATTAAAAAAGGTATGAAACTATAAAAAGGAATGATAATAATCTAAATAATCTGTTTTAAATAAATATTAAATATCATAGAAAATTTTGAATAAATGTAGGGTGCATTAAAATTGATGCAACAATATATTCGCGTAATAGCCTGTTAAAGGACATCATTATCCGAAAGCTCGCAACACCTATGAATAAAGAAACGCGTCTACCTATGTCTCTTCCAACAGACATAGAACGATAGAAAAAATAAATCGCTTGAACGGTACAAAAACGGCCATTACCTTATCATCAATCCAGGAATTCGAACGTCTCTTTTGGCCCCGTCCCAGCGCTCTGTGAAAATTAATTTGACTCGTCCATCAGCGAGACATCCTCAAAAAGATCGCCCTGAAGGGGGACGAACCCGCGCTATTTGAGGCTCTGCTCCGAATATTCCTACAACTTCTTCAGGAAGGTCTAAAATTAGGTGAAGTGTGAACGTTGATGATGTATAGGTCTTACAATTCTCTCAAATATAGATGATGATACATCGATGATGAGTGGTTACTACTGTAGATGGTATGATGCACTAGCGCGCCATCTGTTATCAAAATTCGAAACTATTTTAAAGGCGTATGATTCTTTTTGAAATTAAACAATTTCTACAGCCCTTACTACAATGGAAATATTAATGGGAGGACCTGGCTCATCAGTGGTGAATCCTCCCAGCGGTTTAATTTCAAAACGAATCTTACGCATTTAAAATAGTTTCGAATTTTGATGACTGTAGATGGAGTTAACTTTTCTATCTTGGGAGCGCATGTTGAGTGAATAGGTTTAAAATCAATCCTTTCTATGTCTACTCTATAACTATATCTCAAGATATCTACTTCAATCATCAAAATATAACAACAACAAGCCTTTTATTAGGAACCTATGCCCTACGCAGGATTCACACAGATGCATAATTACATAGAAAAGATTAATTAATTCCTTACAGTTTATTGTTTATTTACATATCCATTTACTTTAATTAAAAAGGCATATATTGGATCAAAATATGCCTTTTTAATTAAAGATTTATTTATGGATTGCTCTATTTTCAATACAATACCCATTTACATACGGCTCTCTTAATGTCTCTTCTCTTACACAGCCATGTAAAACTTGTACAGGAACAATGTATTCGATATATTCTTTGTCGTCCTAGATAACAGAGCCTCCAGAGAAAGATGATTGCAGTATGGGGTCTGTATGAGTATAGTTTTCACTTGTAAAAGGAAAATTTGCGCTTCAAAAGTTTAACCATTTTATTCTACATATGGTCTATATCAGGGGTGGCGAACGTGCGGTCTTAAGGCCGCATGTGGCCTTTTCTTGCCCAAGTTGTGGCCTTTTCTTAAATTCAAAACTATAATTTTTGTTTCGCAGTTCTCAATTACTTTCATTATTTTATTGAAAATATCTAATACGAATGTCATATATTATATAATATTATTAGAACGGCAACCGATCAGTCCTTGCAGCTGGATTATGTAAGAATAAGAAAATCAGTGCTCTACTCTCACTATAAATACTTTCATTCATCACCTACAATGGAAGGCTATCTTAATGACAATATCCCCCTAACCTTAAATAGAATCATTGCACAAGTAAGAAGCCTTTTTGCAGTACAGAGAATTAATCATGTTTCACTTTTGAAAACTAAGACCATAAAATGCACCCTATGCAACGGTGAATTTAGTCTCGACTTTCCACACTACATGTTCTACTGTACGGCAATGGAAGAAGAGAGAGAAATTCTTCGTCAAGAGACCGGCTACAATAGCAATTCGCCTTATGTTTTAATGGCAAAAGTCGTAAAATCCAGACCCTTTGCAATCGCTTTTTATAAATACTGGAAAGCAGCTCAATCAAAATATTTAGCACAGACACCGGATCCAACTCGATAATTGGTCGAGGTCAATACCCAATATTTGTATATAACTATGATGCTAATTTGTTATTTATTTATTTTGTCCTACCGGGAGAATCCTGTATGGCACGTGTGCCTAATAAAGGCTTTTGTTGTTGTTGTTGTTGATATATATATATATATATATATATAAATATGCGGCCTTCTCAAAAATGGTAAAAAGAAAATTGGCCTTCTAATATAAAAAGGTTCGCCACCCCTGGTCTATATTATATATAGTTTTTCGATTTATAAATCAATTGCTCCATCTATCTATAAAATTTGTAACAAATAAATTTACTGGCAATGTATTTCTTTTCAATGATATCATCAAATATTATCTCTACAGACCTTACTGTAATGATTACAGTTAATGGATGAGAGAGCTTGGATCATCAGTTGTGAACCCTCTCAGCGGTTTCGCCAATTTAATCTCCAGATCGCTCTACTATTGTATTGGATTGATTTGGGATATACCCTGTATTTTGTATGGAAGACAGGTTAGGGGTGTTTATGGAACCTGTGGACCTTTAGTTTCTATATTCTTGATGAGGCACAATTTGGATTGTAGATTATAAACCCAAGGTAATAAGACCAAATCCAAATAAATAAATAGTGTGTGACGTTTCGGTAACAGCGTTGTTACCATCTTCAGACAAAAGTACTGAATGAATTTGAAGTACTGAATGAAAAATATTCAGTACTTTTGTCTGAAGATGGTAACAACGCTGTTACCGAAACGTCACACACTATTTATTTATTTGGATTTGGTCTTATTACCTTGTGTTTTTATATTCTCTATTTATATTCTATATTTTATTGTGAAAAACACTCATATTTCTCATATTTTGTATTATTACCAAAATAATATTATTTTAGAAAACATTCACCAAGATTTGAAACAATTATTTTTTTACTATCGTAATTTTATGTCCCACTTTTTATGAGCTATTGTTGGAATATTACACAGAGTAACAATGGCTATAGATGAGCTCGTGTTTTAAAAGGAACTTGTATGTATATAATAATTGTTTTTGTTGTTTTCATGTAGACATATATACCAAGATTTGATAAGGCACAATTTGGATTATAGATTATAAACACAAGGTAATAAGACCAAATCCATAAGGCTCAATTTGGATTATCTATATATATAAAAATGAATGTATGTGTGTGTGTGTGTCTGTTTGTCCTTTATGCCTGACCAAACCACTCATTGGAACGCCATGAAACTTTGGGAAGTTATTTAGTATAGTACTGGGAAGGTTTCTAGCAAATAAAATTTTTGAAATAACTTTTCGCTTTAAAATAATCAAGATAAATATTCTAATTTATCTGTTATAATTCAACAATCTGCTCTAAATATTATCATGATGATACGATGATTTTGTAATGTAGAAAATTAGGAAAGACAAAATTCAGGATGACACGGCAATTTATTTGAGACAAGAATAATGATACAATTCCAAGGCAAGATACTATTCCTTTAACTTCCAATTACCGAGGGAACCAATTAATATTGATTTTATTCAACTTATCGAGTATTTTTCAAGGGACCGGGAAAAAATGTTCACTTTATCGAAAGATTCGTTAGACAAACCTTTACTCGGGTAAAACCCGGGCGAAGCCGGGTACGTCCGCTAGTAGATTATAAACACAAGGTAATAAGATCATTGGATTTGGTCTTATTACCTTGTGTATACCAAGATCTGTTTTGGATAATTACTATTAATAATAAATAATATGCAAAGTTAAATTGGTTACGGATTCATCCTTCTTACTTACTTTAATTAACATAACAGATATTTTGGATATTGATCATTTTAAACCACGTAGAACCCGACCATTTCTCTTCTTTCTTTTTTTTTCTTTTGAAAGAAAATATCAAATAATTTTCTCTCTCAAAGAAATTTCTAAATATTCTGTGAATATATTTCAAGATATTCTTTTAAAGACAATCGGCAACATCTCTTTCATATCAAAAGACGAACATTAAAATTCTATTCTCAGCAAGGAACATTACAATATCTGCTTCCAGAATATTTCAACTTGATTTACCCAAGAATGGATTCTGTACAATTTAATACAAATTCTCAGTTTTATTAAAATATTTTAAAATTTGATGGTCGAAGTATAAAATTCAATTGAAGAATGTGATTTTTTTATCTTAATTCAAACCTATTTTATAGATATTTATTCCTGAAATATAAGATGGAAATGTTGACAGAGGAAAATTGAACCGTTTAAAAAGACAGAACTCTTCTCCTTTCGCAGAAAAATGCAGAAACTAAGCGCTAACGTTTAGCTACACAATCAAGAGATGCCTTTATCTTAATTTATCCATCTCAGTACGATTTCACTTTTGTACAATTTTTTCATATCGTTCACTATATTGCCACGTGGAAAATTAGGGAAGACCAAAAACTTCAGGAGGAGACAACAATTTATTTCAGGCAAGAACAAACTATGAATGGTAAACAAAAGATAAGTTACGAGGGAAATTTACAGAGTAGCAAATAATAAACATAAAAATGACCACTCTGTTAATAAAAATAATAAAATTAATAAATACTTTGTTACAATATTGTTTCTATTCTTATATAAACTGATGGTTCGCTAATTTCT